>QLNU02015270.1:122129205-122156630 GCA_006491805.2 Dysdera silvatica
TTCCTTCCATCGTTCCTTGTTTTTAAGCATTTCTTGAAGATTCATCTGTTAAACATAATTCTGTGGTTCGCTTGAATCACAACTTGAATCACACTTGATTCGCTTGAGTCCATGTATTATTTAATCACTTTGTGTCTTATTGCGGGTAATAATCGGTTGTTGCCTTCTAAGCGGAATATTGCAGTTACCGGATCGATTTTCGGAATTTTTCCAATATTTCCTTGTCTATTTTCCTTGTACAATAGGATGGATATACTTATCTATTTTGCATTGCAATGTCTTTATTATTGAGGTTATGACTCCTTCATTGTAAATGGATTTGATTTGTCTTGTTGTCGGCTAAATAAATTTGATTGATTGATTAATTTGAGGGAACTGTTAAAGACCCAGAAAACATGATAATAATAACACAAAGAAGTACATAGAAAAAACAGGTTATTGTAGAGTGTAAACGCATTTCCCAAGAAACGGACGTGACTGGAGGACGCTTGTAAAGATGTTTTCATTTAAGAGATAGCAGTTAAATATGATGATGAAGTTACAGATGTTAAATGCCACAAAAATATTCATTTTTAAAAGGGTATACTTTATGCAACGATGATAAATGTGGTTTCAATGATTAATTATTAAAATGATCATTTAACGGCTCTCAATGCCATTTATTTTTAACAATTAAATAACACTTTTAACGTGCTTGAAAAATTGACATTCAATCAATTCCTCTCCGTCAATTTCCGATCCCACCTCCGCCTTGACTAATTCTCGGGAAATCCATGACTAATTCTCGGGAAATGTCCCACTCGTTGGCAAAGCGTTTAGTACCCTCCAGTGTGACCCCAAACCTTGCCGCCCCCCCCCCCTCCCGGCTGTAAGTCGTGATATTGGGTTTGTACTATATCGATCATTTTCATCTAGAAAGCGGTTCGTCTATTTCGAGAGGTGGGGGTGGGGATGCCATCCATCTGTTATTTAGCAGGATATGTCTATGGGGAAGGTACACCCAGAGGGGTGGGACCCCTCCCCAACTCCAGACCTCTCAGCCGCAGAGTCATTCAACGGGGGCAAGCCATTTTCAAAGCCTTATTACCGAGAACGGAGGGGCAATTTGACACCGGTATCCCTGCCTTAACTTCCCCTTACCCATAACCCCCCCCCCAGGCTCACCCCTCCCCCATGGGGGAGCCACGTGATGGGAGCAGCACTAATTACGAGAAGGATGCTGTTTATTTTGATTAGTGCAGTCTTTACGGCCCTGCCACTTGCCGCTTTATTACTATCAAGACGGCAACGGACACGCCCCCTTCTGAAATTGTTTTCATGGGCCAATAATTTTTCGTATTTTGTACAATGTGTTCGTGAAGTCAGCAAATCAACTTTACAATACAGTATACTTTTATTTCCAATACCATATAATTTTTTTTAATTTTTTTTTTTTCAATTTATTGCTAAAATTACATTTCTGTGTGCGGAGGAAGTATAGCGAAACAAAACAAAAGTTATTTTTCTAGCTCCTTTTATGGTCAGTATGACCATTTGTTTTTTGGTTTTCTATTAATTGAATTCTTCTTATTAAATCTTATTAATTAAATTATCTTATTAATTAAATTCGCTTTCTTTTTCGCAATTTTTTATATGGTCTGGTAATTTAATCCATTTATCAATTCCATAATAATTTATATATTTTCCCCACATTTGTTCTTATTTTTCCTGTTTTTAAAGTGTTATCTGATCTTGTATTTCTTGTATTTGTATTTTTGTACATGTTTAGAGAATCATCATATGTACCTGTCTTAATTCTTCTTAAATAAATCATTATTAATATTTTGTATGCATGTATTTCTATTCGCTATATTATTTCTATTTTTTATTCTGGTTTTATAATTCGTTAATTTTGTATCCCTATTCTTTGTAATAGCTCACCCAATTATTGTTGATTGCATTTTTTTTTCCATTTACTTTATTTAATTTAATCCACACTATTTCCATACCATGAGTATATATCAATGAAAAGTAGAGTGCCATTTTACAATGGTAAGGTATTAAGTGATTTATTCTTGTAATTATACCTGCATCTTTTCTTATTCTTTTATAAATTTCCTTTATGTGTTTATTCTAAATTAGGTGTTAGTTTATTTCAATTCCTAGAAATATTATTTCATTTGTTCTACTGATAAGTTTAATTGTCTAATTTCGTCAATAAAGTACCATATTTGTTACTAACTCATTGTCATTCAGCAGGGGAGTCAACTTAAAGGGAAGGGCCCATGTCCCTTCACCCCCCCAAAGAAGTTTCTTATCCCAAATTTTTCTTATTGCAAAAATTTCGAAATTTAAAAATCTGTGTGAAAAAAAGGGCCCCGCATAAGAAAGGGTCCCAGGGCTCCCGAATGCTTTAAAACGACCCTGAAAACGGACAATAAAAACATGAAGAGAAAATAAAAATTTTCTAATAAAAAAAAATTGTGAACAATCACGAATTGACCGTTATATCATCATTATCGTATTCAGTCAATTCACCAAGCCGGGATCATTTCTGCAACAACCTAGCCACTAAAGAAGGGGTTGATGGGGGGGCTGGTCAGACCCCATGCAATTGTAATGCAGTATGTACATATGAAGTTGTAGCTCTGTAATCCCCCCCCCCTTATAAGCCGTTATTTACCCCCATTATGAATTTTCTGAGTCTGTTAATAATTCTAGCTCTCCAACAGAACTGCAAAATGTAAAATAAATTATAAAAACTTGTATAAAACGTCATATATACTTAAACTATTTTGATAAAAATACTACAACAGGTTTTTTTTCATACAAAATACTTTATACCAAAGGAGCTTTCAAACAGTGGCGGATCCACAGGGGAAATTAGGGAAATCGCCCCCTCCAAATCCATAAAAATGCGGTGGAAATCGGTTATAACGAGCGCCTTTTATAACGACCAACCGCATATAAAGACGGAATTTTTATAAAAACTTTAATTCCCTATTTTATTTTGTTTTTCAATTGCTCGTTAAATCCGGGGTCCAAAAAAGGCTTGTTCACTAAAAGCAGTTAAATTCCATTGCGCTTAATCATTATACCAAATAAAATCCATATTTTCCTCACAATATCCGTAAACTGGCTGAATGCGGGCTCGTTATAAGTAATAATCTGCTTCATTTTACATTCTTCCCACCCCCTCCCTAAATCCCTCTTTGGATCCACCTCTGTTTCAAGGAAGGTTGGGGTTGCATGCCTCATACTTACAATTGGACATAACTACCTGTCGCAGCATTTCCATATATGCAATTGGTTGTTTTGGAAGGTTATGCTGGGTCCATATCATCTCATCTGCATGATCATGCAGATGATACCACCAAGATGATCATACTGGTGATATCAAGTTGATCATGCAGATGATACCACTAAGATGATCATACTGGTGATATCAAGTTGATCATGCAGATGATACCACCAAGATGATCATACTGGTGATATCAAGTTGATCCTGCAGATGATACCACTAAAATGATCATACTGGTGATATCAAGTTGATCATGCAGATGATACCACCAAGATGATCATACTGGTGATATCAAGTTGATCATGCAGATGATGTAGATGATGTCACCAAAATGATCATGCGTATGATATCATCAAGATGATCATGTATATGATATCATCAAGATGATCATGCAGGTGATACCACCAAGATGAGCATGCATATGATGTCATCAAGATGATCATGCTGGGCCATGGTCATCTTGGACGGATAAATAAATTGGAAGTGACATGTTCAATACCTTGCATGTAGTTCATTGTAACACGAATAACAATGAATAAGTCACTTTCCCGAACGTCGCAAATATTTTCGTCATCTGAAAACGACAATCATACATCCATGAAAGCGGTTCGGGATCAATGTTTTGCTGGACAACCATTTTTAGGTTACCATGTCATGAGGGAAAGTAAACGCCGGGAAGTTTCAGGGGCAAAGCATTTATGTGGTAACGACGATGCGGGTAAACATGGGACGTATGTGTTTTTCCGCCAATGAGTGGTTGCAATATAATTTTGTTTATTTAGTTGATCGCGGCCGCTACGATGGTAAACACTGGCAGTGGAGCCCATCAAAGAAGAACGATAAAAAATAAAAACATCGTGTGCAATTCGGAGATCGTTATTTGTTATTTATTTTTTTTTATTTTTTTTATTTTTTTCAAACGCTCTGTGGTGTGTGAAGTATTGTCATGTTTTCTTTGTAAATGCTTTAGTTGCGTGAAGCTCACTCAAAAATTCTTGAAACTCATAAGCCGATCAACAATTATGTGTATTCTGAGGCCCTTTGGTCAGAGGCGTAGCCAGGGGGCGGTTTTGGGGGTTGTAACCCCCCATCGCAATGAAATTTTGTATATTTAACATAGGAATATATGAGTTATAGCTCTGTAACCCCCCATTAAGCCTATAACCCCCTTATGAACTTTCTGTCTACGCCACTGCTTGTAGTGGTGCAATGCAGACTTGGGAAGGATTATAATCGGTTTATATGATTACTATTACCATAGTAGGATTATGGTTACGATTATAATTAGCGAAGTATCGAAATTTTGATTATGATTAGAGTCAATTTTTATTTTCAATCACGATTATGATTATGAATACACATAAAAAAAAAAACATGATTACAATTAGGATTACAGATTATAATCACGATTACCTGCGCGCAAACAGAAATAATCAGTTCGATTACGATTATAATCATAGCGATTATGATTATAATCATGGCGATTACGATTATAATCAAAGCGATTATAATTACTATTACATAAGAATTTCAAAAATTGATTATGATTATGATTAAATAAAATTTAAAAATGTGATTACGATTATTATTAAATGTAATAAATATGATTATATTATAGTTACTTCAAAACATTCGATTAAAGTTACAGATGTGATTACGCGAAAATGTAATCGATTAAGGTCGATTACTCGGAGTCTTGTGCAGTGGTAACGCGTTCAGCTTGCGTGCCGTTATCCCGGGTTCGATTCCCAATAGCGGAAAAAAATCCACTTACAGACTAACTGCTCATCCGTGGTCCGGAGGTTGGTTCCCTAGTCCTCAAGGAGTTCACGTTCCTCGGAAAACTGGTGCTCCCGGCGCAGCATGATGCTTGCTGTCCTTGGATCGTAGAACTCACAAATAAAAAATTCTGATATGGGTGTGAGGTTCCCCCCCCCCAGTGGTGGTGTGGCAGCACGGTTCTCTTCTTATTGCTTCTCCTGTCGGCACTAGAGTTCTTGAAGAATCTGGGCCTCCTTATGATTCTTTAACGCATCGTAATCCGGGGTTTGAGTCCGGATGATGCTCAGTTTGTGTTCAGAAACATACCGGTCTCTCGCTTCTCCAGTTGTCAAGGAAAGTAATGCTTTGCAGGGGGTTTCACTCCCTTCGCCCCTAATCAAAGCATCAATATTGCGCTTTTCCAGCAGGGCCCGTGGGGAAGGGGCCCAAACAAAGGCCATTCCCCGGGTCGGTGCGCCCCCCCCCCTCCTCCCCATGGGCGATAGTTGGGAAATTTTTTAGTACCTTATGGGGCCAATGGATTTGCGCCCGCCGAAAATAAAAGGTATGCGCCCTCTGAGAGGACTCAATTCTCCCCGGGGGCCCCAAACCAAACTGTAATAATCTGACGAACATAATTTGTTACCAAACAACGTAATTGGTGGGGCCCCTGTAAATTCTGTCACCGACCCGCCCCCCCCCCAATGTTGGTATTAAATCCATGTCGCCCCCCATAATTTTACACAAAAATTTATAATAGGTAACATTGCTCGTTTCTTTTTTTTTGTATTTGATGTAAGGGGCGTTAGGTATGGGGTATTCAAGTATTACATAACAATATTTTGCCCATTTTAATACCTCCCCCCCCCCCCTCCCGCTCCGGTTACTAAAAATTAATATTAGCGAACATAGGAAAATAAGAATAATGCACCCCCCCCCCAAGATGCTTACGTAATACACTCTTTATTACGTAAGTGAGGGGTTTAAATGGACAAAATATTGCTTACTTAATACTTGAACGGTCCCTAATTATACCTTTTGTTGGATTGTATTTATTCTATAGTTTTTTGTTGTGTTGTATTATTATTATATAGCATTTTGTTGGATTGTATTATTACCTTTTTTACGCACGATAGCTCTTTCATTGACATGTTATTATTTCAACTTTCAAATGGAACGTTTTTAATAACGTTACAACCACAACTATAGTTTCCCAATTTTAATTTCGCAAGCTCAAGGATCGTTTTAGCCCAGTAAGCTCATTATCAACGACATAAATTAAAGGGACTGTCTACACCATCACTATTAGCATAATAAATACGCAATTTAATAAGGAGCACTGCGTGTGAAAATGAAACTAGTAATGCAACTACAATATTAATTTTATGGTAAAGTCATTGGCGTACGCAGGGGGGTGTTGATGGGGTTGTAACCCCTCATTGCAATGAAATTTTGTATATTTAACATAGGAATATGTGAGTTGTAGCTCTGTAACCCCCCATTGAGCCTATAACCCCCATACAAACTTTCTACGTACGCCTGTGGTAAAGTGAACGTCATCAAGCAGAAGCACATTTAAATTAAACACTGCTTTGTTGTTGTCTGTTATCCCTGTAAAGAGTTGTTAAGATTGATTGATTGATTGTTTGGCTTTTTTATGGCGCAAGAGCATCTGGGCTATACTGCGCCAAAAGAGTTGTTAAGAACAAGGACTTAACCAGACATTTTTCATGGGAGGCAAAAAACTTTTACAACCACTCTAATGAATACATATCGGTTGCAAAGACACTTCGAATGGGGGGAGGTGGAGCTTGTGACCACCCACTGGCTACGGCCTGTTTAACAACACGCTTCCTTCCACTGGTACAATGTCCCCCCCCCAATATTTTGTGATCGGCGCCGACGCTTTAAAGCCATTTGAGCCTTCCCCCCCACCATGAGTTTTTATTGGTACGCTACTGTAGGCAAAGCCAAATCTGATGCACTCTGTACGTCAGGACAGCGGAAAATATCCTTACAGGCCATCTCATCATGGACAGAGGCAGTGGTGTAGCGTGCGGAGGGCCACCGGGAGCAAAATTCTTGGGGGCGCAAAATTCCAATATTGGACTGGTGGAATGAAGTGCTAACAGGTTTTAGCAGGCATACTTAAATTGTCCCGGACACTAGCGACCCACGCTCTAGCTGGACAGATGTCGCTATATATTTCAAAATATGACTCGTATGGCAATTAATAATCCTTTATGTTAATTAGTAATCCATTGATTTAAAAAGGAATCAATTATCATCATTAACTAATAGTTAGAGAACTACTTGAAAAACCAATTAAATTATGCTTTATCTACTTACCTATAAAAGAAACAGCATGACGACAAAAGGACGATTGGTAACATTTATCCCTTTTCCCCTACCTTGTTGTATTTCCATAACATACAGTTTATTATGTTGGCGCCTTTTTAAACGGGCAGTAACCGAGATTTTTCCCTATTTCTTCCCCCATTTCCCTCCTCATCAAATATCGACAACTATCCCCGGTGTAACAACAGACTAAATAATATTGCAATGTTAAGAGCTTTAACAAAAATAAAAAAGGTAAAACCACGGATCTGAGGGGCTAGCGGGGGACCCCACAAGTGACAGCTGGTGAATTTGACCACGTGTGGGGAAGGGTCTGAAAATTGTAAGGTGGTGGGTCCCTGCCCCTGAGTAATAAAACATCCATACCCGTTACCCTACAGAGGAAAGGAACCCCTCCCCCCCAAGGGATCTTGAAATATTACCCCTCGATGATCAAGAGGGGTATGGGGAGTTCAAATTCAAAGGGATGGGGTGCGGGGCGCACCAACCTGTTACGGTTTTGGGGAATCAGCTAAATCCTATTAGCCGCTATGTAACTGAAGCACTCTCCCCGTAGAAGAGATGGACCAGCTATGGTTGGCGGGTGGAGTACTCAGGGTTAACTCATTTGGCGGTTTATTACCTTATTAAACGCCTGAATGGAGCTTTACTGATGACACGTTTAAACCTAATGGGAAATCAAGCATAGATGGCTAATGATTTGAAATTCCAAGTGCAATGCTCACAGACTAATTTCTTTTACTGTGAAATTCTAACTTTGTTGATGTAATTTATTCCTGTTTATTTTTTTCTTCTTCTCAGAAATTGATTAGATATCCAGCATTTCTTGTAAACGAACCCCTTACATTAGTGACGTCGATGTCTGTTACATTTAAAAAGTATTCAATACCTGTCTTTCACCAAACATAGAAGTAATGTGTTTTTCGTTGGGATATGCTCGCAAAAATAAGGTAATTTTATTCCGCCAAAAGCTGGGGAAAAACACGCAAAGGGGAGGGGAAATCGAGAGACACACACACACACACACACAAAAAAAAAGTGCCCCTGAAAGTTGGTTTTGCCGCCAATCAAGACCACCTGGTTTTGACAAGGAGCTGTCACAATTCCCAATTGACCAATAGCGTGCGTCGTCGGTGGTTAACAGGTGGTGCTTCAGGCTTCGAACTTCTTATCATTTTTGATAATTAACTGATAAATATCCTCCTTAATATTATCAGAAAACTTATCATGACACACATATCACATCTATTGAAACTACTTCTGTTATATTGGCGTTAAAAAGTTTATATAACTGATGTGTGGTTTTTTTTTTAAATTATACTCTTTGACGACTTTTACTTAATATGCAGCTATTCAACCAGCGCCATCTGTGGACTATATTCGAGTTAACGAATTTGTTGACTGAAAAGAGCGGAATTGTTTCAACATTTTGATGAAATTAAATTTATAACTCTTCGATATAGTCACGAAAATATTATTTTTTTATATTATATATAATCTATTATAATATATATTATATAAATATAATATATATACAATGTTATAATATATATTATATATACAGTATATATTATATTATATGACTATATATACAGTAATGCTCTATAATATATATTATATATACAGTAATATATTATAATATATATTATATATACAGTATCTCTTAATACTCTCTTATATAATATAATATATTATATATAATAATATATATATATCTTGTTTGTTATATAAAACATTATTTTTAATTAGATTATATTATATTACAGCGGAGTCTCCGTAAGTTCACACATCGTAGAGTAAATGATTCGCGTCGGTTTAGGCGGGATACAAATTATCGAGGCAGAAGAAATTTTAAAAAAATAATTACTTCTAATAATTTCACTTACATTTTTAAGAAATAAAAATATGAGTTGCTAATTATTTACTACTCTAATATAGACAATTTTGCAGATTTTTTATTTATAGAAAATTACACAATGAATTAACACTTACTGGGCTGTATCAATACGCTTGAATTTAAAATAAATAAATAAATATGTTTAAAAAATTCTAACTTACAGTTTGCTTCTGTTTATCCATTGAATATTCATCATCTGCAACACTGAGGAAGTGTGTCCAAACTTCTTTTTTATCATCTTCTATAGCCCCTTCCAGAGGCGTAAGAAAGGGGGACCCGGGGCCCTAACGCCATGGCACGTGCTCTGTCATAATGCTACTCGAACCCCATAACTTTTGGATCACTACGCCTCTGGCTACTTCCATTACAGCGAGTTCCTACATGGGGTCAGTTCAAGTATTACGTAAGCAATATTTTGGCCATTTCAACCCCCCACGGAAGATATGCCTACGTAATACTTGAACTCTCCCATGAAAATGTTCCATGCCCTTCGTTTATCCAATTATTATGCTTATAAGAAATTAATTTCAGATTAGGGACAGTTCAAGTATTACGTAAGCAATATTTTGGCCATTTTATACCCCCGTAAGCAAAAATTAGCATTGGCCAACATGGAAAAATAAGCACAATAGATAATGTCCCACCAATTATTTTAATACGTACGGCGGCAGTTGTTCCGTTACAAAAAATGCCCCCACCCCCATCACGCAAATCTATTGCCTGGTTCTTTGATCTGGCATATGCAGAAATTAGGTAAAGTTTCCAGTCAAACTTAGCAAACGCAACTGCCAAAGGTGGGTGCCAAGCTAAGAGCAGTGCCGTAACCGAACAAGATGATCCGGCCCAACTAAAAGAACCTTCCAGATTGCACACCCCAGCCACGGACATATTCTCCCCTGTGAATTATCTCAGCTGATTTTACACCCCCCTCGCCTGCCCGCTTCCAAGCCACCCCCTAGCTACAGCCCTGGCCAAGAGGGGCGATAAAATGGTCTAACGACCCCGAAGTGCAGACCCGGCCAAATGCAATTTAATTATCTAAGAGCTTATTCTTCAATAAATTTCAATAAACCAAATTAGTAATTGAAAATAATTAACATTTAGTGGGAAGATAGAGGCGCTAAAATTTTGGGCGCCAAATTACCTAAGTCCGTCTTTGATGGACTGGGTGACACTTGACGGATAAAATAATGTTCTCCCACTTCTGCCCAATTTATATAGATAATTATAATATATATATAATTCCTTTCATCTGACAAAAAAAATGGCTTTATATATAACTGACCCTCGAAATATCGCATAATTTATAATTGTCTCGCAATACCTTTGAAGTCTTTACTTTGCCTCCCCAATAATTTTCCACTTTCGTGTGGTTGTCGCACTCTTTAATTGAGGCCATTTATGATATTATGAAGAGTAGCATTTATAGTTGCAAAAGCCATTGATAAATAGTCTCAAAAATCCGCCAGTTTTGTCTAATCAATACGATGAATGAAATTATATAATACTGTGTCTTTTTTTTTATTTATTTATTTATTTTTTTAATTTTGAAGGTACATATAGATGCATTTTGTGTTAAGTAAATCTTAATTCAATAAAGGATTAATATATAATTTTTTTAAAATATTCATCAAAAGAAATAATTACACAGCGTAATTTATATACACTGCCGGAAAATGAAAAAAGAACACCAAGAAGGAATTGCTGGATGGTTATGAAATTTGCATATGTTAATGGGATGGAGCACATGTAGGCGTGATCTTAAATTCAGATACAACCGGTTATCGCTTACGCCAAAACATGGCATAATGTGCAAATTATAGTCGGTGGTATTTAAGGAGAAGGGTGCAGTGGATGTGATCAGACGTCGAATTATAGACACTTGCGAAGGTTCTGGAGAAGCTACAATGCCTGAACGTGGTGGAGAAGCTATAATGCCTGGACGTGGAAGACGTGTACAATTTCAGCAGTTATCGAACTTTGAGAGAGGTCGTCTAGTGGGACTCCGTGAGGCCGGTTGGTCGTTGTCCCATACAATTCCACACGTGCTCAATGGCGGCAAGTCCGGTGAACGTGCAGGCCATGAATGTTGTCTCACACCTTGAAGTGCACGTTGCGTTGCAGGTGCCGTATGTGGGTGGGCAGTATCATGCTAGATTACATCATTATGAACCAACCTTACAAATGACACAACAATTGGCTGAATGATACTTCGGATATACCGAGTGCTGTTTAACGTGCCCGGTACAAACACTAGTTCTGTATGGGAGTGATAGCTGATCGCTCCCCATACGAGAAGACCAGGTGTAGGCCCTGTGTGTCGATGGCGGATGCAAGAAGGGTGGAGATACTCCCCTGTGCGTCTGCGAATAAGCATACGGCCATCTGAGGCTCCCAAACAAAATCGCTTTCATCGCTGAAAACGACAGATCGCCATTGCACTCTCCAATGCAGACATTGGCTGCACCATTGCAGCCATTCTAGACGGTGGGTTGGAGTCAGAGGCACACATGCTAGTGGCACACATACACGTAGTCCTGCTTCTAGTAGACGATTGCGAATTGTTTTCACGGTCACCTCAGCTGCAAGGGGCATCGAATTTGCCACGCAATGGATGTTCTGCTTGACAACGCCGCTCTTCTTATGCGTCAATCTGTCCTCTCAGCAATCCGTCTGTGAGTCCCTGTTCCACGTCTTCTCGTGTGGGAATGTTCTTTGAACCATCTACGCTACCATCGTACCACCACCGATACTTCCCGTTCAATTCGCTCGGCAATATGACCAACCGGCCTCATGGACTCCTACTAGACGACCTCTCTCAAAGTTTGATAACTGCTGAAATTGTACACGTCTTCTTTCTCCAGGCATGGGAGCTTCTTCAGAGTCTTCGCAAGTGTCTATAATTCGACTACTGATTACACCAACTTCGCCCTTTTCCTTAAATACCACCGACTATAATTTGCATATTATACATGTTTGGCGTCAGCGATAATTGGTTGATCCTGAAATTAAAATCACACTTACATGTACTTCACATCATTAACATATGCAAATTTCATAACCATCCAGCAATTCCTTCTTGGTGTTCTTTTTTTCATTTTCTGGCAGTGCATACGCTACAAAGGTCCCGGAAGACAATTTCTCAAGGATTCTAGAAAACTTTCATCTTGACCTGCCTACATCTACGTTTATTTTAATTATAAAATATCTAACTGATGCCTAAAACACGCATATATCAAAAATTTTACTGGAACTGGACATTTAAACAGAGATGTTGAATGGCAATAATTTCCATCTGCCAGGCCAGTGGTGGTAGTATTACTTGATAAACCACTTGCAGAGAAGCTGGAGAGGTACGATACCACTGGTCGGGAAAAAAGATTGGAGGGTCGACCCCCCACCGGATGCATGAAATTTTTTCCTACGAGTGGTTTATCAAATAATGTAAATTAAGTTCATAAAACCCGGTATATCCTTGAAAATCTATAGAAAACAAAACATTCTTTTCATTCTTGAGTTCTTGTGAACTGCGGTTTGTGACATCCGTGTGGTTCATGACGTCATTGTACATTTTTTCGAGGAATAGATTTTGATCTTTGCCTACGAAAAGAAAGGTACGCATTGCCGCCTTCCTACTAAGCCTTTACCACTTGCCTACTAGGCAGTGTACTGTCATTCTTTATTCCAATCTTCCACTTACTAAGTACTAAGCATTTTGTGGAATTCATCACTTCCGGGTTACTGAATAGACGTAGTGTGTCAATGACAACGCCACCTAGATCTAGGTGGCGTTGTCTGTCACCATTTAGTACACACATTCATTATTCCCACGATTCCACCTTTCTCCCCAAAAGTCAGGGGAGACCCCATTCATCCTCCACAAGATACTATTAGTGACAAAATAAGCAAATAAACTTGTGACATAGTAGCAGGTATTTCTTTGTATCCCTTCCCCGGGGGGTATTCTTGCGGTTTTTGCTTTCATCTGCTTCCTATTTGACAGAAATTTAGAAGAATTCTCCCCACCTCCAAGAAAATACAACTGACCCCCCTATCGGGGACGGACGAAAGTGAATGGACGTTGCCAATTGACAAACTATGCAGAACAATAAAAGACCCCAAAGACTTTGTGTTGTATATTTAAAGAAAAGGAAAGGGGTGGGGGAAAACTCATCTTCTGAAGAAAACTGTCCCCCCATCCCTAAAGGCAGAAGTTGGGGAGCCAAAAAACAAAGGATGACATGGCAAGAGACAAGAATAGAAGGGGGCCATGGTATTCCAGTTTTTGTTAGGAGCAGGAATTAGCATTCTCAGCTATTTCGAATCCTACGTGTGGTCCTGGAAAATGGGGCGAAACTGGCATTATTAAGGAAAGGAGTTGAGAATTGTTGAGAGAAAGGAGTTGAATGGCATTCAAATAATTCTGCCTGCAGGTCCATTAAACACGCGGTACTTTTAATACTACGCTTATCTGGACGTGGTATTTTAATACTTTTTTTTTCTTTAAACGAAATCTGTGTACATAAAAGTCCATATCCAACAAGCGTGCGTGATTTGTGCATGAAGGTGGAGCTCCGAATGAAGGATATACTCAAAAAATGCCACACAATTTGTTTTCGCTATTTTTTTTTTAAATAAACATGGTGTATGTTTAAAATTAAATGACAAACATCTTGCGCTGTTGGTTACGTATTATGTTTCAATGTATGTATTCGAAAACTATAAGCTGAAATGCTGGCATTACGTGACTTTGAAATAGCGTATACCGCGAACCCCCTTCAGAGATTATCCGCCCCCGTGGACCCCCCAAGAATTAACTCAAAGTTTAAAGCCCGGAATTTGCATCATACATATTTATTTCTAGTGTTTCATCACTAATTTTCACCATTTAAGGAGTAAATGCCCTTGTCTTGGTATTTTTCCGAACCTTTGTGGAACACTCGCGGACCCCCTGGAAGGGTCCCTTGGACCACAGTTGAAGAACCGCTGGCCTAGCCTACGTAAATATGCAACAATAGCGAAAGAGAATGCAATATAAATAATGGCATACTAAAAATGTGGTTGTCATAAAAAATGTGAATAAACTGCGCTCCTTCTGCGTGTCATAAAACATGCATGTTTTATGACATGCAGAGGAGAAGCACGGCAGTTTGCAAATGACATCAAATTATGTCATGTGCCTTGGAAACGGCGAGCGCTTTCAGAAAGATAGCGTAACGAGTTTCTGCTACCAAAACGCGCATAATCAGAAAATAGTTTACAAAATTTCATCAAATTAGTTTACAAAATTAGTTTATAACAGGTTTACAAAATTAGTTTATAAAAAATTTAAAAAATTAATTTATAAAAGGTTTATACAATTGGTTTATAAAAGGTTTTCAAAATTAGTTTGCGAAGTGTTTACAAAAATAGTTTATAAAAGGGTTACAAAATTAGTTTATAAAACGTTTACAAGATTAATTCATAAAAGGGTTATAAAATTCGTTTATAGAGACTTTACAAAATTGGTTTATAAAAGGTTTACAAAATTCGTTTACAAAAAGTTTGCAAAATTAGTTTATAAAAGTTAAACAAAATTCGTTTATGAAGAGTTTACAAAATTAATTTATAACAGGTTTACAAAATTCGTTTACAAAATGAGTGTTAAGTGAAGTAATTTTCTTTTAATGTCAAGAAGGAACAATTTTTCTTTGCCTTCTTGGGTTTTGCGTCCTCTGAGGAATGTTTATTTATTGTCAATTTAAATAATACTTGAAATTAATTGTTTATTTATTTTTTAATTAGAGTGAGCATCCAATTTAATTTTTTTTCCTTACGAATGAAGAGTAATAGAGCGAAATAATTGCTATTACTTTAAAAACGATGTGAGTTTGGGTATAAGGGAAATTCAAGTATTACGTAAGCACCTTTGGGGGATATAAAAGGGGCAAAATATTGCTTACGTAATACTTGAATACACCCTAGGCATGAGCGCCGACGGCATAAAAAAGATTGGGGGAGGGGGAAAAATATGCCAGTATAAGGCATTTTGTTTGAAATTTGAAGGGCACATGGAACCCTAACAGCAACATAGGGGGGACGGGTTCCCACGTCCCCCCCCGCTAACGGCGCAGTGTCCCTAAGTATGCAGTATCCAAGGGTTTGGTAGGTCAGGTAAGTAGAATTTTTAGGAAAAAAAGTAGCAAAGATCATGCTACTCCAAAGGGAGAATTCAAGCATTACGGCACCTTGGGGGGGGTATTTTCCTATGTTAGCCAATGTTAATTTTGCTTACTATTGAAGGGGCTTTGGAATGGCCAAATATGCTTACGTAATAGTTGAAAATTCCAAATGTGGTTTCAAAACTTAAAAAAAAAAAAAGTCTTAAAATCAATATACTAATTTTTAAGAATCAAAATCAGTTCGCTATGAGTTTTAAGGTTACGATATTTGTCATTAGTGTGCTGAGGAATTATGGGCTGGAACATACACATTGAATTTCGGGAACTTTGGATGAAACGCTTTGCTTTATGCCACTCCTTCTCCCATTGGTATAAATCAGTTATAATACATAATATTTGTTTTATTCTGTTGGGATTTTTGAAATTATATAAGGATAAAACATATTATATTACTCACAATCTGATGCTCACGTAAAGGTTTACTAATAGAAGTATAATTAATAGTAATAGTTATATAATAATAGTATAATTAATAGTAATAGGCCTAATACCATACCATAGGCCAGATAATCTCACTTAAAGGTTTGGTTTCGCTTTATATATTAATAATGAAAGTACTATAGATATGTTTTGCTTCCAAACGTATTTTAAATTGTATTACATATATTCAGTCCCAGAGGAGGATCCAGAAAATATTTTCGGGTGGGTGCGCCAAGCTAATATAAAGACCTAAGAAAAGCGGTAACAAAGGCTGATTAGGTTGAGGGGGCGCTGCACCCGCCTTTGCTCAGTGTTAATATTGCTGATACAGTAGTGCGGCCCGCGGGCCTACAAGAATAAGCAAAATTGGCCCTTGGACTGAAAAAGGTTGAAGACCCCTGCCCGAAGATGTTAATTAATAAACACATGTCTGTATTTTACGTGTTGATGAGCATTTGCTCATCTGATCTGCATATGGTCCTTAAATGTTTCGTCAACTCAATTGGCGTATTAGTCAGTTTCCGTCTGGAAGATGTAAGTTGCCATCATCTTTATTCGAGAACGATGGTTAGAGACGCGTTGGAGCATCATCGTCAACAGTCCGTATCCATGACTACCAAGTCAATCGTACCCCATCAACAATTTCTTCCCATTCAACAGACCGTACAAAACATGCCGTAAAAACTCTGGAAATTTCGGCAAATATTTGCTAGAAAAACCCTAAAAAAACGCATCCCTTATACAATGCAAAATGATGAGGACACACTGCATTAACTGCAAACGGTTCATTTAGTGTCAAGAATTCGTCATTTTCTCTCTGATACAGAGATTGTGTGCGGCAAAAAACGCGCCAGCTTCAATGTCATGGATTCGGTTAATTTTCAGCCATTTGCAGCACAAACAAAATTCACCTGGGTTGTTGCACTCGGTAATAGAAAAAGGAACATAAGATGAAAGTGATCAGAGTTCATTTGATCCGCTAGAAGGGTTGGATTAATCACTTTCCCACAAGACATATACCAGGTGGTGGGGAGGAGGTCCATGATGCGAGCTAGGAATTCAGGACGTTCTTTAATTAAATACCGACCCGACAATGGCAACGTTCCCTTATTTTTAATTTCATAGTTTTGGAAACCGCTTCACACCAAATGTTTGTGAAAAACGTTCTCTTGTCACCCACGGTCTCTTTCAAAACAGGATAGCGTTGGGAAAACGGCATTTTCAAAGCGTTTATTCAGCAAAGATGGTTCTTGTGGAATTGAATTCGGTCGCCACTACCAAAAATGGAAAGTCAAAGACCTGCAAATTACTTTTCTAGAAATCTTTAGTTTATCTCGAAATTCTGAAACAGCTTTCTACAAATGTCTGCAATACGATCTTCTAGGCCTACATTAATAACTGTTATTAAAAACGTTATAAAAGTTATTAATAGCTATTATTAAAAACAGTTCATTCTCTTCGACTTTCCTTAAAAATTTTAATTTTAAGCGTTGACAAATGCATACTTTTTTGTGTTAAACAAAAAACAGGGCCGGCTTAACACCATTCAGGGTCCCTGTGCGCAATCACTTTTGGAGCCCTTTTTACACCTACTTCCAAATTTTATATAGAACAATCCTCGGATGCCCTTTGCCTTGCCTCAGTTGCCCCTTCATCCTAGCTACAGGCCTGCCTATTGATAAATCTGCCACTATGCTTGATATATACACCCATAATTTTTATATTCAAAATATGTAAATTATTGGATACAGATTCTACATTTAGAGTCCGTTCGTGGAAAATTGGCGGCCAGGTTCTGTTAGAATTGAAGGGAGATGAAGTCACACGCGAAAAACGAGTTATGAAAGACGCTCTATCCCAGTGTTTCCCAACATGTGGCCCACGCCCCACAGGGGGGCAATATGATTGTTAATGGGGTCAATTCGAAAATGGACTCCACTGTACATAATTAATGCAATATATATAATTAATATAACGTATATAATTAATGTAACATATATATAATATAATTTTGCATTTAATGTGTTTTGGGGGGGGGGTCGTTTGGTTACTATAAAAGTGGGTCGCGGCTTGAAAAGGGTTGGGAAGCACTGCTCTACCCTCTACTGCAATGAAACACCCTGTCTGTGACGTCAGCTCCCTTCAATTCTAATGGGACTCAGCCGCCAATTTTCTGCGAACGGACTACACATGTTACATAGTAATATACATTTGCATACTGAAGCACCAAAATAATTAATGCAATAACACACACACATTATTATGAGTCACGTGAGAACACGGCTCTGGAGGTCCCTGGGTTGCTGCCCTAAATCCCTTGGGTTCATCCGGCACTGCATATCTATCCCTAACTTATTAATGTAATGCGTGTTACTTTCGAATGGTTTAATAGTTAATGTGGAAAGACGACGCTACCATTACGAAAGTGATTGCAACCCTAACTGTTTGCTTTCGTTCTGATAAATTAGTGTTGTCTACGATGTGAATGACGTTATGCTTCCTGCTGTTTGATTTAGTCAGAACAAATTTAATCATTTTTCAAGTCTCCGCATAACGGTCCCTTCGGTATCTGGATTCCAATCCTATACAAAGCGATGCTCGATCAACCCATTCGATTATTTCACGTGCGGCCGGCCAAGCGTGGAGACAGTAGTCGTCTCAGTACAGCGGATGCGTGTGTTTTGTCTGAGACCTCCTGGTTTCTCATAAACCTTCTGCCATGCTCATCCTTCTAGAACAGACTCGTTTAAAACGCTGAATGTTCGGTCACCAGAACGCCCCTGAACGATTGCTCGCGTTTTGCTGCTCACTTCAGATGAGACGGGCGAGTTGGGGTGACCTCCGGCATGCGATATATTTGTGCTGTCTGAGTCGGCATGCAAGACCGAATTTAAATTCAAACCGCGTTAGATCTTGGAGAATTCATCGCGCAATGGTGGATTGATAATGATGAGTGATGATGAAATGAATTGCACTTGTTAACAATTTCACATTTAAATAACCTGACAATACGTCCCGTTTTTAGGTAGCCTGTCCCGTTGTTCCCAAGCAAAGCTTCGGGTCGCCGAAATGTCCCGCTTTCAGAAAGAGAAAAGGCCTAGTATCCCGGCGATGTGGGGCATCATCACAGGGTACAAGAGAACCACAGTTTTCTCTCAAACAATTGTGCTTCTAAGTTAATTCAAGCAGGTTTTGAACAGAATTTTAGATGTTCTCTTATGAAAACAGGAGCTATTATTGTAAATGTGTTAGAGTCAATAGTAATAGCTGAATTAAAAGATCGCCTCGGCGAATGCAACTGTGTTACTATATTAAATATTACTTCAAACCACGGGTCCATGAAAATATTCCCTGTTTTAGTTCTCTTCTTTTTACCATGCGAAGGCATTTAAGTCAAAATTTTAGAATTTCAAGATCAACCAGGCGAAACATTAGATGTTATTGTCAATTATCTAATGATAGTCAGAAATGAAAGAATGGAAATATTTGAATGGGCGATTTAACCAAAATACCTACGTGAAAAAACATGCAATGTGTAATGGATGTATTGATTGAAAAGGGATTTATTAATTGTGACCAAGTTATCAGAAGTATTAGTTGAGTATTCACTTATAACTACATTACACCGCAGGAATTGACAGAATGGAACACTGGGAATGTTTCAACTGAAAGTCATTATGTGGAATTGTTCAGACACTTTCACACCAATAATTTGAATTATTCGAACTTTCGTATAATTATCGAATATATTTTATGCCTACCGGGCACTAATATGCACCAGTAGAAAGGGTCTTTTCTCTTGTGAATAAATTATGGACTAGCGAAAAAACACAGTTACTAGTCGCAGTTTCTAAAGCAATGGTAATTATTAAAGTAAATTTTAAGAAATCATGCCAAGAAATTTATTCTTATTTAAAATCAAATCCAAATATTCTTAAACAAATTTGTTCTTCAGAAAAATATAAAAAAAAACACATAAATTATTTTTTACATATTTATTCCTGTTCTTTTCATTAATAAATAAAAACCATGAAGAACTATGCGGATTTTTAGTAACACACTATTGCCTAAAATTAGTAGATGTCCAGCTTATTGTTTTGAGGAAAAAATAAATAAATGGTTACGTCAGATTTAAATGATAATAATAATAATACATGTCTAACTGTTGAAATGCTTGTTGCGAGATGACTAGTTTAAATTAAATTTAATTAATTAACTAGTTTATTAATTAATTAATCGACTAGTTTAAATGTATTAAGCAATATGTGATACGGAAGAAATTACTTAGATATGATTTACCACGACCCTCCCTACTGAGTTCCAAAGATACATAATTGCTCTATAGAGATCACCACAATATTAATTAGTTAATTTATAATTAATATTAATTGTATCAGAAAATGGACATTGAAGAAACCAACTAGAAATAATTGTTTATTGTCTTTGTCACATTTTTTTTTTTTTGTAAGAACAGTGAGAAGAGAGTCCTATAATTAGGAAAGTAATTCTATTGTGGCGCGAATTTCTGCGATGTTTTTGGTATTTCTTCTACAGTTTCACGAATTTTAAGATTTTTGCCTAGAGTTTTTCTCTAGTTTTAGGCTTTTATCCTATTGCTGCATAATTTCTATTATTTTTAGGTTATTTTGCATATTTAAATGATTTTAATTTTGCCTTCATAAAAAAAAAAATATTTTTTTTGTTGGAAGTTATATAAAGTTCCTTTACGTTGTATATGAGCACTTGTGAACAGAGTCGATGCTGAAATTTCCGTTTAGTGCCAACGGACGCCAATACAATAATATATTCTTTCTTTTCAGCGCCGATAGATGGCGGTATAATTTATAATAACTTTCTTTCAAATAAAGTTTATGATATGCATAGACATACGCAGCAAGTTCGTAAATGGGTGTTATAGGCTCAATGGGGATTACAGAGCTACAACTCACATATTCCTATGTTAAATATACAAAATTTCATTGCAATGGGGGGTTACAACCCCCATCAACACCCTGCGTACGTCAATGATTAAATGTATGAGAGCATTCAAGTATTGCGCAAGCACCTCTGGGGGATGGGGTTGTTGCTGTGCTGATTTTCATATGTTAGCCAATGTTAAAATGTTAATTTTTGTTTACCCGGGTGGGCGGGATGGGGTGGATAAAATGGCCAAAAACATTGCTTACGTACCTAATATTTGAAAGCGTCCTATATTGTTATCCTATTTCTCGCTTAATCACTTGCTAATTGCTTAATTAGTTTAACAATTGAATTTTATCATAGGTTACACATCAGTTGCGTGTGAAATGAAGGGGCTCAAGCCCCCCCATAATTTTTGAATTAATAGCTACTAAAAGCTACCCTTTTGAATTAATGCTACTAAAAGCTACCCTTTTGAATTAATGCTACTAAAAGCTACCTTCTATTCTACATGTAAACAAAATACAACTAATCTGTATATATATAGGGTTTTCTACTATGTGCGGTTAGTCTTACTTTACGATACTTAGTTACGTACTGGTTATTCGTATTACTACTCCCAACTGATTAAAAATATCTAGTTTTTAATTTTCCCGAACATGCCACATTTACCGGCGAATTTTGCATTTTTCCGCGTTAAATTATTGCCCTATTCGTAACTGAACCAGCATTTCTGAAAAATGAATTGATTGTGCAATGTATTATACAGAGATATAGCCCAGCTAAGAGCTGTTTCGCCACCGCGCAAAAACTATTAAAAGAAATATGCTACTATACACAAATAAGGGAGACATACCCCCTTGCGCACCAAACGTTTCTAAACGACCAAAATTTATTCCTTTCGTAAATGTGCGTTTTCCGAGTCTCTCACAAGATAATTAAAATAAGTCGACAGTAATCTATTCGGGCAGACGCATGTCGTATAATTTGTCGAAAGCGGGCAAAGAGGGGGGAAAAGTTGGGCTCGTCCTCCTTCGAGACAATCATTTCTACTCTTCCTTTCCAACAGAAAGAACAGCTTATATAGCCAGACGACATTCTAAGCCTGATGCCAGATTCGAGGCAGAAATTGTCATTAATTAACGTAATTACGGAAGCTCCGTCTTTGTCTAACGGCGCTGCAACCAGAGCCGCTCAAGCTGACGAGTAATCCCGCAGGCATCCAAAGAAAGTGAGTACGTAGACGCGTCTCCGACTTGAAGACAGCAAAAATTACTGTAAAGCGCTGTTCGATGATTTATTCAAACCAACTTCTTTTTCCACCTCCCGAAAAGCACGGAGGAAAGAAAATGGATCCCCCAGCAGAAAATGGGTATTTACAGGGCAATCGGTCTCAATTATTGCCATATGTGAACCAGGTTGTTTAGAGATTTTTTTTTTTTTTTAGAGATAAATGCCATAAAGCTCGAACGCACGCGACAAGAGTGAATTTTCGATTCGCTCAACTGGTCTTGCGGAATACAGGCAATCTCCAGTTTGGCGATACAGTCAGGCATCAGGGCTTTATTTATTTGCTTTTGCACAATCTTAATGGTCTACCTAAACGAAACCTATAGTTTGGAATCAAATCCATGAACTTGTTAAAAATTTCCTCCCGGGCCATCCGAAAAATAAAAATAACAAACCGAAGAACAAGAAAACAATTTTGCAGGGGATGTGAAAGAAGAAAAAATGATAGACCCGCGAAATGCGTTTTTCATCCCGTTTTCTGACAGCGTTTGCTTTAGAAGCCCTCTTCCATCACTGTTCGGTCCCTCGCTCCCGCATCCCTCTTCCTCCGCATTCAGCATCCCAATCATCCACTTCCGCACCTCAGCCTCTTTCTGTTCACATTATTCATCCCAATCCCCTTCATCTTCTCCCTCGAGAGTACAGAATTAACACTCATTCCTTCATTTCTTCGTCCGCTCTCGATGGGAGAGGAAAAAGAAGGAAGGGAGGGAGCAGGGAGTGCAGGCCAGGGCGAAGGCCTAGCAGGAGCGAGCGAAGAACTGCGTAATTTGTTTACGCAGAGGCGCTGAGGGTGAAGTAAGTAACTGCTGCGGATCCCGTAATGACTTTGACTTAATCGGGATTAGGCTGTCTTCGAGTCGGCGAAAATTAGAATTAGTGAGGAGGCCTAATTGATTTAGAAATAGCCGGTTGCCCCCCCGTCCCACTCACCCGCCCCAGCTTCTGCCGCCCCAATAAAAATAGCTCCTTCTCCCATCCTCCTTGTCCCGCGATTCATAAACAAAAATAAGGAATGGAAGGAGCGATGGGGTTATGAGAAGGAGACAGTCTTTTCCAGCGGGAAGGAGCAGGGAAGTTTCAATAATTAGCGCAACAAACAATAATGGAGCGGCATTGAAGGCGTGTTAAAAGGCGCAGAGAAAATCTCCGCGGAAACCTTAATAAGTCTTTTAAATGGCAAAATCGGTAACTACTTGCCGGCAATAGCGTTATCGGGAAATTAAAATTTGGGTAATCTGATTGCGAATAAAGTGTGAATGGCGATTTAATGGGAGTGACGCGACTCGCACGGCTGATACTCTCACCGAAAGAAGTTTACGATACCACGAGTCGAATTTGAGCAAACGGCCAATATGGAAACTATTTATTTCAGCGCATTGAGCTTTGAGGATTATAAACTATTTTAACAATTAATTTTAATCTTCAGACTGAAATCTAGTTTACGTTGTTTCGTGCGTAGTATGCATATCCTTATTGAAGTTATCATGATTACAGAGGAGTGGCGCAGAAATTCAAAATGGGGGAATGGCAGAGGGGACCTCTCGGTGTCCCCCTAGCCGTTTAAAAATTTGATTTGCCCGAACCTGCTACGCATTTACTTTCAAAAGTTTTACAGTCACATTTTAAAATAAGGTACTTTTTAGCTCATTACTAATTGTCAAGCAGTATCAATTATTTTTGTAGCGTTTTGGTATCTTGTACATTCACTAAAATTTTTGACAGCTTTGAGAAGGAGGTAATAATATTTCTCAGCCCCCCCCATAAATACCCGTTAATTTTTTTCAGCCCCCTAGAAGCACTCGTATGGGCATCTATGGGGGCGGGGTTAAGTAACTTCAAAGAATATAATGTGCTGCGGTGTTGGATAAATTGTGTTTCGATATCCAATGGGGGACTTGAGTCCCCCTGTGACCCCCCTTTCCTACGGCACTACTTCAGAGATTCCAAACACAGTCACATATACATTGAGTATAGGGCCGTAGTTAGAAGCTTTTTACCGGGGGGGGGGCTTAAAAGCTACAGAGAGGGTCTTGGAATTCGTTACAGTTTTGATGTATGTTTTATTAGTATTTAATAATACTAAATACACACAGTGGAACCCCGATTATCCGAATTTCGTTTAACCGAAATTGTCCGCTGCACTAGTTTTTCCTCCTCCTCAGTAAACACATACGCGTACGCAGAGAGTTCGTAAGCGGGGGGTTTTGGAGCTGCAACTCGCATACTCCTATGTTAAATACACAAAATTTCAACACAATGGGGGGGTTACAACCCCCTGCGTACGCGCCAATGAGTAGACATTCATTCAATGTTTTTGGCAAACAAGCTCGTATTTATTTTCAATCTAGTGACTTGCCGGCCTTAAGAGCATAACCAGTACAAATGGTAGATATCGGATATATACAAAGACATGCATATGCTTTGTATGTATATCGGATATATACAAAGACATGCATATGCTTTGTATGTATATCGGATATATTCAAAAATAACGGATATTATTTCTAAAGCAGTTCATACCTGGTTCATACATAGGTTTGCAAGGTTATTCATTACCTATATAGTAACAATGAAATCATAGGCGTACGCATGAAGTTCGTAAGGGAGGTTATAGGCTAAATTTGGGGGGGGGGTGAGGTTACAGAGCTGCAGCTCACACATTCCTATGTTAAATATACAAGATTTCATTGCAATGGGGTGTTATAACCCCATCAACACCCTGCGTACTCAATGCAAAGGGCAGATCCAGAATTTTTTTTTTTGGGGGGGGGGCGCTATTTGTCTCCTATTTCTATTTAGCTAGGTGTCCGGTACTTTTAATTTCATTTTCCATGATATATTCCCGGCTCAAGGGAAGGCGATCGTACCATTGCCCCCTCCCTTGGATCCGCCTTTGTGGACATCTTAACAGAACTTAAAAACATAAAATAATTCACATGGAATATATAACTAATATTCATAATGGCTTACGAAAACAAGTTATCTTTAACAACGAAATTAGATTAATCCATTTGACATTAACGAATAAATTTCTTAACCCAAATTTTACATTAAAAACTTATAGAGATATACAAAAATTTATATAATTTCCCTTTTCCTTACCACAGACTAATGCCGTAGCAAGTTGGTATTTCGAGGGGGTTCAAAAATTTTTACAGCATATATTGATACTACTGCGGTATGCAAGGCTGCAGCCAAGTGCCATTAAAATTTGGATTTCGCATTGGACTGGCGATCCCACGATAAAACATATATAGACTAATTGAAGACTTACTTAGACTTTTGTCAAAAAATATGATGTATGCTAGATTTGCCGAGAAAAACTTCCTTCGATGCATTTTTATCATCAAAGTATAATCTCCATAGGCCGCATACATATTTGTACAAAAAATTCAAAGCAAATTTTGCAATAATTTATTGAGAGAAAATAAAGCCAAAAATATTTTTCAGGCAGGAAGGGAGTGATTATATTGCTATGCAAGACTGTGCCCCTCTGGCGCCATCTTGTCTACGGCCCTGACTGAGTAGCTAAATTATTATGACCATTAGGATAGTTCTTCATCGTGGCACCTTTAGCCTTCAATCATCAGCGCATACAGAGAGTCCATAAAGGGAGGTTGCATAGTTACTATTTTATATATCATCATCATCATCATATTCAACCATTATCTATCCACTGCTGGATGAAGGTCTCTCCAAATGCTTTCCACACAAGTCTATCCTGGGCCATTCGTTTCCACGTCACCCCAACCTCTTTTCTTATTTCATCCACCCATCTAGTTTGAGGACGTTTTCTAGGTCTTCGGTGGTCTCTTGGAATCCAGTTCAGAATTTCTGTTGTCCATCGTTGATCAGTTCTTCTTGCAATATGCCCAGCCCATCGCCATTTCAGCCCTTTTACTTTAACAATGATGTCCTCTACTCTAGTTTGCTCTCTCACCCAAGTGTTTCTTTTTCGATCTCTCCTAGTTATTCCAAGCATGCACCTCTCCATGCTCCTTTGCGTTGTCTGTAACTTTCGTATTGCTCCAACTGTTAGACTCCATGTCTCTGATCCATAAGAGAGGACTGGCAATACACACTGGTTGAAGACTTTTCTTTTTAGACATAAAGGCAATTTCCCCTTCAGGATAAAACTGTTTCTTCCAAATGCACTCCAGCCAAGTTTAATACGTCTGTTGAGTTCTTTCATAATGTTGCCATCCATTGAAATCAGCTGGCCAAGGTAAATATATGAATCAGCAATTTCTAGCTCAGTGTTGTCAACTTGTATTTTTGTTTCCTCTACAAAATTATTGAACATGATCTTAGTTTTTTGTAGGTTCATCTTGAGTCCAACTTCTTCACTTCTAGTTGAGAGCTCTTGTACCATGTCTTGGAGTTCCAATGGGTCCGTTGAAAAAATAACAATGTCATCAGCAAACCGCAGATGATTTAAATATTCACCATTTATTTTTATTCCCTTGTTATTCCAATTTATCTGCTGAAAAATCATCTGTAAAGCTGAAGTAAAAAGTTTTGGAGAAATGGTATCTCCCTGCCTCACCCCTTTGCCAAGTTTGATAGTTTTGGTATCTTTATGTAACCGAAATTTTGCACTTGCATTTTTATACACACGTTTCACCATGTCAATGTACACATCCTCAATGTCTGTTGATCTTAAAGAGTTGATGACTGCTGATGTTTTTATAGAGTCAAAGGCCTTCTCATAGTCAATAAATGCAACACACAATGGAAGTTCATATTCATGTGTTCTTTCAATTAATTCTCTTAATACTTGAATATGGTCCACTGTACTGAATCCACTTCGAAATCCAGCTTGTTCTCTTGGTTGAGCTGCATCTAATTTTTTCTGCAGGCGATGTGTTAGAACTTTTGTGAAGATTTTATAAATAGCAGGTAACAAGCTAATTGGTCGGTAATTTTTCAAATCCTCTTTATCACCTTTTTTATGCAAAAGAATTACTGTTGCAGAATCCCATTGGTTTGGTATGTTACCGCTGTTAAGACATTTGGTAAAGAATTTTGCAAGTATGTCTTCTACATATTCTCCAGCTTCTTTTAGGATATCTAATGTAATACCATCATCACCAGGGGCTCTTCCTTTCTTCATATTTTTTATTGCAAATGAAACTTCTTCTTTTAAGATTTTAGGAGCTGTTCCTTCGACTATTTCAATGTCTTCGTTTAATTCACTGTTACTTTCATATAGTTTTTTGTAGAATTCTTCAACTCTTCTAAGTATTTCTTCCCTATTTCTTGTTACGGTGCCATC
>QLNU02015270.1:122156730-122170038 GCA_006491805.2 Dysdera silvatica
TGCTTTTTACAGGTTACACCACCAATTTCCCCAGCAGTTTCAACTATTGTCTTAACAATGTTTTCATTTGCTTCTGAGATATCACTTTCATCAATAAGTCCTTCCAGTGCAGAAAAGCGATTTTTTAATTCCAACTTGAATGCCTCGGTATTTTCTTTTAATTTCTTTAAATCCACCCTCTTACTTACTTGTTTCCTAATGAGCTTCTGTCGTTCTAATTTAGTATTTAAGTGCACTTTACATCTCACCATTCGATGATCACTTCCAGTATTAAATCTGTTCAGTACACTGCAATCTTCAATAATTGATTTCTTGTTTGCCAGGATATAGTCAATTTCACTAGTTCCCCCATTTGGGTGTTTCCATGTCCATTTTCTTTGCGGTTTCTTCTTAAAAAATGAATTCATGATGCTAAGGTTTTCAGCTTCTGCAAATTCGATGAGTTGATCGCCACGTTCATTCCTTTCCCCATATCCGTATTTACCAACCGATGTCTCTCCTTGTTCCTGTTGTCCAATTCTTGCATTGAAATCCCCCATGATGAGCTTGATATGTTGTTTCCCTTTGGTGTGTAACTCTTTGATTTCTTCATAAAATTCTTCAACCTCTTCGTCGGTATGGCTTGATGTTGGTGCATATACCTGTACTATTTGAAGTTGGTATCGCTGGGTTAGTTGAACAACGAGCCTCGCTGCTCGATCTGATGTACTTTCAACTTCCAGAAGACAGTCTTTAATTCTTTTGTTGATTAAGAAGCCAACACCACTTGTTCTTCCAGTTTCCGTTCCTCTATAATAAAACAAATGTCCACTTTTAAGTTCCACCAACTCTTCACCTTTTCTTCTAACTTCACTGAGTCCTACAATGTCCCATTTGATCTTGTCAAGTTCTTCTTCCAATTCCTGAAGTTTTGCTTCAGAAGCAAGGGATCGTCCATTATACGTTGCCAAGGTCAATAACAAACGGCAGCCTGGGCCATTCCAGTGATTCTTAGCACCCCCTGCTTTCATGCCACACTGACCGCTGCCTTGATCAGGAGCACTCCAGCACCTGGAGACTAGGGGCCATGGTTTCTGGTGTGTCAACATAATGGAGGAATTAGCCATAATTTCACCACGCTGGCTAGACGGGTTGGTGAATTAGCCCTCCCCTTCCGCCTTTCTATCCGTGCAGCAAATATTAATTTGCCACATAAATAGAAAGCTCAGCCTGCACCACTTGAAGGCGGGGTAGGACACTAGGTTACTGGCCTGGCCGGTTCCACACATCGTCACATACGTTCAGCGTGTGGGTCTCCTTCCAGTTAGATACCAGCAACCCTTTTGCAGGCCATATATATATATATACATACGGAAAGTTAGTAGGGTCAGTGACTGGAAGAATTTAAGAGTATTAAAGACACTGCCGTACGCAGGGCGGATTTATGGGGGATCGTAATCCCCATTGTGATACAATTTGTGTATATATATATGTATATATATATATATATATATATACATGTTATACATCTATGCACATAAATCCCCTGCGTACGGCAGTGTCTTTAATACTCTTAAATTCTTCCAGTCACTGACCCTACTAACTTTCCGTATGTGTGTCATAATGAATATTAGTTCCAAGGCAATGAACTGCATCTTTCAATTAATTAAGGTTTAATTAAGGTTCGGTGACGGATCTTTTATCTGATTCCCCTTTCGACCTCATATCACATATGGTCGATAGGAATGAGAGCTGGGGAACAAGGAGGCCACTGCAGAAGGAAAAAGTCTGTATTCTGTTCTTTAACCTTTTCGTGAACGGTGTAGGACATGTGACATGGAGCATTGTCTTGCTGGAAGTAGCCATCTCCTTTTGTATAAACCATTAGTATCACATGTTGGTCTTTATCGGCAACGATATTTAGATGACCATGGCAGGTTAGATCTTGCTCCATATAAATCGAAGGGTCTAGACACTCCCACAAAAACCGGCCCTATACCATGACGTTGTTCCGTCAGCCTGAAGAATCGTGATGCAAGAAAGAGATTCATGCCTTTGTACTGTTATTCTGCATATCCTTTCCTTACCATCCCCATGGCGTTATGAAACCTTCATTTTTCAGACCACATGACTCATTTTTAATCATTTAATGTCCAATCTTTGTGTCGCTGAATGAACTGTAGAAGTGTCCTCACGTTTGCAACAGCTGACCATGGTATACGAACATAGGCGTAGCCAGAGGGTAGTTTTGGGGGGTTGCAACCCTCCCATCGCAATGACATTTTGAATATTTAACATAGGAAAATATGAGTTGTAGCACTGTAACTCCCCACCACTGAGCCTATAACCCCCCACTTACTAAATTTCTGCCTACGCCTCTGTATACGAACATCCTTTCTTCTTTTGTGGTTCATACGATGTAATGGCGGCTTACCGTTCACTGAAAAGCCTTCTTGACTTTTCCTTGATTCAAATTATACATAATTTGACGCATTGCTGCGCATTAATTGAACTGAACAAGCCTGACCACGCTCCTTGACCCTCGAGCAACCCAATATCGGATTTACGTATAGGCCAAGTAGACCTGCGCCTTGGGTCCAACAGGAGCCTTGAAGAGGATTAGTGTCATTTAAGCTGAAATGTCACTTTAATCTCGTTAGTTTATAAACATCCGAGAAATTTTCATTGTTGATAAACCCAAATATTGAAGATGGTGGACTTCAAAGCAACACTTGTAATTTATTTGCTGAATATCACCAAGGTCACATTCTTTAGGGGGCCCATTTTATTCCTCAAACCTAGGTCCCAAAAAAACCTTAACCACATTAAAATCTTAACCCTGATAATCTTAACCACTGGAGCATGCAGTATCCAAATATGGAAGGATCCCATTTTAAGGATCTTCTCCAGCTTCTCTTATGTGGGAATCCTACATGGTAAAGGCTGAGCTTCCAAAGCTCTTTGCTAAACGCCTTAATAGTTTTAGCATACCAAACTAATTGGGTTCTGCTATAGTGATTCCGTTGCACAAAGAAGTGATACAAAGAAGACTTTAAACAACAATACTTAAACTTTTGTGACGAGGAGTATTTTTCAGGAGAGAAATTCGCCATGGAAAGCTACCGTAGCCCTTGGATGAAAGGCAAACACGTGTGTGTTTAATTGTTTTACCTAATTCTATTTTTCAAGTTGTTAGTTGATATTTTATCGTATACCAAAGTGCGCATTATTTTTCGGTTTCTAAGTCGTTTAAATGTTGATTTACACCTAATTGTTTCCATTGAGATCTGGTTGGCGTAGGCCTATATCATTGTTTATTTATTTATTTTTAATGTCCTCAGGGAGCATTTGGAGATGCTTCAAGGAGCGCCAAGTGCTTCATGGAGCGCCAAGTGCTTCATGGAGCGCCAAGTGCTTCATGGAGCAGATTGAGAACCGCTGACTAGAAAAATTATTGCCTCAATAACTTGCTGTATGCTATTTGTAAAAGCTTCATACAAATGTTGGCACATCGTTTTCAGAAAAAGTTAAATATAGCTGAACCACAAGAACGTCGAACTGGATTTCGAAGTGGATACTGTGCTGACCAAAAGGACAAATGAATATGAACTTCCATTGTGAGTATAGCGGTAGAGTTAAACGATCCCTGGTGTCACGAGCTTCTCCATGTAATTTAAAATAAATCGCACTTTTTGCATGTATTTTAATGAATAAATGCATATAATATGTACTTGCCCACCCTATAATTTTAAGAACTCTATGTTACTATGAGTGACATTTGGACACACAGTTGTCAACTCTTTAGAATCAGCAGACATCGAGGATGCATCGAAGCAGCGAGCACACAAAAATGCAAGTACTAAATTCTATTGCTATAAGGATACTCCAAAAGTATCAAAATTGGTAAAATACAAACACCTATACACACAGTGATAAATGGATGTACTCGCGCACGTACACATGCGCAGAGCGAGATATGGGAAGACGGAGAGAAAATAAGAATTAATCAAATCGGAATTATATTTAAAGCGCATTAATCTTCGAATATAATTTTAAAGGAGCAATTTTCGTTCTCTATTTCTCTATTGTAATTCATTTTGCAAACTTTCCTTAATTATTTTTCTTTCGAGGGGCGTCCTAAATATTCAGAACCCCGGTTAATTAGTAATCGATGGATAATTAAAGCGATTTTAGTTGATAGATAATTCGATAATTCGAATTGAAACGGAAGAGGAGGGAATTCCATTCATTCAATAAAATTACCACATCAGCTATTGCATTCAGGCCTTCATCGTCCAAATTACAATAATCCGTCGAATACGAACAATTTCTCCGGCCATTACGTCTGCCGAATAGCGATTAATCAATTAGTGCTGTAATTATAGTTTTCCGCCCCTTTATGTCCTCCCTGCCCTCCCACCTCTTCTGGTATAGCTGCTGGGTATACGCACTCCCTGCTATTGATATGGCTGCACATATTTTCTCTTTACTTTTCGTTCTGTCAGTTTCAAATGATAGATGCATCCATTCTATAGCTGTGCAGAACTTTTAACTTTTTCCTCGCATCTACAGATGCCGACATTCTCATCGCTCTAGCCCCTGCCCCTCCCCCACGTATATGCAGTACACTGGCCTGGGAAGGGGGGTGCAAAGCCTAGCCATTATTGCAGTTGCACGAGACCGATCCAACAGGCTATTAATCAAGGGGGGAAGGCTATGAAATGGAAGGGGTCAATATCAAATTATATTGGATATCAGTCACACAATCAGTAGTATATTGCTTTGGGAGTTGAAAATATAACGGAATCGGTTCTTTAAAAACTTTCATGTGAAGACCTTGTATCAACTGTATAAACCTCATTTGGTGGGGGGGGGGGAGGTGCAGTGCCGTATTTCCCAATAGGCAACACTAGGCTATAGACTAGGGCGGCAAAATTTTGTGTATTGAGTCTAATATAACAAAATGGATACCTGTATGATGGTATAATCAGATGTTTTACCGAGAAGACAGCTAGACGTCATGCTTGCCATTTAAATACCAGTGTTCGATAGGCCCTTGTATTTTTGCTAAAATTAAAATTTATTTCAATAAAATTGAATTTGATTTATTATATATCAAAAAGGAATAATACTTCAATATAAGTTAATATTGTTTAATGTTTATGTTTCAGTTTATGAGTTTGTTTTTCAACATATTTACTGTCAATACAAAATTTTTTGGCGTATATTGAATGTAAAATTTTTTATGCTCTTACCATTGATTTTGAGGGGGGGCGGACGGGTGAAAGAGGCGGCAAAGTAGCCTAGGGGCGGCAAAATGGTAAATCCGCCCATGGGGGGTATAAGATAGGGACTCGATCATTCTATTTATTTGTGACGATTAGTGCTGGAATTTTCATGACCAGAAAATTTCCAAAAGAATGCCCTATAAAAAATGCATTTATGACCTAAAAAACTAAAAAGAAAATGCCCTATAAATTAAAAAAATGACCTAAAAATTCTTAACCTTTTCAGAAAAAATAAAAAAGTTGAATTAAAAATATCGATTTTTTTTTTAATTTTTAAAAACATTTTGAAGTTTTCAAATTCTGCTTTACCAGCATTGAATTATACCGCGTCATTTTATATAAGTACCGCCATCCATCGCACATCGTTATCTTGTGAAGTATCAAATTTAGGTTTTAGAAAAGTAGGAGCATTTTTAGGAACAGTTTTTTAAATAACATTATCAATAAAAAAATTAAGAATGAGGAAAAATAATGTGCCATAAAATTACGAAGCGAATCACTTCGCGAACATGATTACGTGATACGAATTCACAATATAATTGCAGTTAGTATTCTGATTATAGCTTCGATAAAGGCAGATAACATCTGACTTTTGGCAGAATAATTCTGCCGAAACGCGTCAGCAATTTTGAAAACTAACTGCGATTATATTGTGAATTCGTATCTTGTAATTAATGTGCGGTGTCACCGTATATTATGTTTTAGTGCAGTGGTTAACTAAAAGATAGTTTTCTTTGTTAACAATATTAAATGGTTATAAAATTAAATATTAAATAATTAAATTAAAAACGAAACTAAATTAATGAAACAAAATTAAATAAATAAAATGGCCAAAAATACGCTTACGTGATACTTGATCGACCTCTAATGGGGAGGGAGGGGAGGGGAAGAAAACAATTTAAAATGCATAGCCATCCTGGAAGGTATTGCACCCCCCAGTCGAATCGCCTGGCTACGAGCCTGTTTGCCATAGTAAACCAAAAGCTTTTATTTATTTTTATATCATTCCAGAATTGCAATAGACGACCAAAACTTTTCGCAGATTTTCAAAAGAGAATGATTTTCTATTATCTGCCAATAAAGCTTTAAATATAGAGAAACTCCATTCTACTTCTATTGATACAATAGGAGCATACTTAAAATAAAACACGTCACTTTGTTCAAGGTCTTCTGATATGTCACCAAGGAAAAAAAAATTTTCCAGACAACACATTTGCAATTAAACACAGTTTTTCATATCCTATATATTTTTTTAAAATTTGCTCCATTTTTTTTGCACGAATTTTTCTACTTTTTCAGTCACAATGTCAAGGCTATTTACAACTTTCTTCATCAAATCTATTTGATCCAATAATGGCACTGCTGACTTCTCCAAGGAAGTACTCCACTGGCGCAGTATAGCCCAGATGCTCTTGCGCCATAAAACATCCAAACAAACAAACGAACCAAGGAAGTAATGGCAAAAATCCAAAATTCGATTTTATGTAGGAAAATTTACCTGCCATTTCAGGATCAGAAAGTAATTTCTGCGCAACTTTAATTGAGGCCACTTCACTGCTGTAAAACGAGTCGATGATCTTCTTCTTCGCTGCTGTAAAGTTCTCCCAGTAATAGTTTCATGCTTCAATCCAAGTCTCCCATCTGGTTAAGATGGGTGCAGGAGACAAAGGAGCGTTTGGGACTTCTGACTTGAATGATGCCACTCGAGATGGTGCCTTCACAAAGACTTTCTTCACACGCACCCAGTCCACTGGTCAACTTGGATAAACTGTCCTCGTATTTCTTCAGCAACTCTATGACAGTCATGTGCTATACATGTTAGGTGCACCATTTTTGAGTACAGCGCTTTAAAAGCATTTGCAGCCTTTACCATATAAGGTGCAGCATCCGTCACGAAGAGCAGGACATTGTTGTATTGGCCACCATTGGGCCATATTAAGTTCAAGGATCTCTCAAAGAGTTTGCTTATTGTAGAAAAATTAACTTTTTCTAAATGTTCACCATTGACGAGAAAACATTTAACTGAGTCATCTTCCATCATACTTGCCACTACATTGACTACGTATTGTCCTAGAGAGTCCGTTGTCTCATTTATTGACACCCAGATTTTTGTATTAGCTACTTTGTTTCTTATCTTCTTCATGGTGTTTTCATAATTTTTCCTTAGTGTGGAAGAGTCTGGCACAGACTTACCAGTGTGCTTTTCTAAAACGCTACGCAGTTTTGGATTGTTAACTTTGCTCAATGGAATATTGGCACAAATGAAGGCTTCGCAAAATTCTTCGTAAAATGCAGAATGATTGGAAATCTCACTCGTTTGTCCAAGTAGCATTTGCTGAAACGTTTTCTCGTCCATGACGCGCTGAAGACTTGTGTTTCTTCCTGTTGATATGCTGCTGCACAGTAAATTTTTTCTGCAGCAACTCTCTCGTTGCAGATTTTGCAATACAAGATTTGTCCATTGATGGAGAAAACTTTCTCACCGTATTCCGAAACGATGCGTTTTACTGTTAAACACTTTCTTTCACTTTAGGCATGTTGATACAATGCAATCACTACTTTTAAATTAATTTACAGTTACAAAACAACACGTGCACCTTCTGAAAAATGTAGAGAGAAAATGAACCCCGTCATGTATGTACAACTACTCAGGCTGCTTGGGAGAGTTCATTGACAGCCACACTACGTCAGAGGGGAGGGCATGTAGAGAAATAGAATAAGGGAATGCAGAGTTACACAGCCGGAGCCGCTGGTTTACCCTCTTTCACCCCTTCCTTCTTGATAAATCACTCAGCATCTCTTCTAAAACCTTCTTCTTGTCCTACAATACACTGAATTCAACCATGAGTCATTGCCCACTCCCCTCTCATAATCTCCTTTCCTACCCTTTGTGACTGGCAAACAAGAAATGTGCCGCCCCTCCTTTCTCTCCAATATGTTTGCCAGGACATTTGGGGTGGGGGGTGGGGGGTGTCAAATTTTGTTGGGGGTGTCCGATTTACAAGGGTTACTGTATTTGAAAGGGCAAGAATTAAGATACCCCCACCCCCTACCATTTAACAAATAGTTTTGTACTGGAAATTTTCTGAATTTTTTTTGGGAAAAAAGTCTTGTGTTGATTTTTTTCTCAAAAAACTTTCCCAAATATATCCAGGGGCGGATATAGACTTTGGAAAAGGGGGGGGGGATTTTGAAATGTGTGCTTGGTATTGCTTGAAACCGGAAATCACTATTTATTAAAATGTATATTCGATTGGAAAGGGGGAGGGGCGGGCCCCCTTCCCTGAATCCATGCCTGAATACATTCTTCTAAAAATCTCAACATTCACACATCCCTTCTCCTTCTAAATATTCAAATTACAAGTTAATTGCACACACATTTTTGAAGGGTGTAAATTTTTGTTTAAAGTTGTCAAAAATTTGTCTAATAAAGTTTCCTAATCTTTCTACTACAGCCACAACAGCAGTTTCCTATACCCGTTAAATTCACAAAAATAAGTGATTTTAAAGTTTAATGTTTTTTAAAAAATGAATATTTTCTTAACATGCCTCTTTTTAAAAATTAAAAGATAAAAAGTCTTAAATACGTCAAATAATACATCCGTAACTATGGAATGACGAGTAATTTATTTACGATTTTTTTTAACAGTTTTTTTTAACAATTAAACAATTTAACAATTTTTTAACAAGCCAATTGTCAGTGTCTATCGAGCAATACAGCTTTTATTACATACACATATTTGCATTAATAATTATTATAAATATTTTAAAACTTAATATTTTCTTAATTCAAGTGTTATTTGTACAATATCGTAAAATACTTTTTAAATGCGTGAATTTACTCTTTGTAAAATGTTGGAAATTTTGAAGTACGTGTTGGCTTGTACCTCGAATTATAGAATCGATCTTTTCCGATCTCTCCTAGTTATTCCAAGCATGCACCTCTCCATGCTCCTTTAGTTTGTCTGTAACTTGCGTATTGTCGCATTTGTTAGACTCCATATCTCTGAATCATAAGAGAGGACTGGCAATATACACTTGTTGAAAAACATTCTTTTTGGACACAAAGGCAACTTCCCTTTCAGGATAAAACTGTTTTTCCCAAATGCGCTCCAGCCAAGTTTAATACGTCTGTTGAGTTCTTTCATAACGTTGCCTTCCATTAAAATCAGTTGGCCAAAAATGTATGAATCAGCAATTTCTAGATTAATGTTGTCCACCTGCATTTTTGTTTTCTCTATAAAATTATTGAACAGGAATTTAGTTTTTTGTAGGTGCAACTTGACTCCAACTTCTCTACTTTTAGTAAAGAGCTCCTGTACCATGTCTTGGAGTTCTGATGGGTTCGTTGAAAAAATAACAATGTCATCAGCAAACCGCAAATGATTTAAATATTCACCATTTATTTTTATTCCCTTGTTATTCCAATTTATCTGCTGAAAAATCATCTGTAAAGCTGAAGTAAAAAGTTTTGGAGAAATGGTATCTCCCTGCCTCACACCTTTACCAATTTTGATAGTTTTGGTATCTTTATGTAACCGAAATTTTGCACTTGCATTTTTATACACACGTTTCACCATGTCAATGTACACATCCTCAATGTCTGTTGATCTTAAAGAGTTGATGACTGCTGATGTTTTAATAGAGTCAAAGGCCTTCTCATAGTCAATAAATGCAACACACAATGGAAGTTCATATTCATGTGTTCTTTCAATTAATTCTCTTAATACTTGAATATGGTCCACTGTACTGAATCCACTTCGAAATCCAGCTTGTTCTCTTGGTTGAGCTGCATCTAATTTTTTCTGCAGGCGATGTGTTAGCACTTTTGTGAAGATTTTATAAATAGCAGGTAACAAGCTAATTGGTCGGTAATTTTTCAAATCCTCTTTATCACCTTTTTTATGCAAAAGAATTACTGTTGCAGAATCCCATTGGTTTGGTATGTTACCACTGTTAAGACATTTGGTAAAGAATTTTGCAAGTATGTCTTCTACATGTTCTCCAGCTTCTTTTAAGATATCTAATGTAATGCCATCATCGCCAGGGGCTCTTCCTTTCTTCATACTTTTTATTGCAAATGCTACTTCTTCTTTTAAGATTTTAGGAGCTGTTCCTTCGACTACCTCAGAGTCTTCGTTTAATCCACTGTTTCCTTCATATATTTTTCTGTAGAATTCTTCAACTCTTCTTACTATGTTTCATTCTTTAAACACAATTTAATCTTATAAACTCGTTTACTGATTGGGAATGAAAATAATTTATCATTCCCACTTTCACTTTGGTGAGTGCATTCTTTTGTAACATTCTTTTTCACTTTGGGGAATGCATTCTTTTGTAACATTCCTTTTCACTTTTGGGAATGCATTCTTTTTAATCATACGTATTTACGCTAGCCATCTTTACGAGAAACTCAATCAAACACAATCTTATTTTTCTTCATTGTCATTTCTTTATTTGGTGTCAGCGGCAGGACATCGAAATTTCTGGTGTTTTCTGTGTAGGGCCAAATCAATGCCAGTCACATTCTTGAGCTTTTATTGTGGGTCTATATCCTTTGCTTCTATTGTAGGTCTTAGTCTTCGCAGTCTTCTTTCACACAGGTCTTCGCATTCTTCTAATGTCTTCACATAAACCTTCGCATTCTTCTTATGTCTTCACATAGGTCTTCGCATTCTTCTTACACATAGGTTTTTGCATTCTTACGTCTTCCCATTCTGTTGGTTTGCTCAATCTTTCTTATTCTTTGTAATAGATGGTTCTTAATACATGCCCCACTCACTGCCGGGCACAGTGGATGTTTACGGGGGGGAGGGGTTGTAACCTCCCTTATGAACTTTGTGCCCACTCCTAATCACCGTGCAAATCTTTTTTCTCTGCTATTCATTATTTCGTTTGCGGTTTTCATCAATCGAAACACATCCATTCATTTTAACCTTCAAAACTATTACCTATTTCAATCATTATTAATCAGCCCATTAATTAATTTCAGTCAAAATGGAATCATTCGGGAAAAGAAACAACTCCTTCAGTTGCTGTTGGGTAGAGAAAAAATGCGAAAATTCCGATTTTTTTTATATTTATATCTCTATTTCTAAAAAAATAATAATAATTTGAACCGTGCACAATTTATGATTTATTTTTGCTATATTCTAGGGCATGATGATGCTGAAATACAATTATCCTACTACTAGGAAGGAATTCGATGATTTGAGTAATACCTTTTCAGGAGCAGTATATTTAGACTTCAATAGACCACCTTGAGATCGGTGGTATAAGTACACATTAGTACCCACAGAAAGTTCACAAAGAGAGGATGAGGTTACAATGCTGCAACTCCATATATTCATATATGTACAAAATTACATCGCAATCGGGGGGGTTATGACGCCCATTAACCTCCCTTGCGTACGCCAGTGCTGTTACTTCTTGATAGTAAATTCTCTTGAGTATAATGTAACGATTCCGCCTTATGGAGAACAAAGTACTCTGTTATCCAATGGAGGGGTTGAGGAGCCCTCCCCCCTTTTCCTACGCACTGGATCCTGAGGAAATTGGGGGGGGGGGGCCTCGTTTAACGAAAAATTTATTCCTTTATTCTGAGATTTTATATGGATGAGCTTCTTTCTCCCTGGGAAGGAAGGAGGGCCGTTCTGCATATCGCAAAATTTATATCAATTTATCTACTTCACGAGTTTTTAATAGTTGTAAATTACGTTAGTTGAATGAGCATTTATTTATTTCTAAAACGCCTCTTAATTTTATTGCTATCTTGGGAGGGTCCATCCCCCCACCCCCCCGGGGAGCCCTCTCGTACATATTCGATAGCTAAATGCTACCCCCATGCTCACTAGGTCGGTGGAGGGCCCATCTTACTAACGTAAGCGTTGAGTCAATAATGAAAATAAATGTTTCGATTGGATAATTACAATAATAGGGGTCGGTCCCACCCTTTAATCTAAATTAGGGAATGCTCCCCAGGCGATCGCCTTGAGTAACTAAAATCCCTTTTCTATCCCTTTCAAGACTGGAAATCAGAAGACAGGGAAAATCAGAGAATATCCGAATCACTGATAAATGTTTTCTGCTGTCAAAGCGGATATGAAATCATTCTTCGTATTTTTCCCCTCCCCGTTTTATATATATCCCTCTGTCTGCCGGCCTTCATCCGATTAGACCCGGGGCGTTAACTATAATCTATACAACAGGCCCAGAGAGAATTCCCTACGACTTCTCGAGGGAGAAATCTAGCTTTATCTTCCCCCCTATGACTTCTTTTATAATGCATTTCCGCTAATACGAATCGCTTCCGATAAGTAACTCGAGATTTGGCAATTTGGCCACCCGAGCGATAAATATGTGTTATTGCTGTTAATGCTTATGAAGAAAGGTCGGGCTTTTTGTATGAAAGATTGTCCTTGTATTGACGCTCATGCTACTCTGTGCTTTATTTTTACAGCTCTACCTACTACGAGATTGCACGTTTACATTTTTAATATTTACACTTCGTACATTTCATCCTCCTGGATTATTCAAAACAAATATTTATTTTTAAATGTCTTCAAAATAGCGGCTTCTGGCGCAGTATAGCCCAGATGCTCTTGCGCCATAAAACACCTAAACAAACAAACAAACAAAATAGCAAAGACGGCCTGAGAATTTGCGAGGCTCCGTACAGCAGGACCCTCATATAACGAGAATCTTGAGACCATTGAAAATGCTCGCTAAAACCGATCGATTGCTAAATCTACTTTGGAATTTAAAATTGCAACCTTCGAACACAGCGTCAATAGATAATATATGTATATGCCGCAGTCATACAATAATATTCATCGGAGGGTAATAATAATACCTTAACATCTTTACATACGGAGAAAGAGAGCGTTGTTTCCTGTCCTCATTCGTCTAGCGGTCCAAGACACTCCGGGCTAAACGGAGGGACCCTGGTTCGAATCCAGGATGGGGAAAGCGTCTCTTTTTCTCCAAAATTACATAAGCTCTAGTTTGAGCTGTAATTAATACGTGGGTGGCAAAAATTATA
>QLNU02015270.1:122175319-122196858 GCA_006491805.2 Dysdera silvatica
CGAACCTCTTAAGGACTAGGGAACCGAACACCGGACTACAGTGAGTAGAGCGATTTTTATGAAATCTCTGAGTAGGCGTTCTTTGAACCGAACCCAGGTTACCACATTTCGCCACAGCAGGGCACCTTCAAATCTAAGAGAGAACTCAAATTTATAGCGAGTTATCAATTTTATCGGAGATACGCAGTTTTATTTTGAATGAATGCCTTGTTACAACTTGTGAACGCTGAGCTGAATATTTTTACTTCAGTTTTCTTCAAAAATAAGTACAGATGTAGATGGAATGCTTTGTCAGATTTACGGGCGCCGATAGCGGGGGGGGGGACCCGTTCCCTAATATTGGTATTAGGGTTCCATGTCCCCCTCCAATTCTAAACAAACTGCCTTCTACTGGTATATTGTCCCCCCCCCAATATTTTTATGCCGTCGATGCCTATGGTCAGATTTGAAGCTAAAATTATCTGTTTTACTTCTTGAAATATATATATAGTGATATAACCGCAACATACGGCCCTGCGGTGGCGCAGTGTGGTAACGCGTTCTCCTATTGCGCGGCTAATCCGGGTTCGACTCCCAGCAGTGCAAAAAGAACGCTTACTCAGAGATCTCATAAAGATCGCACTGCTCACTGTAGTCCGGGGTTTGGTTCCCTAGGCCTTAAGAGGTTCGGATTCCTCGGAAAACAGTAGGTCCCGGCGCAGCATGACCACTGTAGTCTTTGAGCCGTAAAACCAAAAAACAAACAAACAACCGCAATGAGAGAAATTATTAGTTCGAGGATGTTATTTTTTTGTGTACTTTATGGTGCAAGGACAAGAAAGGTCATGTTGCGATGCGTCCTGCAGATTTCTGAAGAGTCTGGACTTCTTAAGACCTAGGGATCCAACACTTGGATCACAATGAGCAGTTAGCTAGTAATCATGCTTGTTGTTAAGCCACTGGGACTCGAACCCGGGTTACCGGTACGTTAGGAGCATACGCTACAGGGCCCGAGTCCCGAAGAAGTCACCTAACGACGGAAGGATGGTGACTTAATGACTTATTAACTGATGACTGACTAATGACTGTTTAAGTGCTGAAACTGAATTTCATGAATTTGCTTGCAGGATTTTGATATAACTCAATCAAAATATTCCTGGACAACATAAAAGGAAATCACAGTCGAACCCGCGTATATGCAGCTCGCGTATATGCAGCTCGCGTATATGCAGCTCGCATATATGCGAAGATCGCATACATGCATAAAATATCGAGCCTCAAATTTTCTCTTATCTTTTTAATGTTATCTAAACCCGCTTAATTGCAATTTTATACATACAAAAATTGCATGTATGCAAGTATTTTTGAAGCAAAACGGATGTTTTATTATAGATTTTTTGTTTGTTTGGATTTTTATGGCGCAAGAGCATCTGGGCTATACTGCGCCAAACATGGTTTTATTACTGAATTTAATCCGGATATACACAAGCAAACTTTATGCTTTAAACAAAGACATAAATAAGTTGACAAATGAAACTTCGACCAGAGTTGACAGCCATTTCCGGTGGGGAAAGCCACTCCTTAAAAATAAGGGTTGCCAGCTATTTACTGTGGATGAAAACTTGTTCATAAAGTTTGTTTGCATATATCCGGTTTAAATTCTATAATAAAACATTCGTTTGGCTTCAAAAATACTTGTATGCATTAAGTTTGTGCATGTATAAAATCGCAATTAAGCGGGTTTGGATAGCATAAAAAAAGAGAGGAGAAATTTTGAGTCTCGATATTTTACGCATGTATGCGACCTTCGCATATATGTGAGATGCATATACGCGGGCTCGATTGTAAATAAAAATTGAAGGGCCTACAGTGGTAATGCCCTCACCTGGCATAAGGTTGTCGCGGGTTTGATTCCCCGTTCTGCCAAAAAACACTTACCGATTAATTGCTCATCGTAGTTCGGGTGTTGGTTTCCTAGGCCTTCGGAAAACAGTAGGTGCCGGCGCATAACACTTGCTATTCTAGCGCCGTAGAACTCAAACAAGCAAATGAAAATTACAATACAGTCGAACCTCGTTAAGACGAACACCAAGGGGAACAGAAAATCTGTTCATATTAACAGTAATTCGTCTTATCCGGGAAGAATAGTATGCTATACAATCTGACGGGACTTCAGAAAACGGTTCGTATTAAAAGTAATTCGTCTTAAGCGTGTTCGTCTTAACGAGGTTTGACTGTATAGTATTTTTTTTTAATAAATTTAAGCTAGTTTTATTTTTTTATGATATACAAGAGTTTTTTTTTAATCAAATAATTATTATCACTTATGAAGCATGGTTCATTGATGTATGTGAATTAGTAAGAGGCTTGGAATTGTAAAAATTACGAATAGAATCTGAAATCACGCCCCCTGAAAACAAACATGAAGTTGTGCTCCCACTAAAATGAACATGAATGCGCCCACTGGGAGCTTATCAATTACTCCTCAAAAATGGGTCAGTTCTGATCATAAACTAGACGGTATTAAATTTCATCTAATCTTGGTTAGACAGCAAAATCTGTCTATACCAGGGACGGTCACAGGGGGGAGGTCACATGAGTCATGACCCTCCCCAAATTTATTTTTCACTGTAAAAAATTCCAACTTTCATGATGAATGAAGGATGTTATTCCAAGACCATAGCAAATTCTATCCTTCACCTCGCCCCTAAAATGGAAGTCTGTGTCCGCCTCTGGTCTATGCCGACATTAGAATGATCGGGAAAAGATATTGTTATAAACTTTATCATTATGGACAAGGTTCAATATTTACGCTCCGTGTCTATCAGAATATGGGGCAGAGTATCTTCTTAGTCAGCAGGAACGTGCCAACGTTTTGGAGAGTGGGGGCAATAGATATTTTGGGGTTATAAACTTGTGGCGCCATCTATTGCCACAAATCTCCAACATGTACTATAAAATTTTAATTAGATAAATTAATTGTTAATTAGATGTTAATTAGTTAATTAAATAGTTAAAATAAACTGAATTACAAAACAACAACCACTTGAACGATTTCAATTTTACTGATTTCGCAGAGCACCAAGCTTTAAGATCGATAGTTTCACAAAGACTGAATGAAAATGTACAGGTAAAGAAACGCTAATTTTTTTAACAATGGATACGCCAGGGGCACTGTCAAAGCAGTATTATTGATAGCATAATGTTGACATCTGTTGACAGGAACTGAAATTAGAATCCAAGGTTGTTTCAGCTTTGCTACATTAGTGGCAATGTTTAATGTTATTTTTGAAGTTAAAATTTTAATAGTATTACTCGATAGTATGCGGGGTGCAAAATATATCTTTTTTCTCCTCCATTTCCGAGATTGAGGACGAAAAAACCTGTTGCCCCCCTGTTGGCACGTGTCTATTAGTCAGACATTTATAGTGTATATCTTTATAGATGGACCTTCCTAGACTACCGTCTTTCGAGGTTACTTAAGTCACTTTTCAATTTAAAACATCTGCCAATTCAACATCATTTACTTTAGAGATTAACTAGTTATTATAAAACTTGGGTCTACAGTTACACTCTATGTTCAGATGTATGAAAGTCTTCTACAACATGTATGTTAAAGATAAAAAAAACCCACTCATAGTGGCTTAAGTTACCCCTCAATATGAGGTAACTAAAGCCAGCAGAAGAATTCAATGTTTGACTTAGGTTAGTTGATGATGGGGTATCAAAATCCATATAAAGGGCTAAAATAAATGTAGATATACTGCTCAAGATATTTATTAGTAAAAATGAAAGTGTAAAAAGTATTATTTTATATTTTTAATGTTTCATATTTTCAATTTACATTTAAAAAAGTTCAAGCTGTTTACTTCAACATATGTTGCCAAAATCAGTGTCTGAAATTCACCCAGCGTAATGGCTTTGTACAATAATTTTCGGCACCTACGTATAAATTGCTTAAGCTAGAGTTTTTTTTTTGTTTCTGAATAAAAGGAGACGCCGTCCTCATCCTGGATTCGAACCAGGGTCCCTCCGTTGAGCCCGTGGTGTCTTGACCTACTAGACGAACGAGGACAGGAACAATGCTCTCTTTCTCCGTATGTAAGGGTGTAAGATATTATTACCCTTCTCGGGGATTACACAATTGCCAAATAATTGTCAACACAGAAAGCTTCCGGGGCGAGTTTTTCTGAGTTTTCGTGGGGGAACTTATTATACAATAATTTTCAGCACCCACGTATATATAGCTCAAACTAGAGCTTTTTTTGTCTTAAGAAAAAAGTCCGTTTTTTCGTCTAATTAAAAAAGTCCGTTTTTTCCGTCCTCATCTTGGATAAGGACGGAAAACGGAACTCGCGTTTTGTGGCCTTTGTTACTCCGTACAGGGAGCAACGACGAATTTAAAAATATATATAAAAAAATGGAAATATAATCTAGGAAGTATAACAACGTTAAGTGGACTGTTTGAGGTTATGTTTAAAAATGATTTTAGTGAATTTAACTTAAAAATGTGATTTTGGCGATGAAAGTTATGGACTGTATAAATTTATGACGAAATTATCCTAAATACAAATAAAGGTTTATAAACTTAATTTTAAAACACACACACTATTAAAATATGTGGCCCAAAGCTTCGTCAAAATATGGAATTGATGGCATGAAAGTTAACAATCAAACTCAAAACAGTGTTGCCAGAATCAGTGTCCTAAATTTACTCCGCATAGTGGCTGTAGTTACCCTAGGGGCTTAAGTAACCCCGATTTTCGGTATATCTGTATGGTCTATATCTCTATAGACGGACTTTCCTAGACCACATCTTTATAAACAGATCTTTACAGACTCTTTATGTACAGACTGCACTGCATTTGGATCAAATAGCTATGTTAGTGTTTACACTATGCTATGAATAATTAGCTAAATTTCTATTTTCTTTAGCTAGATAAAGTCAAACTTATTTAAATTTAGCTAGAAATAATCAGATATAGTTAATTCCAGATAGGGAAGCGTTCAAGTATTACGTAAACACCTTAAGTAGGGTTGCCCTTGGTCTTGTTTTCTTATGTTATCTAAAGTTAATTTTTGCTCACTGGGATGTGGGTGGGGATTTGAAACGGCCAAAACATTGCTGACGTAATACATGAACTCTTCCTAGCTAGACGTTGTAGTTAATTAAAGCTAGATATTATATTTGATTATAACTAGATATTACAATTGATTATAACTTAATATTATAGTTGATTATAGCTAGATATTATAGTTGATTATAGCTAAATCTAGTGTTAGTTATGATTATGGTTATTATGATTATTATTATATTTATAGGCATATTCAGAAAGTTCATATGGGGTTACAGGCTCATATGGATGGTTATAGAGCTACACTCCATATATATATATATATATATATATATATATATATATATATATATAGACATGAAGTACGAGATATATGGGGTATGGAAAAGATCTTCATCATCCCGTTAGTCATCTCAGCAACAGGGATAGTACCAAAAACGCTTGCGACGAATTTGGAGATACTCAACATTGACCCAAACACCTACATTGAAATACAAAAAGCCACAATCCTAAACACGTGTCACATTGTCAGGAAGTTTCTAGACATGGCACATTAAGAAGTGATGTAAAAAGAGGCTTGGGAACATGGCGCTCTGCCCGTCCCAAAGCCTGTTTCCGCCAAGAATGGGCGAGGAAAACTTTTATATATATATATATTACATTTTCATCGCAATGGGGGCTTATAACCCCATAACCCCACCCCCCATGTACGCCAATATATATATTACCAAATTGTAGAATGCCTGCCCCCAGTTTTATTTTAAAGTCAATGGTGGGCCGATGGTGTACTACCGATTCCCACCAATAAGTACTACTTTGCTTTTCGAATTAGCTTTCTTGATACTTTTGTGCGGACCCACAGTATATGAAACTCCGTCACAACTTTAATGACTTCGACCTACAAACAACCAGAAAATTAATATCGAGTTCACCCCTTCAATTTGATTACCTAGCTCAAATAATTAAAGCATTTGCACCGCTTTGAAGTCAAACTGGCAGCGAGGGGATGGTGGATCTGAGCGACGTGTCCGGCTCGCCAATTAAGTAGCTAGGACAGCGGTCAGTGCTGCCGGACATCGGCGATTACCAACTCCGATCAGATGTCCGGCGAATAGGAGCCCAATGAATCGCGTTCCGCTTTGAAATGAGTTTGAATCTGGGGAGGAAGACCACCTCCCACTTCCCATGCTATTGAATGGATGGACGTATGCCGATTACATGCTCCGCAGCGTTCTCTTGCAATATAGTAGAGCGGTTTCTATGCAATAAATGCTAGCAGAGGAATTTCAGGTTAGCCATTGTTTTACTAAGGGTATTTTATTACACTAGCAAGGGTTTCTCTCGTGCCTGAGTCAGTCCAAACACAGATATATTTCTCGCCAAATCCCGTGTTTCATAGCCAAATGAGATTCGCATGCTTAAACGTGGTAGCTATAACACCTAGCCTTCTGTAGCAAGAATTAATGCCCTTCATATACATATACAGTATGTAAATTTCTTCCCTGGTGCTTCGTATTATGTTCCAACTATATTTTGGCTACACATCGAATGTTAGATGGTCCCTTATATGCTCGTTGCAGTCTACAACTTGTGAACCACTGGCGTACGCAGGGGGGGTATTGATGGAGTTATAACCCCCTATTGTAATGGAATTTTGTATATTTAACATAGGAATATGTGTTGTAGTTCTTTATCCCCCCCACTGAGTCCATAACCTCCCCGTACGAACTTTCTACGTACGCCTATGAGGTGAACGACTCTTAGTGGTTAAATGGTAAGGGTCTCACATCTTTGACCAAATAGCTGCTTGACATCTTTCAATGCATCCACGATGTTGCATTTGTCTAGGAGCCTCTACCACAGCTTATCGACACACTGAGCATCTCACATCGAGTCGTCTTGCTACTTCAGTCTAGCCTCTCCCCACTGCCAGGTTAGGTTGAACAGGAGTATAGGTTCTACAATTCGAGGTACAAGCCAACGCGTGCTTCAAAATTCCCAACATTTTACAAAGAGTAAATTCACGTATTTAAAAAGTATTTTACGTTATTTTACAAATAACGCTTGAATTCAGAAAATATTAAGTTTTAAAATATTTATAACAATTATTAATGTAAATATGTGTATGTAATAAAATTTTCTTAATATTCTTTTGTTCCCAGATTTAAGAATCTGTATTTGTGACTCTTTGAAATAGTTATTCTAATTTCATGAACCCTACACAAAAATTATTACTTTCCCAGAAACTTGTGAATATTTTTGCAAGAATACATTTACTGGAAATGTAAATTTGATTTTAACAAATAAAAATTCAGCTTTTGAATAACAAGTGATGGAGAACAAGTCCTCGCAACCAAATCTCCACAATGAAAGAAATTCCATGAACGTTTTTCCAAAGGCTTTTTTCTTAAGGAATAGTAACTGTTCTGGAATTAAAGTGTCGAGTTCCTATCGTTTATTCCGGTGTTTCTTACTTTTCTCTTTTATATTTCTTTCTTTCTTTCCATTCTTTTTCTTTTATAAAAACTAAATCGAACACCAATGGTTGAGATTCAATACAAAGTTATTGTTGTTGATGATGAGTGCTAGTTGTTCAAAAGGAGAGATCGTAATAACTCGCCATCTTTAGTACTTTTCCAGAAAAAAATTCTCCAAAAATCTTCACAAAGAGAAAAACACGACTCAACCCAAAAGGAAAGATTTAGGGGCATTGAAAGAAATACCGCTAAACGCCATCGGGTTTTTTTTAGCTAGATTTAGGGTTTTTTGAGTCTGAAAAGAATTGCGAGTGCTTTTTTTTTATTACAAGAGAAAACAGTGATCAGCTATATATTTTGTAAATGACAGTTAATAAATAAAAATAGTTTTTTCGAAGTAGGAAAAAGGTAAGTCGCTTCTAAATTGCAAATAAAGGGCAATGTTATGGGGATTCAAAAGTTATATGGGTGGGTCCAAATAGCTTTTAAGAAGAACATATGATGCGGTGTTAAAGAAAATATGTGTTGATATCCAATGGGGGGACTTAAGCGACCCTGAGCTCCCCATTTCCCACACCACTGATCAAGGGAGTAGGAAACACAAATAAGCATTTTTGAATTTAAATTTTAAATTTTGAGAGAGTGAGAAATCTCTCCCTTTTTTTTTAAATTCTAAATTAGGTGATATCACTTTAATTTCTGGAATATTTAAAATTGTTTCTTTTTTTTCTAAACAGTGTGGAAGCTATATTGAATTCAATAAATAAGGTCGCGATCGATTTCAGAGATACCATCTAATCATTTTCCATGAATTCGTTGATGTCACTTTCTATTTCTAATTTAAAAGTTTAAGTAATTAAACAGATGTATAAACATTTGATTCCATTAATGCAAATATACTATTTTCTTCAATTGAAACATGAATATTGAAACCTTGATAAATTTCAATTTCAAAGCTACTTGTTCTTTCTAAGAAAAAACAAAAGTATATATTAAGATGTAGTTTGAAATAGACACGGAAAAAAATATTACTCCACATTTTAACCTTTTGGGCATTTATTATTTACCCTCCAAATAGTATCTCTTAACACTTTGAAAACCACGGATTTGTAATCCACGGCGTCTTGTAAACTGGGACGTAAAAAGAGGTGTTTCCGTGTAAGCATCTTCAGTTTATACAGGGGACAAGTAAATGAATTATTTACATAAATTCTATGGAGGTACTGCTGCAAGTAATCATGGTCGGTCGTATGTCTGAAGCAGGCAATCCCAAACTTCCATGGAAGCAGGGACGGACTGGGTCCTCTCAAAGGGCGCATACCTTGGATATTCAGAGGGCGCGAGTGCTTGCCCATTCGGAGGCAGGGGTCCCATCGCCCATGAGGGCGCCCCGGTTAAATCCACCTCTGATTGGAAGATCGTTGATATAAGGAATTCCAGAAAGTAGTCCAAAATTTTCAGATAATTTCAGTAGAATCTTTTGATTATCTGTGGCATTTTAAACCGGTTTTGGGAGTTTTTTATAAGCTTCGGCTCCATTAAAGCGTTTGGTTTTTGCAGAGATGATTCAAGATTGGCAAGCTAGTTTGCTTTTTCAATTCTAATCTATTCCAAACATTTTTTCAAACTACCCAAAGAGATTTTTAAACCATTACAAAAAGGTTTATAAAGATACTACAGAAACATTGTAACATATTATAAAAAATATAGGTGTTTCCATTTCTCTCTGATCACGGAGAAAAGAGGAAATGTAATTGCGGGATCTCAAAAATAATAAATTTTGATAAAATTTTAAATAAGTCATTTTCAAAATAAGTCATTTGACATTAATTTTTGCATCTCACAAATTAAAAATACGCAGATTCTTTTAAACAGCAAACGAAAGGAGAATACATTCGTGGAAATTTTCGAATTAGTGATTTCGAAAACAACAGTTCCAATTGAACACCGTGAGGGACGAAAAAAAGTGACGCTCACACAAAATAAAGTTCTTGCAAAATATAAAATTCATATTTTATGAAATATTAGATACTATTTCTTTACAAATTACTACACGTTTTCAAGATATGGAAAAGCTTCATTTTATTACATTAATGGATACTTCAAAATTTGCGGAGTATTCCAATAAATTTCCTACGGAAGTAATAAATAATTTAAATGTGTACTACCCCAATATATTTACTGACTTCCAAAGATTGAAAAATGAATTAAAACACATATATCTGGATAAGCAGTATAGAGATATGAAATTACAAACATTCATGGAAATTTTAACAGAAAACAGATACATTTTTAAAGAAGCTTATAAACTTTTTTGCTTAATAGTGACTATTCCGTCCACTAGTGTTTCCGTAGAACGGAGTTTTTCTTGCTTAAACAGAATCAAAATCAGTCTACGTAATACGATGTTTGAAGACAGACATAGAAACTTGTTAAAAATTTCAATTGAAAAGGAACTACTAAAAGAGTTAATAGAAACTCAACCATTTTTTCACATCATCGACAAGTTTGCAAGTCTAAAAGAATCGAACTTATATTCAAAAAATAAAGACTGGGTAAGCATATATTGCATATTTTTATTTTGCTTGTTGTCTCCACATATTATCTCTGTACAACATGTAGTACCATATCAGGTCCGGTATATACATATTGTGAATATTTGGAATATTATACATGGCAGATTATTGAACTTTTAAATTAATACGTTTTTATTGTTGACATATTTTAACAATTTTATGTATATAATGTATACAATGAATAAGTTTATGTTTTGATAATATTTAAATTTCATACAATTACTAGTGCATGCGCAGTTTTTGTATTGAAAGGTCTATTATGTGTAAATACATCGATGTTTTAAATATATATATATATATATATATATATATATATATATATATATATATATATATATAAATATATATATATATATATATATACTAATATAATATATATATATATATATTTGGGGTGTGGAGGGCTCGCCGCTTCACACGTTCTTGATGTCACGAGCCGCCACTGACAAACTATTATCCTCTTTACATTTGCCTATTTGACATTATCGAATCATGTTGTTTCTATGATTCGCGAACACTTCGTCTTTTAAACCATACGGACCCCAGAAAATTATTGAAGAAAAATGTGACTTTTGGAGAAAGAGAGGGCAAGATATTACAATTAATATACTCAAAGTTCTCTGAAACGAAAGGTTGGTTGGTTGGTTGACTGGTTGGCTGTATTTCCATGGCGCAAGAACAGGTGAGATCGTACATACTATTTATAAAACGAAAGGGGATCACCTTATTCGACTATTTTAAACCTTATCCCATGTGTGCATTACACCTTTTTACAATTGCTATAGTGGCAAAGTATTAAAAAGGCGGCCATTAATGTGTGTGTGTGACCGTTACGGAATCTTTACCATGACATCAAGCTGGGTTTCGTATGCATTTTCTTCTAGAGCTATTACGTTGTTCGCTCTGGCCGCATTAAGCCACGTCAACTGCAGTCCGGCAAGCGTCAGTCCAGGACAAGGAGATGCAGCAAAGCTGGATAAGACTCCTGTGGGAGCATGTAAACTTCCTAGAAAGAGAGAAGTCCAGGCCTCGTAAAACAGTTTTATGGGTGCTGAACACAGTTGTTGAGCTGGAGAAGAAATGGAGCAGATTGTGTCCCGAAAAAGGCAAGTCTCGCAGCGCCTTTACAGGGGCTTACCCACAATTAAAGAAGGGAATTTCTTTCTTATTCCTGAAGTTGATCCAGGGCAGTTCATTCCAGTTTTTATATATTGTGCTTTGCTTTCAATCGACTGTGGATTAGGGATAGCATGATCCCTATTAACTTATAATTATAATTTTTATACATAAATGCGATGGCTCTCAGCGCCCCTGGTTGTATCTAGGAATCTACTCACTGTTTAAGACGTGTTTAAGGCTGCAGTCTGTTGAAGCTCTATGTAGATATTGGAGCCAACATGTAGTGTTTAGAGATTTCTGTGGGGTGTGGGTGGTATAAAGGCCAGTGGTTGACATAATTATAGGCACATCGCCGAACATTTCCATGTCGCACATGATATAGATTTCTTTCTTAAGCTCTTTGTATTATGTTATGGGGGTTTTTGCATGTAAAATGTATAATATGTTGTTTGTGTTAGAGATTGCAATGAGGAAGTTTAAGTATTACGTAAGCAATATTTTGTTTATTTCAACCGCCCCGCCCCCAAAGATGCTTACACAATACTTGAACTCTCCTTATGTCAGTAATGGTTGTAGTTTTTTTTTAGTATTATTGATTAGGCTATATGCTATATGTCCAGGCGGTTGTGTAGTATTATTGTGCCAGATTAAGGAGAATAAAACTAGAAAATAAATAAATTAGAGATATAAAGAATTAAATAAAAGAGAAAACTTTATTTTATAAAAGCAATCAAAGTTTAATGGCGGACAAAAATATTTATAATTAAAGTTTAACCTTATTTGACGTTTACCACCAATGTCTTCGAATTAAAATGATATATCATTTATAAATTGTGGCTTTAATCTTTTGCTTGTTCCACTTTTCCTCAGGAGATTTCATCTATTTTGTTCAGAAGTTGTCGCTTAAAAAGCAACAAGTCATAATATTTCTTAAAAATATAAATTCCCTTTAAACTGTCTCGGAAATTGCAATAATTTATGAACAAGCTTGGAAACCAAAAAAGAAGAGAAAAGAGCGACAGGTAGTTATCCTTGTATGTTTCGGGATAATAAAGAGAAATTACGCGCATGAAACAGACCTCATTCCACTGAGAATAGCGAGCATACACGAAAGCATTTTTGAAATTGACATTTTGACGTCCTTTACCGTGTTTTACAAAACAATTTAAATTACAATTTTGCATTCAAAATCTCTCGTCTTCAGAAGGCGCGTCACTTTTTTCCTTACGAGAGAAGAGAGAAAACTCTAAAACTAAAGACTAAACGTTTTTCGAGCCAATATTTTAAATGTTAAAAATATTTTTACTCGGAGCTAGTCAGTAACGTTCCCCAGGTAATCTGCATGAACATTCAAGGGAGTATTACGGAGTAAAGCCTTTGTCTAGCGGACATTAGGGATTGAGGGGGGGGCAAAGGGTCAACTGTCCAGGTTCCAGAGATTTAATTTTACATTTTTTAATTATTTATTAGATTTATTAATAAAAACATCGCGAGCCTGCCAATTCGTTTTCTTTCAGCTCTCGAAAATTGATTGAGGGCGGGGGGTAGATTTGCGATGAAGGGCCTGATTTGGTAAATTACCCAGGGGTCTGTAAATTAAGTTCTCGGCCCTGGCGGACACTTCGGAAATCTGGCTGCTATTTCAGAGGGTTAGGGAATAACAAACATTGGAATCAGAAAGGTGTCTCTTACACAAAGTTTCTAGGAAAGTTCGAATGCGGCCAATAACTTTTGAACCAAGACAGATATTGCAAAGAAAGTTAGATATTGGTATAGTAAAATGACTATGCACTATCAGATGAGATGAACAGCAGCGCCCCTGGTGGCGAATTGAGGAAGTTAAAAATTTTATTTCGAAAAATAATGAAGATGAGGAAATATTTTCAATTAGAAAGTTGTAGAGCATCCTTCAGTTAGTAAGAAAAAACATACGGAACACATGAGATATGTACAAGTACAGCCGAAAAGTGAGGTGTTCCGAGGGCTTCAATGCATCATTTTTAATTTATGCTTTCTCATGTTTTAGAAGTTGAGTTGAAGTTCTTATAGGAGAGAGAGATCATGCTTTTTTCTTCCGGAAGATTTTGGTTCGGATAAAGCATACAAGAAATAAAACAAATTTTTATTTGGTTTTTAACTTATACAACAACATAATTTCTTGTAACTGGCATCGTTGAACTGACATTATTATTATCAAGGTGCTGTGTTTGTTTGGAGAGACCGAATACTCTGAGTTCCGCTTCTTCGTCGCCGCTTATTATCAATGATGACCCGAAAATAAACAGAATGTAAAACACCACATAAATATGAAGACATTTGTTTCTTACATGAAACGTTCAAAATACAACTTTTGCTGTAAATGTTTGTAATAATATAACTGTTACGTATGCACTATTCACTTCTATATCATCACAGTTTAGCTATTAATACTAGCATAGAACTAGAATGTATTTGATCATAACATCGTATGAGGCTGCCAAGTAAATACCATTACATTTAACCAACTCAGGACCCATAATGCGCGTGAAACATCAGCCCAACTTAGCTTTCTATTAACCTATTCTTCATAGGGGAATAACATTAATATAGATACATTATATAGGGTACATGATATAAGCAACATTGATATAGATAATGGGGGGATTACGTGTGAGTCATTGATGCAATTAAGAAGTGTTTAAATGTGTTTTTTATGGCATTTCTAAATTAAACTGTTAAATGCATTTCAAGGAAACTGTGTGCTTTTCTTAAACTCTCCATAATTTTATCATTCCATTTTATATCCTGGGTTTTAGGGTTGACTGAAATCGTAATGGTTTGGGAAAATGTTTACTCACACAATGATTGTTTTTATTTGAAAAATATTCTTCCTAAATTATGCATAAATGAAAAAATATTTATGATATTTATTAGAGCTTATTAAATAACGTTATTATACGTCCAATGCATGCCGTTGAAGATAATTTCTGCACATTTGTAACAATTGATATCACTAGTCTCAAGATCTGAAAGGGCCCTTCTATCACAATAATTCACGCATAGCTTTCATTTGTAAATTTCTCTTTTTTTTCTACAGAGGGGAGGGGAGGGGAGCTTAACCGCTCTATAGTTAGGTCTACGTTTATAGTTTGAAGTGAAGATGATAGTCTGAGGGGTTACCAACATTTTGCAAGTTTATATCTACATTATAGTATCGTAGAAATGCCTCAAAATATAGCTAGAATTACCTAAATTTTTCTGTCGGTTATCTAAAAATAATCAGAAAATATTTTACATTTTAATAACACAAATAAAATATATAAAGATATATGTTGACAAATAGTAAGTTAAATATTAATTATACGATTAATAATTAGTTAAATGTGTGTTTCCATTAATTATAGTCAAAACCTTTAGATCTGGCGAGATTGGTTGTAATTCACTTTCGGCGGTCACTTCGTTGAGTTAACTCCATTGAAGCCCCGGTGGGCTTGTTGCATATCTCTATCGTTTCATAAGGTTATTATTTCGTCGCTGGTGGCTTTCCAGTCGGGCCTGGCTAGAATGAAGGGGCAACCGGGGCTTATGGGGCACCAGGCACCCTGGAATTGTTCTATGTATATAAATAGCTCGATGGGGCAATTGGGCCACGCCCCTGATGGCCCCGGATTGGCTGCATGCCTGTCTCCAGTCATTATTCAGTTGATTCCTATGCGGCGCTACGCTTACCATCCATGAGGCCAGTTTAATCCGATCCAGATTAATTTCCGATCACTCAACCGATGAGCATCTAACCACGATGACACTGCAGTCATTTTATATGCGCAATTTCTAATTTTTTAAAATTTACTATGGAAAAAAAAAAAGTATATTGTCGTGGGAAGTATATTCAAACGTTTTCCAAGTCTGTCATTTCAATGTCAATTTCGTTCAAAAATTTTCAAGCGATCCTTTTTACAATTTTAAAAATTCAAATACCATCTCAGAGGACATGCCCTGTAGTTTTGGAACGCTAAATTTGAAAGGCACGAATCAAAATATTGGATTAGGGGTCAGAGGCAAATAGAAAGGTGAAAGAGATTTTATCAAAATATGACTCTTACGCAATCGCCTTGCCAAATGCGGAATGATGGCGAGTGAAATGCTATGAATGTAGGTTTCTCCAGAGTCGCATTACTGGCTGTCTCATACCCATGTTTTTAATTTGCTAACCTCCCCTTACAACATTCTGACGTAGAAAAATTGCCTCTGAAGTGTGATACCAGCCGAGGAATCGCCGGGATATATATGTATTTTTTATGACTCTGGGAGGCTCGATAGAGAGCTGGGGTTACGATTCGTCGCATAGTTCGACAGTCCATCAATTCTTGCTTCCGATCGCCCCCTTCTGCTTTAACATGTAAATGTACGCTTATTTCTTCATAGGCCCCTTACCCTCCCCCTCCCCCCCAATATACCCTTCTGTACATTTCCTATCCGAATAAATGGTGGAAAGGAAGGGATGGGTAGGGATAAATTCCTCCCCACTTTTCTCTTTTCTTATTCCGATCTACATATACTCAAAACGCTGTCGCTTTCTCTTCTGCTGGCCCGCAAGAACGTTTTTTCCGCATTTTCGCAAAAATTTTCCCCATTGCTTTCCCCTTACCCCGTCGATTCACAACGGGAGTTCGATTTTTTAGCGGTTGTAAAGGGGTTGGTAAGGGGTGGAGTCCTAAGTGAGTTGACGATTAAGAATGATGAATCGATATGAAATGTTCATCGAATCATCGATTTCAATGAAGCGGCATCGTTTCCATTTACATTCAGAGGTGTGAAGCAAGAACTGGAAGAAATTTTCGTATTTGTCATAATTTTTTTATAGAATATTGTTGAGTGTCCATCTAGCAATTAATAAAATTTTAGTCTCTTGACCTTTGTTCAATTATCTTTCGAAATTTAGTTCATGTGCAAGCAAAACATATTCATCATTGGAATTTTATATGCTTGATTAATTGCAATATAAGCTGATACAATAATTATAATGTGAGCTGATACAATAATTATAATGTAAGCTGATACAATAACTATAATGTAAGCTTGTACAATAATTATAATGTAAGCTTGCACAATAATTATTATAATTATTGTGCAAGCTTGTGTAAGCTGGTACAATAATTATAATGTAAGTTGATACATATTAATAGTTTAATTAATATTAATGCAAATGCATAGCTTTGCCTAATTAATTAATTAACGACACGTGTTTATCAATCCATCAATCCGTGTTTGTATATCCATCAATCAATCAATATTTATTTCGACAAGATGCACAATTATATTTTGTTATTTCCTCTTAAACTGATAAATCTTATTTTAATGTGACATACGACTATGGTTTCAGTGGTTACAGTTATGTCAGTTATATGTGTATGATGAAAATGCTATGTCGGTTACGTCAATTTTCATTGTGCTGACGATGTCAATATCCGTGAATTCAATGATGAAAAAGTTAACGATGTCAAAGTTATGCCAATGATGTAACTATTATATCGACGATGTCAATAAAATATCCATATTATAACTGTTATACTAATGATGTTAATGTGAATTATATCAAAAAGTCTATGTGAACAACACCAATGTTATGTCCAGTATATTAATTCTGTTAATATCCGTTAACATTGTCAATGTCTATTATGTCAATAATGCCAATGTTACATCTAATATGTTTATGCTGTTAATGTCCAGTACGTTAACGATGTCAATATTATGTCCAGTATGTCAATGCTATGTGCATTATGGCAATGATGTCAATGTTATGTCTAGTATGTTGATGCTATACGCATTATGTCAATGTTATGCCCAGTATGCCAATGCTATGTGCATTATGGTTATGCACAATGTTATGTCCAGGGTGTCGATGTTATATGCATTATGGCAATGATGTCAATGTCATGTAGATCGTAATTTATCAATCTTAAGAGCTACCTATTACTGTAAAGGACATTGTAAATCTTTAGAAGATTTCAAATAAATAATTTTTTGATATATTTCAAACATCGATATATTTCAAATATCAATATATTTCAAATATCAATATATTTCATATATAGATATATTCGATTTGATATATAGTCGTCAATATATTTTCGCATACCACTGAGACACCTTTTTTATTTGAATAAATGTTCATAACTTAAATTTAATTCTAAATTAGGAATATATAATTAAATGGTATTTAAAATATAACTATACTTATCAAATGCAAATGATTTGTGTTTGAATAATTAATAGAAAAACTTACCTGTCCTATGCGAAATTTAGGGCGCGTTCTATGTGTTAAATAATTATTATTTTTCGATTCATTTCACATCAAATATAAATAATGCTGAAAGGAAGAAGCGGGAGAAGAATGCTCTAAAACGATCTTCCATTTAGCGATGCCCCCTTTTCCTTGTGCTTCACCTCAAAGGTCTCTTCAGGGGCGAGGAGGGGAGGAAAGGAGGGGGTGAAAGAGCGGCAAGAGCAACTATAAAAAAAGGGGAAAAGAAAAAGGCGAGAGCGTACAGGGAGGGGGAAAATTGGGAGTAAGGGGAAAAAAGGGAAGATGAGGAAAAAAATCGAAGCTCTGCTCCACCCGCTCCATTATTTATGGATGAGCTCGCCAACTGCTGCTGAGGGAATCCGTAGTAAGGGGCGAAGGGGGTCAGTCCTTCCCCACCCTGAAGTAGGGGGTGGGGTTACGGCGGAGCGAGATTTAATTCCGAAGTGTGGGGAGGGGGAAGAAGGGCGTGAATGAAACGTATAGTGACTGTCCAATGACAAATGACACGACGCAGAGATACGGGAGGGCGAAAAAAACAGGGAGGAGTTTACCGTTCATCCGTTTTTTCCCTTTTCGTCGCCAAACCAATGATAAAGTCGCCAGCTTGGTGCACGTGCTGTTTACTTGTGGGGGATTGCTTACCCCGGAATGGGAGCGTTTTTGCTAGAGGAGGAAAAAAGATGTAGAGAGGATATGAAGTCAAGTAACTAAAAACCTAGAGGGCGCGCTTGTAATTTTTGATTGGTAATTCTCTTGCGTATCAAAGAAAAGACAAATTTACGGTAGGGGGCGGTGGGGCAAGAATTTTACATTGGAATGCAGATTTTAAATAAATGCTTTTTTCTTTTCAAATATGATATCAAAGGTAGAAGCAAATAAAATTCAATTTTTATGGTGTAGTTATTTAAAATCATTAACACGATAACACTGCTGATAGCTATTTCGATAGCGTTAACCAGCTATCGTCGTCAGAGCGAATGGCGGCTTCTGTTTATGTCCGTGCTGTTGGTCGGTGTTGCCATCACGTCGGTTGGAAACTTGATTGGGCGGAGGAGTAAAGCGTATTTGTGGAGACGTCTTCAGCCGTGAGACCCAAAAGGTTTTTCCAAGTGGATGATATAGAGTTACTAAGGAGTTGATCATTAACTGCAACGTTGATGTTTGCTAGAATGTGAAATGCCTCAAAGAAACTGAGATCAAGTGTTGAGTTGACTTTTTTATTAATACGTGCATTAGAGAATAAGAACTTGTGTTCGAATTCCCATGAGTGTTTTTCCAGAGCCGATTTATGAAATTCTTGCTTTCTGACATAAGCTTCGTGTTCTTTTTATATGAGGCGGAAAAAATGATCGCACGTTGTGCCAGACTAATGATATACATAACGAATTAAATGAACTAAGTAAAAAATATTAAACTAGGGGGCTCATAAATATCAACATAATTTTGAGACACGAGGTAAACATCTTTTACAGGCACAGAGTCATATGGGGCCCAGGGGCCTGTGCCCCACGAATAATTTGAAATAAAGTGCAATTTTACATATACAGTGATATATAAATGTATGTATTATTTAATACTTCCACTAATTATATCCAATTCTGGGCAGCATGGGCTTTGTCGGACCCCAAAGTTTTTACCCTTTGCTGCCTAGACAGATTAACCTAAGTAATAAATTGTAAATCATTATTACATCACGTGAAAATCTTGAATCCGTCTGAATAAAGTTTGATTTGATTTAATATGTGCTTGCCCCCTCCCCCCAATAATTATAAAAACTAAGCTAAAGCCAGGGGCGGTTTTGGGATTTGTAACCCCCATCGCAATGAAATTTTGTATATTTAACATAGGAATATATGAGTTATAGCTGCGTAACCCCTACCTACGCCACTGCTGCTAGGTTTAATATATGTTCGTTAATAAAAGGAAATATATATTATTAATTCTTTCAATACATATAATATTATCATAATAAAATAACGGCTGAGGTGGAGGGGAGGGGGCAATTAGCGTCTCATGGACAGACTTTTGGAAATGTATTCTTATCCTCGAAACGTCTTGATGTGTCAATTACCAACTTCAAGTCATAATCCAAGTCTAAACACGTAAAGAGAAAAACTATTACAATTAAATTGAAGAAATTATATGCTCAGAGGTTATGTATCTTCGATTTTGTCATGCCTATTTCCTTTAATTTTAGGAAGTAAACAGCTTGCATAATATATTATTCACAAATTCGCGCGACGTTTGTCACTCCATTAACAATATTACTACTTTTTTTAAAAAGCATTTACTGGAAAAAAATCAGAAGTAAAGTGATGAACTCCCTGTAATAGAAATGGAAAGTGATAAAAAGGGAAAAATAGGGAAAAGTAGAAAGAGAAAAGTAGGGGAAAAGCAACTGCGCCCAACTCTACTGACAAATGGGTCTTGAACAGCCAAATGCCAGTCCGAAGTTGGGCCAAGGGGGGGAAAAAATACTATCAACCTCAAGGAAACGGAGAAACCGGTAGAAAAAGGAATCCACGTGGATGGGTTGTTCGGAAAGCTTTTCCTGTTTCCAGGATAGACGAACAAACGGGAAAAGGAGAAATAGGAAGAAGGGAAAAAAAAGGAGAAAGAGGATATGACAGAGTGTGGTTCAGATGAGATAGCCTAGCGAGGCTCATCAAGGATTGGAGATAGTAGCTTGGAAAGAAAATATCGGGGAAATAGACATGGTTCTGCTATCTTTAAGTATCGCCATTTAAGGGAAGAAACATAATATAAATTCCCTATCGAATACTTAGAATATACCGGAAGACGATTCTGGAGAGTTTATATTATTCAATTTAACGATTACACTACATCGCGATACGATTAATCATTTCGATTAATAGATGATGAGTTTTAATCGCGTTTTTCGGTCAAGGAGTAATAATATATATATATATCCTAGTCATGATTGTCTATAAATAATTAAATGATTATATTACGATTTATATAATTATTAGTTTAATTTATTTAATTGTTAATTTAATAATAATTAAACTATAAATTTTGGTGATGAATGATGGCAGGAGTTAATTTCTGGGGTATCCATGATTCCTTACGTTCAAAATAGACTTTGAGCTTCTGAGAGATGGAGAAGAAGAAAGTGACAACGTTGCAGGTTGGATTGGAATCAGTGGCCTTCGAGTTTAAATAGCAATGCTTGGACCATTAAGTGCAGAGAGCAGCCATGCGCGATCTTCTTTTCCGTGCCCTGGGGGAAGTTCTTCCTAAGTACATAAAAAGGGCCGTACAGTTAACGAAAAGGGGGTACTCCTTAAGCATTAAAGCAGGATGTGTAGAAATTATTATTGCATACCATAAAGGTAATTTCGTGCAATATTTTTAAAAATTTTGTGCATGTATGAAGGCTTCTGTACACTGGAGTATCAGAATATGAAGGTTATTTATTCAAACATGAGCAAATGTAAAAAAAATCTGAAATACCATTAATACACAGTGAAAAAAAAAAAAATATATATGAGGAGTTGGGAGGGTCTTTTTTTTCCATTGGAGATGATGAACGAACTGTCCGTAGTGCACCTGCGTCGTTTTGACTGTCACCCGTCACGTGAAGTGGTGGCACATGTGGCGTCAAATCGTGTTTATAAATGTTTCGAATTTCAGATTAGGGTTTCAAATATTAAGTAAACAATATTTTGGCCGTTTTATATCCCTTACCCCTTGGTAAGCAAAAATTAACATTGGCTAACATAGGAAAATAAGCACAACAGCAACCCCCTCCCCCAAAGGTGCTTACGTAATACTTGAACTCTCTCTTATTGGGATGATGAAACTTTTATTATTATTATTATTATTATTGTGGGTTTTTTTTTCGGATGTCAGAATTCTCAACGGTGATGAAACGGTACTTTGTTTTTTAAAATTAATTTTGGAAAATCGTTGGTTTCGCGATCAGTTTCCCTTTAAGAGAAAAGTCATAACTTTACGACAAACAATACGATTGAAATTACGATGAAAGCTGAGCTGCAGTCCTATC
>QLNU02015270.1:122198401-122211880 GCA_006491805.2 Dysdera silvatica
TGTTTCTCATATACATAAATGATATTACTATCATTGACGATGATGTAAACTTATTTGATGACAACATAGGTCTGATTTTTGGAGATATGTCACAAGGAAACCTCTTCATCAAGGCAAAATTAAAACTAGAAATTCTAAATCAGTGGTTTAAAAATAATAAACTAATAGTTAATAGAGAAAAAACTAAGCATATACTTTTTCATAATATAAATAAAAAATTAGATAATTTGGAAATATTAAAGTTAGATAATAAGGAAATAAAGAAAACGGATGAAATTAAGTTCCTTGGTATTTATATAAATGAAGTTTAAATTGGAATAAATATATTTTGGAAGTTAATAAAAAAAATTAGAAAAAGTGTAGGAGTAATACTAAGATTAAGAAATCTGTTATCCATACACATAAACATTCATTCATATCATTCATTGATATATAGTTATATTTTATATGGAAATAGTGTCTGGGGAAATATGAACATAAAAATTTGAAAAAAGTATGCCAATAATATTAAATAGATTTTGGAACAATGTAACGCAAAAAAAAAACAAAAAACAAGAAATAAAAATTGAAAATAATATAATGAATTTAGATCAAATACATGGATTTAAAATTTTGATAATGATATTTAATCGAATAAAAAAAGGGAAGTATATTGAGGACATAAATATAGAAAATAAACCAAATATGAACAATAGTTGATCAAGGAAAACTTTAAAAATTAAAAAAATAAGAACAAACATGGGTTCAGGTAATATAAATTATGGTATTACGACGTAATAAGTTGTGTAATAAATTCCCCCTAGGAAAACTCACAAAAATCTCGCCCCGGAGGCTTTTCTGTGTTGACCATATTTGGCAATTGTGTTATCCCTGTGAAGGGTAATAATATCTTACATCCTTATATACGGAGAAAGAGAGCGTTGTTTCCTGTCCTCGTTCGTCTAGCGGTCAAGAAGACACCACGAGCTCGACGGAGGAACTATGGTTTGAATCCAGGATGAGGACGGCGTCTCTTTCTCCTAAAACAAAAGCTCTAGTTTGAGCTACATATATGTGGGCGGTAAAAATGATTACGTAATAAATTTCCCAACGAAAAACTCGCCAAAAACTCGCCCTGGAGGCTTTTTTCCGTATTGACCACTACGTCATCTATATTAACCGCACCGCAGACGGGTACGCACAAAAACGTGGAAATCACTAGGGGCGAGGTCCGGACGGTATGGTGGGTATGTCTCCCAGTGAAATGACCGGAGACATACCCACCATACAGTCCGGACCTCGCCTCGGTGTCTCCCAGTGAAATGACCGGAGCTTATCGGCGGTTCTGATTGCATACAGTCCGGACCTCGCCCCTAGTGATTTCCACGTTTTCGGTCCGCTGAAGAAGTTCCTGGCAGGACAGCGATTCACGTGCAACGATGAAGCCAAGACAGCAGTCCGACGGTGGTTCCACAGTCAGCCGGACGAATTCTACCACAGGGGCATCTCAAATTTAGTGCTGCGATGGGACAAATGTCTGAACCGGTGTGGGGACTATGTGGAAAAATAGTGTAAGGTACGTAGAATAGTACGTATATTTGTAATTACCTGTATGTACCTTATTTTGGCTAATAAAAAATAGGGGCAAAGACTTTCTGATTCGCCCTCGTACAAACCAGGATTTAATCAGTGGATCTGCCATCAGGTGACAAAGAGATAACGCGTTCATGTATTATACAGTTGCATCAGGTTCGATTCAATGGTTCGTAGAAAGCTTGAGCGTTGTTTTTTTTTTGTTTTTTTATATTATTGCTCATTATAGATCGGGGTTTAAATCCCTAGGTAGCAGACAGTGGCGGTTCTAGGCTAGGGCCGGGTGAGCTATGCCCCCTCCTCAAATATGACTGAATTTTATCATCCTGCCCATGTGGATGTGGTGACCGTGACATGGGCATGAATTTGAACGAAGAGATATGAAGGTGGACAATCGAAATACCAGTTCCAGGATTGAGTACATAGAACTTTGTAAAACTCTGCGCAAAAGCATGAAAGAAGACATAAGAAAATTCAACTGTGAGCTAGTAAGGAAAGCCATTGAAAATAACAAGAGCCTTAGGGTTGTTAAAGGAAGTTTATCTGTTGGGAAGAAACACATCATTGCATTAAAAGGAGAGGATGGCACCGTAACAAGAAATAGGGAAGAAATACTTAGAAGAGTTGAAGAATTCTACAGAAAGCTGTATGAGGGAAACAGTGGATTAAACGAAGACTCTGAGATAGTCGAAGGAACAGCTCCTAAAATCTTAAAAGAAGAAGTAGCATTTGCAATAAAAAGTATGAAGAAAGGAAGATCCCCTGGCGATGATGGCATTACATTAGATATCTTAAAAGAAGCTGGAGAACATGTAGAAGACATACTCGCAAAATTCTTTACCAAATGCCTCAACAGTGGTAACATACCAAACCAATGGGATTCTGCAACAGTAATTCTTTTGCATAAAAAAGGTGATAAAGAGGATTTAAAAAATTACCGACCAATTAGCTTGTTACCTGCTATTTATAAAATCTTCACAAAAGTGCTAACACATCGCCTGCAGAAAAAATTAGATGCAGCTCAACCAAGAGAACAAGCTGGATTTCGAAGTGGATTCAGTACAGTGGACCATATTCAAGTATTAAGAGAATTAATTGAAAGAACACATGAATATGAACTTCCATTGTGTGTTGCATTTATTGACTATGAGAAGGCCTTTGACTCTATTAAAACATCAGCAGTCATCAACTCTTTAAGATCAACAGACGTTGAGGATGTGTACATTGACATATTGAAACGTGTGTATAAAAATGCAAGTGCAAAATTTCGGTTACATAAAGATACCAAAACTATCAAACTTGGCAAAGGGGTGAGGCAGGGAGATACCATTTCTCCAAAACTTTTTACTTCTGCTTTACAGATGATTTTTCAGCTGATAAATTGGAATAACAAGGGAATAAAAATAAATGGTGAATATTTAAATCATTTGCGGTTTGCTGATGACATTGTTATTTTTTCAACGAACCCATCAGAACTCCAAGACATGGTACAGGAGCTCTCAACTAGAAGTAAAGAAGTTGGACTCAAGATGAACCTACAAAAAACTAAGATCATGTTCAATAATTTCGTAGAGGAAACAAAAATACAAGTTGACAACATTGAGCTAGAAATTGCTGATTCATATATTTACCTTGGCCAGCTGATTTCAATGGATGGCAACATTATGAAAGAACTCAACAGACGTATTAAACTTGGCTGGAGTGCATTTGGAAGAAACAGTTTTATCCTGAAGGGGAAATTGCCTTTGTGTCTAAAAAGAAAGGTCTTCAACCAGTGTGTATTGCCAGTCCTCTCTTATGGATCAGAGACATGGAGTCTAACAGTTGGAGCAATACGAAAGTTACAGACAACGCAAAGGAGCATGGAGAGGTGCATGCTTGGAATAACTAGGAGAGATCGAAAAAGAAACACTTGGGTGAGAGAGCAAACTAGAGTAGAGGACATCATTGTTAAAGTAAAAGGGCTGAAATGGCGATGGGCTGGGCATATTGCAAGAAGAACTGATCAACGATGGACAACAGAAATTCTGAACTGGATTCCAAGAGACCACCGAAGACCTAGAAAACGTCCTCAAACTAGATGGGTGGATGAAATAAGAAAACAGGTTGGGGTGACGTGGAAGCGAATTGCTCAGGATAGACTTGTGTGGAAAGCATTTGGAGAGACCTTCATCCAGCAGTGGATAGATAATGGTTGAATATGATGATGATATATACGTACATGTTTTAATTAAAATATACAGTGTAAATATACAGTAAAAGTAAAACATATAGTATAGATATACAGTAAAAGTAAAATATATATAGGATAAATATACAGTAAAAGTAAAATATATAGTGTAAATATGAAGTAGAGGTAAAATATATAGTGTAAATATAAAGTAAAGGAAAATATATAGTGTAAATATAAAGTAAAGGAAAATATATAGTGTAAATATACAATAAAGGTAAAATATATAGTTTAAATATACAGTAAAAGTAAAAAATATAAATGTACAGTAGAAGTAAAATGCATGATATAAATATACGTTAAAAGCAAAATACATAATGTAAATATACAGTAAAAGCAAAATACATAATATAAATATACTATAAAAGTAAAATACACAGTATAAATACAAAATGAAGTAAAATATTGTCGCGGCTTTTATGCCATGATACAAATTACCTGTGACTTGGGTACATTGATGACATAATATACCTTGCCGACATCTAACACGTTAATACAGTATAAATATGCATAGTAAAAGCATAATATGCAGTGTAACTATACGGGGTAAAAGGTAAAACTTACAGCAAAAGTAAATAACACTCGAACTTTGAATAATGTAGTAAAAAATAGCGTATTTAGAAATAAAAAAATAATTGGGAAATTGAGGCTTTTTTTTTAATAAGCTAATTTGAGATAACCCATTCACCGGAGACGATCAGTTCAGCTGAGGTAACTAATCTATCGGAAGTAACCAGTTCATTAAAGATAACCAACTATTAAAGATATCCAGCTCAAAGGTAACTTCAAAAGCTGGGAATTATGATACGGTGCAACGCATTAGGCAACTGTCGGTTTAGAAATAAACATATGAAAATTATTATTTTGAAAAGTTTGTGACAACTGTCTAACCTCAACAGAGAAACGACATTTTCGAAAATTTATGACTTTTCTCGCAAGTGCCACTTGTCATATCGTAATTATTGCGCGAAAGTCGTAGAGAAGCCGACATCAATTATTCCAGGGAGACTGCATTCGTTATGTTCGCTTCAGCAGCACTGTCATCCTGATATTCACATTTTGAGAATGGTGTGTGAAAACTCTTTTCATCGGCACTAAACTTCTGCTAGTTTATTCGCAAATTTCGTACGTTTACTACACTATTGTCTTACGACAAATTACGATATATTCGCATCTAAAATACGATTTTCATCGTAAATCACTGACGAGAGAATTTTTTCTTTTCATTCTATAATACATAAGAAGCTATAAACACACTCATGCTCGATATTTCTAATGCAACGATAAATAAACTTCCACAAAATAATCTGAAAAGGTAATTAAAAGTATTTTAATTTAAATTTAAGTGCTGTACCGAATTTCTTCTACTAATTTTAGAGTAAGTTTTTAAATAGTGGACCTCAAGTACATAACAAATCAGTTGCTCTATGTCGTTGGCTCTTAAACCTTTCGCCCACGAAATTCTTTTGTTACCACATGTCTAGCCATGCAAGCCCTTTGTAAATATTTAAGAAAAACTTAAGGGCTGTTATATATCGTTAAAACAAGCGATGAATGTCAATATGCAAGGAGGCCTGTATCCTTGTATATATCATTGTCAATATGCAAGAATATATAGGTAATACTTTTTTATTGCAGGGTATAGGCTATAAATAGTTTATCTAAGGGGATATGATGGGGGAAAACTACATAATTTATAGCCTTTTTTGGAATTTTCTATAATGTTTTAAAAATTTATTGCTGAGTCTCTGGAGGGTCATCGTGGGACTCATGAAAAGTCATTGCGGAATGCACCTTGAAAAATACTGCTCTGTGTCATTCGTTGCATTTGATAAAAAAATGTATGGAACTGATGATAAAAATAAGGCGTGAAAAGTAACAATAAAGAAGTGATGTATGAAGAATGATAATGAAGACGTGGTTTATGAAGAGTGATATTGGAGAAGCAATGTATGAAAATGTTGAAGCAGTATGATGTGTAAAAGCTTATTGAGCTGAAGATTCACGTAGATTTATTGAATGACACTGCCGAATTATATAAGGCATGTAGAATCGTTCACTAACTGATCATCATTCACTAAATTATCATTATTCACTAATTGATCATCGTTCATTATGAACGGTATTAAAAGCAAAACTATTCACTAATCCGATCGTGAATGGTTTTGCGAACTATTACACGCATACCACTTGTAAGAGTTCTTCTGAACTCATTTATATTTCTTTTAAATTTTACGACGCCAGCATCTTCAATTTTTCTAGGAATGTATTTTCCTATGCATGTATTTTCCTAGGAAATTTTTTTCTTAGGCATATGTTTTCCTAGGCATGGATTTTCTTAGAAATGTATTTTCCTAAGCATGGATTTACCTAGACGTGGGTTTTTCTAGGCATGGATTTTCCTATGTGTGGATTTTCCTAGGTATGTATTATTCTATGCATGCATTTTCCTAGGAATGTACTTTCCTAGGAAACAAAGCCCTTGACTACGGTGGAAATGACACGCATTCTGCGATACCATTGAAATAGAACCTGGTTACTGGCACAATAGATGAGTCACAATAACCGGAAGTGTCCCCTTTACATCTCTGTATATAGGAGTAAAAGAGATCTCCTTTTCTCCTATACAGTAAAACCTCCCTAAAGCGACCACCGTGGGTTCCGTGAAAAAAGCGGTTGATCAGAGAGAATTGAGTCTGTAGGGGGAGAAAATCTGTTTCCAGAAAAGGTGGACTTTAAGCGAGGTGGTCGTTGAGAGGGGTTTTACTGTACATAAAAGCTCTACTTTCAGCTTAAGCGCAGGTGGCAGAAATTGTTTATAAAATTTCCCATGAGACTTCCAAAAAAAAAAAAAAAGGAACACGTCTCGATGGCTTTGTGTGTTGACGGTTTGGTAATTGTGTTAACCTTGTGGAGGGCAATAATACCTTATATGGAAAATAATCTAGTCATGAATAAGATTTAGATTAATTTAATAATTTAAAAAAAAAACACTGTTTTAGTGCTAGAGCGTAATAATTCGCGTTTATTACCTAGAAATTACCCGTGGGGCAAGAATTCCCAATTTGCCTAGGTAGGCCCGATCATAAATGCATGGCCGGAAAAAAGTCTGGAATATTAAAAACAAACAGCATTTAAATTTGTAAAACAATTAATGTGTTTAAAGTGTTGCTAATTATTTAATGACATCTATAATTATTAAAATTCCGGAAATTTAAAATCTGATAAGCTGCAAAAAGTAACAGCTCGTTTGAATGGGAGAAAACCATAAATTTTACGCTTTAAAATTAAGCTTAATGACGTACAAACATTAATTTGAACATTTAAAAGTTAATTAAAACAGTTTCGGTGGTCGTTAATGTGCGTCCGATTTTTAAATGAGCTTTTGAAACGTGCTTCTCTTCTTCTTCTTCTTTCTCTTGGCGGAAATAAAATTTTGCGATTTGTCAATGTTTATATTTTTAAAATAAATCCTTTTCGTTGGTTTATTAAATTCGCTACTCGCCCTCGCATGAATTTTTTAAGAAAATAATATTAAATTTTGACTTCAAAGTTCCCTCGTGGAGGGGAAAAAAGGCGACTTTTACAGCATTTCCATGCGAGGAAAATCCCCAAAGCAATTAGCAATTTTGAAAATCAAAAGCTTAAAAATCCCTCTTTTTTAGCTCTTGACAGCCGTTTATTTATAAACATAATCAAAGAAAATTAGAATGTCTGCTGTGGAGAAGATTTTAGAAATGTTTTCTTTCTTATTTTTCCATAAAATTTTCTCTCTTTCTTCCCCGCAGTTTGAAAGTTAACCTTACGTTTTTACTTCCATTATGGAATTAAACTGCAAAATATTTTTTTTTTCTAGTCCATATTTAAATAGATACAATTCCCTCGGTGCCTCGACTTCCGTGCATGACGAATTAATCAGAGATATTTTTAATTGAATCGCGACTTTTAAAATCAAAAACTAAACAAAATCCGTATTTGATGGAAACTACTTCAAAACAAATCTTTTAAAATAACTCTGTATAATTTGTCTTTGTTTTGTTTTTAATTTTATATCTGAAATAGATCACTGCGAAGGCGAAATAATGGTGACATGCCATTTCTATCCAATTATTTTTACTTCGACTGTAAATGTAAAAACAAAAAAACGAACAAAAACAAATAAACAGCAGCTCAAATTTCTATTCTGTTTTGTTTTAAACGTAACATGGTTTACAACGTTGCTATGATTTTTTAAGACCGGAAATGAAAAAAAAAATGAAATAATACTTTTAAAAGTTATTTAAACAGTAATGCTGCCCAAATTTTCATACCCACCATGAGCGAATTTACCATTTCGCCGGCCCTAATTTTGCCGCCCCTTCCTACCCGTCCGCCCTTCAATCAGTGGTAGGACCAGAAAAATTATTATTTTCAATATGCGCCAAAAAGTTCTGTAATGACAATAAATACGTTGAAAAACACTCATAAGTTGAAACATAAACATTAAACAATATTAACTTATATTGAAGTATTATCTCTTCTTGGTATATAATAAATCAAATTCAATTTTACTGAAATAAATTTTAATTTTAGCAAAAAATAAAAGCCCATCGAACACTTATATTTAAATGGAAAGCATGACGTCTGGCTTTCTTTTCGGCAAAACATCTGATTGTATCATATGGTATTGATTGTGTTATAGCAGACTCAAGTCACTATAAAATTTATACTATATACACTATAAATAGTCACTCACAAAATTTTGCCGCCCTAGTTTATAGCCTAGTATAGCCTATTGTTGAAATACGGCACTGATTCTCATGAAACAAAGAATATATGATATATATCTAGATCATTTTGTCATTCCCTTTCACTGCATTGTACGTAATTATTTCCATATATAATTACAAATAAATTTGACACCCACGTATTAGTAGCTCAAACTAGAGCTATTTTTGTTTAGGAGAAAAAGAGACGCCGTCCTCATCCCGGATTCGAACCAATAATATCTTACAACTTAATATACGGAGAAAAAAGCGTTTTTTCTTGTTCTCATTCGTCTAGTAGGTCAAGACACCGCGGGCTCAACGCGGGGACCCTGGTTCGAATCTGGGATGAGGACGGCGTCTCTTTTTCTTCTAAACAAAAATAGCTCTAGTTTGAGCTACTAATACGTGGGTGTCAAATTTATTTGTAATAAAAATCCTCCACAAAAATCTCGCCCCGGTGGCTTTGTGTGTTGACCAATATTTGGCAATTGTGTTATCCCTGTGAAGGGTAATAATATCTTACAATTCCATATGTAAGTTCGTAGATTTTCATAATTATTTGCTTGTATTTTCTCTATCGCATTATATATTTTGCAACCAGCTCTTGATTGCATATATTTTAATTTATGACGCAAACATATGCTCTATTTTCACATATTTGTTTGTATTTTCGTTATCGTTTTGTACATGTTTATTAATTTGCTCATGAGTGCATATATTTATATTTTTAATTTCTAATGCAAACCTGATCCACTTTGTCTTGGACTTGTCTTCATATTTTTCATACACTAAATAAGCAAGGCTTGTCTCAATATGTATAACTTTATGATAAGGACTATATTTCTAGCTAATTTTGATAATTTTCTTGTCCCCTCAACTTTTCTTACTTTTGAAATTTTAAACAGTCAGAGATTTTGCGGAATCGTTGCGGCACTCAGAGTAAAAACATATTTTCTACAAAAAAGAAACGAAGAAATTAAGAACTCACTTTTCTCGCCACAAACCTTCTTTTTACAAAAAATTATTTTAAATAAAACTTTCTAAAACTGCGTTGTATTGATTTGCTACTATTATTTGTTTTTCAAAATAAAGTTGATTAATGCAGACTTCCCAAAACCAAACGTGGTTTTTCAGTCCAGTCAATACTGTTGATGACGAAACATACAAATGCTTATGCTTCATCTCCTTATGACTAGCAACTGTTGTGGTTTAGACAGAATTAATGAATATGGATTAAAAAATAAGAAAATAAAAGGAATTGATTAATTTGGAGTGGGATTGTCTTGAGTAAGTGAACAAAATGGAGACCAGAAGGAACTGCGACGGAATATGAACTCAGCTAGGGTCTGTATGAGAAATGAGAATTTAGAATAGATTTTTGTAAAGTACCTGGAGGGGACCAATGAAAATTAAAGTAAAATATTGAAAAGCAGCCAATCAGAAATTAGAAATACGAATAGATAAGGTGGGTGTGATCAAAAAAAAAAATGAACAAGTGGTCCTTAAATTGACCAATGAGGGTGAGTTTAAAGTGAAACAGATTATGTGAAAGATAAGGGTTAAACACCAGATCAAATGAGGATATTTAATTTAAAAATATGAGTAAATTTAAATCTTTTGTAAAAATAAACACCTGAATTCGAATTAAAAACAAAAGGAATTAAAATGGGAGGAGGATGGAGAAGACTCGAAAAGGCTGAAGTATTTATTTTGAGGGAGGAGTAAATTTTCGACGAATTACTCCAGCGATTTTCAACCTTTCTCCGCTCTCGACTCGAAACACCAAAGTTAATTACTAAAATCCTAAGACACACTAAAAGAAATTTTTTTTCGCTAATCTAATAAAAAGTATATATTTAAATAACAATAAATAAATAAAAAAATGGTTGTGTTGGCTGTAGCGATTTTTTATTTGAAAATTGCAACAGGAAAACGAGGTTAGCGCCTATGACGAAATAGTCATATATTGCGTGCTTTAGAGAATCTTCCGACACACCGGTTAAAAATCGCTGAATTACGTAATGGGGATTTGAACATAATTTAACATTGATAAATAACTTTTTAGAACGATAATTAATAATATTACAGATTGTATTTGGATTTGAATTAAGAAAAATTTGGGAATTTAGGATAAAGAAGGAAATTTTGCAATTTTTTTCAATAGAGGCATTTTTAAAACTTCAAATTTTTCAGGAAGTGGTTTTACAAATATCATCCCAATTTTCAGAGCCATAAGAGAGACAATGGATCTGATGAAAGAGTGATAAAGGAGGATTTCATTTGGAAGTGAGAGAAGATAAGAGACCAAACAAGTGTTGAGGCAAAAGCAAGCTTTTAATATTTTCGAAATTTGTGCGAAAGTATAGGCAATAATCACTGGCGTACGCAGGGAGGTGTTGGGGGTTGGAACCCCACCCCCACCATTGCGATGAAACTTTGCATATTTACATATGACTATATGGAGTTGTAGCTCCGTAACCCCCCATTAATCCTATAACCCCCTCCTTGTGGACTTACTCAGTACGCCTATGATAATGATATATTGTGATTTCGATGTATGTAACTTCTCTAGACCAAGAGATAGATGTGTTGTTTATGTAGATGTTGGGGGAAAAGAGGAGGAAGAAATCGACGGACAAATGATTGCTTGAGTTTTATTAATATTTAATTTGATTTTTCATTTTTTTTTTCCAATTTTCGAACGGGTTAATGTAATTTGGGTTAGTGTATGCAAATTAATAAAATGCTCAAATAATTTTGCAAAAGAACGCAAAAATTGTTGAAATTGATTTATTGATTCGGTATTTAGAAAAAAAATTAATCCGTTATTTTTAACGAAATTTCGCCATTGTTCCTAATAAAATTGATTCATTTTCCTCAGTAAAATTAATCTATTATTTGCAATAAACTTGATCTGTTACTTGCAATGAAATTGGTTTATAATTCGCAATAAAATTGGTCTATTATTTGCAATAAAATTTGTTTATTATTCGCAATAAAATTTATCCATTTTCCGCAGCGAAACTGATCTATTATTTGCAAGGAATATGATCTTTTAATCACAAAAAATCAGTCAATTACTCGTAATTAGATTAAATCGTTATTCGCACTGTAGTTAATATAGTTTTCGTAAAGAAATTTACTCACCATCATTCACAATACAGTTCATTTATTAACACTTTTATGAAAACAGGTATGTTTATATTTCTTCTTGAATTGATCTGTTGACATCTATATTTGCGAAATTGATCTGTTGGCATCCATATTTTTAAAACTGATCTGTTGCCATCTATATTTTTGAAATTGATTCATTGACATCTATTTGTGAAATTGATCTGTTGATGTATATTCGTGAAATTTATCTGTTGACATCTATTTGTGAAATTGATCTGTTGATATCTATTTGTGAAATTGATATCTTGTCATCTATTTATGAAATTGATCTGTTGGCAATCTATTTGTGAAATTGTTCTGTTAACATCTATTTGTGAAATTGATCTCTTGGCATTTATTTGCAAAATTGATCCGTTGATATCTATTTGTGAAATTGCTCCATTTATATACGGAGTTTTTGAATTAAATTTTTCAATATGCATTACGTAATTGGTCTAGTCATATTCTTTATGAAATTGGTATACAGAATTTTTTAATAGTTAATCTACGTTAATGCGAACGGAATCTATTAAACTAAAATTTCGATAACATCAACTGATCAGTTTTTTTTTTCGATAACTGGAATTTTCAGGATAGAATTAAGGATCTAAACCTTTCCGACTTGATAACTGTATTAGTATTGAAAGCGCCACTGGCGTGTCCAATCGGCGAAGTAGTTAAAATCTGTAATTGATGAAAACCCGTTTATGCTTCAGTATATTCCACATGGAGAATGTTGTCTCGTCTGTTACCAGGAGAGGATTTTGGCTCGTTCATTGTGAGGATAATTCCCAACGAGGAAGACAATCACTTATCCGAATACATATGCCAGAATTGCGGTGCTTTGGCGGCCAGAAACCTTTGTGAATTATTGCCCATACGCGACCACAGCCCTTAATACGGCATAAGGGGCCACAAAGTAAAGGAAAAACGATAAATATAGGACATAATAAAAAACCGCTTTTATGAATTAGGTAATTGCACTTAGCTATAATCGCTATGTTTAGCAATATTCTAGCTAATTTAGCTGTAATCCCTGTACTTACTGCCAGTTAATTGTTTCCATCAGTGAGGGTAGAGAAAGCTCTATCAATTGCACACGTTTTCTTCCACAGTTTTATTATGTTTATAGTTAAAGAAAGGTAAAAAATAATTATATCGCCCATTAATACTATATGATTTATTATGCGATTCGTTGATTAATAATTAGTGATTAATTATCCAATTAGTTTATTTTTCGATGCTTTAAGGAAATTTAATTAGCTGCAAATTGGGTAATTTATTCCATTTGAATTTAAAAGTAATAATTATATTCCACAGTCTATTTCGTATTTTTAAGTGGTATTAGAAAATAAATAACTTCATTCAAAAATTCGGAACCAGATATTTAAAAGTTCTTTTCAATTTACAAAAGTTCGTCGTTTTCCTGCGTCATTTGCCAAGTCGCAATTATATCCCACCCCCCTCCCCGAAACACATATAAACTGACAGACAAAGAACCGTCCAATTCCGGGTAAGCTCAGAAAACGTGCACATCCAATTTTCGGATTGCCTGTCAACCGTTTCCGCAATTTGCGGAAGATCCCCGGAATCCAGAGGCGGCTACTCCTCATCTGTTGCGATCACCGGAACTGGCGCCATTCACAACAATGCTCAGGGAACAGTCTATTCTCCAAATTTCTATTCAATTAGTATACGTCCATTTCGAAGCCCCCTTACCCCCCTCATACATATATACACTTCCCAAATACACAGTAACCACAGCCTCACTGCTTC
>QLNU02015270.1:122211980-122228127 GCA_006491805.2 Dysdera silvatica
AATAGCCTCTAAAATATTAGTTGCCACGGACCTCGCATTTTCTCTGAAAGGCTCTGTGTATAAACATATATATATGCATATGAACATTATGTTAAAGGAATACGGAAAATATCTAAAGGAGGAGGAAAAAAATGGGGATATAATGGCCTTTTTTCCAGCGGTAAGTATGTAACATTATCTAGGGCCGTCGTTCACGAAACTGGCCATCTAAAAAAGTTGTTTGCTATTTTTTTAACACTTTGGTGCTAACCGTTGGTCGGGGAAAGCGATGGCCTCGGAATAGGGTTAAAGTTTATATTAATCCTAGGCCTTTCTAGTTCGGTTCTGGGATCTTGATGCCCGTTTTGAAAGATGGCCGTCTAGAAAAATTTCACTCTATGCACATCATACAGACGATACCGCGCCCCGATTTTAGAAATAGGTGGCAGAATGCAGTATTATGGAATGCCGTTTCGTTTTCGAAACAGTTGTGAAGTTTAATCAATTTTTCTGGTGACTGGCATCACACTGTATATTTTAAATGTCTTGAGTATGGTTCTCACTTTCACTTAAACAAAAACTGCAAGCGACTTTTTTCAGCACCAAATGTATTTATGACTTCGTTTATAATTTCTTCTGTGTTTTCATTTACATATTGTCTGTGAACACTGATTGTACATAAGCCTGATAAACGATTTTCACTCATTGTTAATCGCAACCAGGTCTTCATTCCTCTTAAAGTGCTGAAACTGGGTTCGACTACTGAAGTTGTTACAATCAATTAAAATTTCTCTTTTACTGAAATTTACAGAATTTTACAGAATTCTACAGAATTCTGTTGCATTTATGAGTGCGGATATATCTTTAGGAACACATTCAGGTTTTCTTGACCACATATCATCCCAAATTAATGCTTCGGCTATTAAATTGTCTATGTCATAAATATGTGACATTTTTGACATAAGGTTTTCAAAATTTTATTTTTCCTACCTCATTTATTTTATTCGGAAATAAATAAAGTGCAAACTTTTCTTCATGTTTTTCAGAGAACCGGGCTTTTATTGAGGCAACAATAGAGTCCATATATGGGACTCATATAGAAAGTCGGTAATATTCATGGGTGAATGTGTCTTCAAAGTTGGATCGATGTGTTTGTGTTTTTAAAACTCCGGGCATTACTAAATAAATGCCCAGTTCGTCGGCAAGACTATCCACTTTGGACAAAATCGTTTTGAAACGATCCTCGGTATTTTGGCGCCGAATTTCAAATTCCTAGCAATACTTTATGTGATTAAAAATATTTAAAACAACGTTAAAACCGTATATACAATGATTTATTAACAAAAATCGTGTTTCGGGCGAACAAATCAGCCGCCCTTCTTCGGTAATACACGATACTAAAAATCATTTTAACATCACTGGCGAAAGGAATACGACCTTTCTAACGTTTGGCCTATTGAACAAAAAAATTAAACATTTTCCAGTGTAGATTTTCTTCGCAATATGGTGAACCCCAGTACACCACATCGATGTTACATACATTTGATATATTGATACTATGTATTTCAATTATTTAATGCATAAATATTGCCCTGTTGTTTAAACACTGTATGTCTCTTGCGTAAAGTATAGGCAGGGCAAAGAGAAAAACCCAGATGGTTTTTTATGGTTTCTGGCGCCAGTTTTAAAAATGTATGACAATAGAAAATCATAAACACGTTCTTGGTTGATAGGGGTTGTATTTAGTTCTCCCTATAGACCAGAGGAGGAGCTTAGGGAAAACCCAATGGGATCGCCCTTAGAGAGAGAGAGAGAGAGCTGAATTTACGATAAAAACTTCTCTATTGGTTTAAAGAATAAGTTCAAGTCTTAATTGGAGAATGAGGATTGATTGACAGTTGCGCTGTGTCAACAGAGAAGCAAGAAGAGTAAAAAACAGAGAGAGAGTGTGAGAGAGAGAGAGTTGGGCCCTGAGATCGGAGACGAAAGGTCGTCTTATCTGCCAATCCGCTTGGTGTTGCAAGTTGGCTTGCGGACCAAGAAAGAGGTCCCATCTTTCTCTTGAGTAAACTAAAGGAGAGGCCCAATTATTTGGGAAATATATTGCACCTGCTGAGCGAGATGGAGTCCGTTAATATAGAGCTGACGAAACCATACATAATACAGAAAATTGGTAGTAAAAATATCGTTTATATATGTATGCCTTGAATAAACCATATCAAAGTTGAAATAATATTATTGTTCCATATTACTATCGTAATAACCAAGAATTAGGAAACAATAGCTATTGTATTTTTACAGTGAATTAGAACTAATTAAAACTATTCACAGTTAAATTGAATATTAACCTTTATTTGTGTTCATTTTACGATCACGGCCATTCCTCCATCCCTGGGTTATCAGAAGCTTTAAGTGTTATCTTCTATTGTAATAACAACGTAAATATACCAACGTTTTAGTTCAGCGTTGGATTTAAATTATGCTAAACAGTCTGACGTCAGTATAGTCACGTCCCCCAGTAGTCATCATGCTATGGTTATTTTGAAATACTCACGAAATAAATATAAGAGACACACAATAGGATCTTATAAATAGTACCGTGACCGTTTAGAGTCGGATAATTAACTGACCCCTAGAAAAGGGTCTTTACGTAATTAGTGCCTCACCCCTTGAACCATCGGGGCAGGTCTTCTTAGCAAAATTGTATTAATCCAGTTGAAAAAAAAAAAGAAAGAAAGAATTTTTCGTTATTATAATATTACATGCAACGCTATCAGTTGCCATAATCTTGTATAACGTCACTACAATATCATATGGATTATTATCAGTTATTATATCATTATATAATTTTATTAAAGAAAACGCTACCTTTTATATATATGCCCCATTCATTCTCTCTTTATGTTTTAAAAAGCGGGGGTGGAAGATGGGAAATTGGCTTATTTGGAAATATTTACATCATTTTCCAACCAGTGCATTCCGGAATTTCCATTTAAAATTGAATAAAAGGGGGAAGAGATTAGAGGGGGAAAAATAATATATATATATAAAGTAAAGAAAAAGTTCTTGAGAAAAAAAAAGTATTTTTTTTAAATCCAGGGGGTGGGAAAGTACCCACCCTTGACCTATGCTGTCGACGCCCATGGCTTCAGTAAGTCTTGCTTCAGCATAACGTAGTTTTTTATCCTTGAAGCGCCGTCAAACTTGGCTTCGAACGCGGATGACAGAAGAGACTTTTAATACACACTCACAGAGATCTTCATATTGATGTAAATAAAGTGATTGACAAATTTTCAAAGAAACCAAGATGGCTAGACTTTGCACTATAAACTTAATTGTTTTTGTTATAAAAAAAGTAAAATAATTACGATGTTTTTGTAGTTTAAATTTAAACTTGTTCTATTAATTACATTGTAAATTATCGTTTTCGTTATTGTATATGTCTCCTTTACTAGGTTATCTGTCTGTCATACTCGACTATAGTCTGCCCTAAACCATATAGTTTAATTAAAGAAAAGCCCAGCTTTAATTCATTGTCTTAAATTAAATATGTTTGTGAGTATAATGGAAGGCTATTAATACAACTACCTAAACTATTTAACAGTCCAAAACTAAAACTTTTCCTGGTGAGGGCCCCGAAACCGCCCCCCCTTTAATAACAACCTGAATCCGCCCTTGTGTGACCAGCAAGTAAACGTTCTGTAGATCTACCGCTTTTGATGATATCCATAATGTTTAATCGGTAATCATTATAATCATGATGTATGCGCATAGCCCATCATGATTTTGATGACCGGGGGTTCCCTGTAATGTTAGATGATTTCCTGGGGCCTGAAATATCATAGGTATCTTCTTAGGAACGTGAGAGGTTCCAAGTAGGATGGCCTTTTAATTTGGCGAGTTATCACCTTATCTATTTGGATTCTTTAAATAAAATCTCCAAGTTTGGCTGGAACTAAGCTTGACGCTCTTATCACAGTGTGAACTATATTTGCCTTTTCTGACGTAACCTTTCGATTTCAATCAATTTCATCATCATAATCATCATTTTTGAATGTTGTTTGAAACAGTTGCATCTGTGATTGAATACACGGTTGGTAGATTGAATAATGGTCTACTTGAGTTGCTAGATAAGAGGATTATAGTAGATGACATAATTAGTAGATAAAATGATTGACGGAATAGGCGATAAATAGATAAAATAATCGGTAGACAAGGTGGTTGATAGATACGATTAGCATAACCCATGGGTTAAAGTAATAAATGTGATAGATGCAGATCAAAGAAATAAAATAATTAAATGTAGTTAAGTTGCAGCAGTAGATTTACAAGTTACATGCCATCGTCTAAATATTTTCAAGGGGCCGAGTTAAGTTATAGAAAAACAAAGTTAGTTAGCATTAGAATGGGTAATTAGAATAGCAATTAATATATGGAAAACGTACTATTACAACGTAGATACGTATATTAGAACGTACTATAGAAACGTACTATTAGAAAAAGAACGACAACAACGATTATAATTAATGGCGCCGAAAATACAAAAACATTTTTGGGGCTAGAATATATAATTTAGAAATTCAGGATACAGAAAAGAAAAAAAATCATAATTTAAATATAATATTTAATTATTCATTACTCATTTTAAAACCTTCAATGGTTTGCCATATTGCAAAGTTTAATTGGGTGAAGTTAACGTCGTAATTACAAGATTGTGATTACATCGCAAAGTGAAATTACAAGTGGCTAAACAAAATTATGGAGTGGATTCGTAGAGACTGGGGAAGAGATAAGAAGACTTGGAAGGAGATAGACGGAAGGGACGCCGGATTAGACGTATGTGGGGGAAAAAACAACTAAGCCGCGCACAAATGTATGAAAAACCATACGAAACTACCCTCTAGGAAGTTATTAGGGAAGAAAAGAAATGGAGGTTCAAAATTTTGAATTTTGATCAGTTTCAGTGCGTAATTATCTATTTTATTGCTATTACTCCAACTTTAGGAAGGTAGAAAAATTGAACAGCCATCGTTTAAAACAAAACTGCAGAACATGCGTTTATTAATCACTTTCAAACTGTTTCTACGCATTAAAACAGACCCCTGTCAACTGCACATGTCGTAGAAATTAATCAATTCTGTGAAATGAACTTTTATTAATCGTTTATTTCATGGAAGTTATTTTATAACTAATTTTATAGAATCGGATCGATTCTGTGAAAAAAAATTTCATTAATCGCTCATTTTATGTGAACTGATTAATTCCATGAAATTAACTTTAATCAATGAACCATCTGACAGAAGTTAATTTGTCACTAATTTCACAGAAGCTGATCTATCACTCATTTTACATAGACTGTTCAATCTGTGAAATGAGCTTTTACTAATCATTTATGTCAAAGAAGTTATTTTATAACTCATTTTACAGAATCGGATCAATTCTGTAAAAAAAAAATCCATTAATCGCTCATTTTATGTAAGCTGATTAATTCCGTGAAATGAAGTTTAACCAATGAACAATCTCACAGAAGTTAATTTGTCAGTGATTTCACAGCAGCTGATCTATCACTCATTTCACATAGACTGTTGAATCTGTGAAATGAACTTTTAGTAATCATTTTATAGAAGATGATCAAGTTCTGTGAAATGTGTTCTTGTCAACAACTGATTTTACACAAGCTGATAAATTTATGCAAATTGAATTCTTGTGTCAATCATTCATCTCACAGAAACTTCAATTTCTGTGAAATGAATACATGTTTGTGATTCACACGCATTCGCTTCGCAAAAAGGTATCAATTCAGTGAAATAAACAAATTTCTAATAATCGCCTTTCTAATAAAATGATACGTTTCTGTAAAATAATAGCTTTCGGAAATAGATTGATGTCGCAAAAAGTGATTTAGTTCAAAAATAGTCTTAATTACCTTATCTGTAAAAAGAACGATATTCCAAATTTATACCAGTAGTTAATTAATTGTGAGGGGGGTAATTATTGATGACTGATGTGAATAATTTATGCAAATTACCGCAGTCAGAGACATTCGCCGTCTAAAGGAACGGGTGTGGAATTAATGATTAATGATGTCACTTCATGATGATGATGAGCTTTTGTACCATTATTTGAAATTAAAAAATCATGATAAATAAGTTGCGGCTAATTACTCTAAAAAAAAAAGGGAATATGTGGAAAGAAAATCCCGAAACTCTCTTCAGCCATCTTGCATTTAATCAGGTTAGGGAAAATTTGTGATTAATAGGCAAATTCTATGAAAACTCATTTAATTAGGGTGATTAAAATGATAAAAAATAAACAAAAATGGCCAACGCCGAGACATATTCGCATCCCGAGCAAAAACAGTCCTTAACAATCAATAGAGGGATTTTTCGATCTCTCGTCTCTAATCACTAGCATCACTTTTAATACACTCTCTCTTAATTAAAATAAACACTGCGGCGCTGACTCGTTAATCAAAAAAAGTTTTCCCCCCATCGAAAGGGGAAAAGGCTTCTTAAAAAGGGAAAAAAAGGGAAGAGTAGAAATTCGGCAAGCCACTGGTGTCGCCTTCACAATTAGTTCACCCTAAAATGCTCATTAACGAAATTAAAGAGATTGTTTTAAGTCGGAAACGCGGTCCCATTAAATAAAATAGAAGCTCGCCTGATTGGACCTTTTGCTTGCTCGAGCGTGCGAAGGACCGGGATGTGGAGAAGGGGGGGGTTTCGGTTTCAGCGGAGAAAAGAAGAAAACAGTTAATTACAACGTGTTTTAACGCCATCCCCGTACCCCCCCCTTCAGCGCGAAGGGGCGCAGCACTCGCACCCTCCCCATACCCCTTCAAATTAACACTTGTTTAATCATTAACATTAGCCAGACATTAACTTGCTGGTACAGTTTACTTGGATTGAAATTGACAATTTTTCGGTCTTTGTTTTGGGAAGAGAATTTCCGTTTGGCTAATGGCAGAAATAGATCTAGTTTATGGTTTCCTGTATTTAAAACAAATATATTTTATTACACATTTCCCATTGAAACTTATTTCACAGATGGCGTTGGAATTTTTGCAATCAAGGTTGGATCCAGCGATGGGCGGAGGGGGCGGTCGTCTCCCCCACTCGTCAGGGTTTAATAGGAAAAAAATAAAGACGACGAAGGATATTTTATGTATTGTTTGTTACGACTGTAATAAATAAAAGTCTTACACAGGCGTCCAAAGTCTCTAAGTCTTGGAGAAATGCGATCAAGACGTTTTTCCACGAATCTATAAGCTACTTGCCCTTCAAACTACGTTTTCAGTAAGTGTTGCTTCAGCAAAACGTAGTTTTTTTTTTTTATCGTTGAAGTGCCTTCAAACTTGGCATCAAACGCAGATGACGGAAGGAAGACACACCCACAGAGATATTCGTATTCATATAAATAAAGTGATTGACAAATTTTCAAAGAAACCAAAAATGGCTTGACTATAAAGTTTTTTAAACAGCTGCTTGTTATAAAAAAAAGTAAAATAATTACAATGTTTTTATAGTTTAAATTTAAACTTGTTCTATTAATTACATTGTAAATTATCGTTTTTGGTTATTGTATATATCTCCTTTGCTAAGTTATCCTTCTGTAATACGTAACTATAATCTACCCTAAACCATATAGTTTAATTAAAGAAAAGCCCAACTCTAATTCATTGTCATAAATTAAATATTTTGGTGAAGATAAAGGAAGGCTAGTAATATAACAACATTTACCTAAACTATTTAATAGTCCAAAACCCAAAAATTTTCCAGCGAAGGTCCCCGAATCCGCCCCCCCGTAATAACATCCTGGATCCGCCCTTGTTTGCAATTGACGCTTTAAGACCTTGAGATAGGGGGGGAAAAAAAAGGAGAATTCTCACTTAGATGTAGAGAAGTGAGATTTCGAAATAAATATTAAAGAGACTAAAGTTATATTTAACAATTTCATAGACAAAGAAAGATACAGAGAAACCACACAGAAATAGATAACAGGCGTTCATGTGTTAATTTCTGCCAATCGATATAAATAAAATAATTTCGTGAAAAAACTCCAAAGATCGAGTGCGCGCGATTGGAGAAAGTTATAATTATCACAAAAACCATAATTAAAAAAGGATAGGATAAGCCCCAATTACAAAGGAGACAGAAACTACGAAACTCATTACCAGAGATGATACAGAAAATAAAGAAATCTAAAGTATTCAAGTAAATAATAATAATAAAAAGAATATTAGAGGCCATAATGGAGAATTGAATGACTAGAGTTTCACGAAGGGTCCTGTTTGTAAGAAATGGTATTTACTTGGGACCCCCTAACCACAAACTGGCGTGCGTAAGGGGGGGTCGATGGGTACCATAACCTCAATTGCGATGTAATTTTGTATATGCACATATGAATATATGTAATAGTAGTTCTGTAACACCATCCCATTGTAAGCCTGCAACCTCCCCCTTATGAACTTTCTGTGTACGCCTATGATATGACATTATTGTAAAATGAACTCTAATTTTGTCCTACCGGCGCAGCATGACCACTGTAGTCTTTGAGCCGTAAAACCAAAAAACAAACAAACAATTTTGTCCTAGCATTTTGACTTAAAATGTGAGGCTGCAGACATGTTTCATAGTTATATTAAAACTAGCTATATTACTAGCTAAAAAAAAGCTCTAGATTGAGCTAATAATACGTGGGTGTCAAATTTATTGGTAATAAAAAAAGTCCCCTATGAAAAACTCACAAAAAACTCGCCCCGGTGGCTTTGTGTGTTGACTATTATTTAGCAATTGTGTTATCCCTGTGAAGGGTAATAATATCTTACATCCTTATATACGGAGAAAGAGAGCGTTGTTCCACATTCTCGTTTGTCTAGCAGTCAAGGCACTCCGGACTCAACAGAAAGACCCTGGTTCGCATCCAGGGCAGGGACGGCGTCTCTTTTTCTCCTAAATAAAAAAACAAACAAACCCAGATTGAGCTCATAATATGTGGGTGTCAAATTTATTAGTAATAAAATAGCCATATTGTTGTAGCTATTTATAGCAGGAATTTGCTCTTTGTGGCGAATGTAGTTTCACGGGATATCACAGTGTAAAACATCAGTAAAAATTAAATCAAAACAGAACTATAATATTATACATAATTATAATATATTTGAGGATAATATTATATTATAGATATATAACTGTAATATGATATATAACTATAATATAATATGATAATATAATATTATAGATATATAACTGTAATATGATATATAATTATAATATATTATGATAATATTATATTATAGATATATAACTATATGATAAATAAATTCATAATATATAACTATAATATAACAGAACTATAACAGAATATGAATTAATGATTAGACAGAATTAGCAAGGAGAATCTGAATCAGAAGCTTAAATTTAGAATAGGGATTTATCTCTTTTATATCAGAAGGCAGCTGATTACATGATCTAGAACTCGAAGAAGACTAATCTCCAAATGATTAATAGAATGCTCATCAATTTCATAGCGAAAGCAAAACTAGAGAAAAATGACACCAAGTCAGAAATTTCCAATTCGTATATTTACACCGGCAAGACAAGACGAGAAGATAAGAACAACGAAAGAAAATGTCATGAACGAATTCTACAGACACATTAAATTTGCTGGAAGTATTTTTGAAAGAAACTGTTTGATTCCGATGGGGAAATTATCTTCATATTAAGAAATATTCTCTATCAGTGCATTACAAGTTGTGTTCTATGAATGAGAGACACGAAGTTAAAAAAAAAATTTGAAAATCACTCATAGAATAAAATTAAACTTTATTTAGACGGATACAATAATTTACATGAGTTGATAATGATTTACACTTTGTTAGTTAAGTTAGTCCGTCCATACAGACAAGGGTAAAAAGACTGGGCTTTGACAAAGCCCCTGCTGCACAGAATTGGGTATAATTAGTAGAAGTGAAAATAATAAATAAATAAAAGGGATTGTTGATTAGTATGGGAGGTATAAATAAAGGAAGAAGTGATGATATCCAGGGGCGTCGAGAGTCAATGTGGACCCCCCAGGTTCACTTCGACGGACCCCAATAACTGGTTTCCCTGGACAGTAGCGTAAATATTTCTTCTTTTTAGGGAAGGGGGCTGAGTCCACAAGTGAACAAAAAGTATGAAATAAGAACGCATTTTTTTTTGTACTTACTTATTACTTAATTATTTTACAAGATCACTGCTGAAAAAAGAAACTAGCATAAGATACCATTATTTTTTTGTCTATAATCCAGAGAAGATAATGAAGAACAATAAAAACTGTACATTAAAAATGTACAAAATCTTATTAATCTGGATTTAGAGAACAATTTTTCTGGCCTTCCAACTAGCAGGGCGGACCAGGTCTCAAACAGCATAGGCCCTTGATAGCGCAGGACCCTAGACTTCATTCCGGCTGCCGCCCCTCCCTCTCGTCGGCCCTGGTAATATCGTAATACTCTCTCCAAATAGATATCCGCGGGTAAGTATTTTATACTGGGTGAAAGAGTAGACAGGTTTATGTTAGTTAGGAAGAAGATTCCACACCGAAGGGCAAAAACAACAGGTGCATGAGAGAAATAGGGCGAGATAAATACTTCGAATATCTGAGAAAGTTAAAACATAAATATTTGGGCAATAGAGTAGACATAGACGTACACAAGAGAGTTAATAAGAGGGGTTACATGCTTATAATGAAAGGTTACAGAGCTACAACTCCATATACTCATATGTATGTATACAAAATTTCATCTCAGTGGGGGATACAATCACATCAACACCCCCCCTGCGTACGCCAGTGAGAGTAAATAAATACTGTATGTATGTGTGGGGGCAAAATTTTTAAGGTGAAAAAGATCAAATAGAAATTTATCCATCATAAGCCAAGGACTAATCAATGATAGGCAACTGAAATTATCATTTTGGTCTCAAGAATTCATAGAAGACATATAAACTTCCCCATACAAGACGAATGGTTGAACTAAGAAAACAGACTAGCACAACGTGGAGACGAATCTCCTAGGATAAAAATACACGTTTGTTGCAGTTTTCCATTAAGGACGTTATGGAAAATCGCCACGGTTTTACAAAATAACCATCATTTTAATTGAGGTGATTAGAAACGAAGAAGAGTAAGTGGCAACATAGTTTTTAAGAAATTGATTAAAGTTGATGTAATTTACAGAATTATAGAGTTATTTTAAGGTGAAACTAACAATGGACATACTATTTTAGTTATATGAAGTTTTGAGTTATATGAAGGGTATTTATGCAATGAACTTTAAACATAATTTTCACCGAAAGCACCTTTAAAATATTTTCTGATTTACATCCCTTTATTTATAACGTGATCAATTAATGTTTTCATAAGTTTTACATGTTCTTATCCCACACCTCTTATCTTCCCAAATTTTCCTACAAAAACAGCTATTTTGTTTAATAAAATTTTGGGAAAATACGTTACATTATAAAGTTGATTGTTTTGCAGTGAAGCCACAGAAGTTTATTCAGGGGCTACGGTAGATCTGGATCCAAAAATTTGGAAATAAATGGCTACACAAAGGATGGATAATGGCTATATGTACATAAAATGGCTAAATAAAATGATGATCATGAAGATAATGATAGTGTTTGACTAAAATATACCTGTAATTAGCAGAAGTCCATAATCGTCATTGTTATTGAATTCGCAGTTTATTACATATTCAATAATTTAACAGCGATAGCAAAACGTGCGTTATCGGAACTTTCTGCTATCGGAATCACTCATGGTAACAGGAAAGCGATAGTTACTATTGTCACAAAGATAATATCGATATTTAAAAGGATTGTAATCGATTCAACCAATCATATACGATTTTGAAAGGCAACGAATATAATTTTTGCCTTTATGAACATTTTGTCCCAGTTTATGACTGATGAACTTGTTCGATTACATGATGTTCGATTATATGAACTCCTTGATTACATGATGTTCGATTACACGAATTCCTCGATTGCATGATGTTCGATTACCCGAACTCCTTGATTACATGATGTTCGATTACATGAACTCCTTGATTACATGGTGTTCGATTATATGAACTTCGGATTGTCGAAACGAGGCTTAGTTTCAATAAATTCCGATAATTGACGCTTTACTCTAGAATTTGATGACGCACGTGCAACTAGGTGCTGCTAAGTACGTGACTACGCTACTGAGCCCTACACGTGACGCTACTAAGCTATACTGATGCACGTGATACTAAGTCTTGCTCACTTTGAACAGGCCGTGATATTTACAAGAGATCTTTAAAAGAATGTTATCATCATTTTCTTCGTTAATGAAAGAATTGAATAGCATTTGTTAACTTTGACATCATGATAAAAATGTCATTTTCAGTCGATTTAACAACATCGTTAAAAGCGCTCCAAATATAATTAAGAATATAAATTAAAAATAAAAATAAAAATCGTAGTTTTGTTATTGAGAAAATTTTGATTTCTATAATACTCGTAAAAAAAATATATATATATAAATAATATATGATATTATATGTAAAAAAAAGAAATGACAGCGAAATATTTGGAATTTTAAATGTTTTTACATACTTAATCAGTCATGCGTCTGCCGAAATGACGTAAAAGCTGATCGGAAGCTATAGTTTAATTAATGATCTACGGTAGTAAAGGTAATTATTTACCAAGTTATTATTTATTAGATAATTGTTCATTTATTAGATTAGAATACGAGAAGAAAAATAGGTGACAATTGTTAGAAAGTTGTGTAATAAAATTAGAATTAAGGACAGTAAATATCAAAGCACGTAAATAAATAAAAGTATCAAAAGATGGTAACTAAAATAGTAAACTTACGCAGTTGTAAGATTTTGCAACGTTTCGAGAAGGACTTTATCGGCTAAAAATCTTGTGAAAAGTGTCCCATATTTTACATATAAATGCACATAAGGTTATAGTCATCTTTTATCGAAGACATTTATAACGGATAAACACAAGGCCAACAAATGTCCGGAGTCTTCACTAAGAAAATCTTGAGTAAGTCTTGGAAGAATAAAATGTGACACCTACTGTAACGGTTGCAGCACTAGTTCGTAGTGCAATTTCAGTAAAGAAATTTCTGATCGGCACTTTCGGTGGAGACCTATCGAAACCTCGTAGCATTATCAGTCCAGCGAACACCTGCAGCAGCACCAGTCCTCAAATCTGATATCAATCGGTTTCTGATTGTGGTGGGTATTTAAAATCTTAATTTAATCAATCAGGCTTTTCAAGATTGTCTCAGAACAGTTTTTAACCACAGTTTATTCTCTGAAAACAGGATTTCTCGATTCCAGAATATCCGTTTTGCACTTCAGCGATCTTTTCTTGTTCCTTTTCGTTTCCTCTTCAAAATTCTTAACAGCACCTGTTAAGCATCGTTGATATAAATAATTTCATTGATACGATTTTTCTAGCAACGAAAGCAACTAATATTTTTTAGCATTTTGCTACAACTTTTTTGCCCCATTTTAGCATTTTTGCGACAGCATGTTTTGAGCCAGCTTAAACCCTGTTCATAAGTAGACTAATATATTTAACATTAATGAATAAATTTCTTAACATAAATTTTGCATTGAAAACTTACAGAGGTAAACTAAAATTTATAACTTCTTTATCCTTATTATGTTGTAGATGACGATTCAAATCTCTCTCTCTCTCTCTCTCTCTCTATATATATATAAAGATGTACAAATCTACCGTAGAAACAGTTTTGAATACATTTTCACTTCAAAGAAAAATGACTATTATCATGTACAATTTTATACAAAACAAAAAATTTAAAATAAAATACTATAATAATTAATTCTGAAAAGTAAAATTCCAGGGGGTTCAACAACATAACTCCAGCCTAGCTACAGCTACGGGTGTTAGCATTCTTCTGAATTGTGCCATAACTTATGGAGAGGTCATATCGAACACTGGCTAGCGTGACACACAAATTAAACACACTGTAGTAATTTTCCTCGTCACTTAAATGTCTAAATCGTCACTTACCTGTGAGTTTTGAAATATAGTCTTTCACTCCGTTACAAAGCAACAATATCCAGACAATAATTATCCGGAAAATTACACTTCATGGTTTTTGTTTATTTTCGGATTTTCGGTTGATCCTGTTTTCATTTCATTATTCTGCATTTTCATTTTAAAGGACATGTTCAGCATCCCAGAATATTTAATCTTCCATCACATTTAACCTTTAAACGTATTTATCATTTCATATTTTATAATTCAACACATTTATCGTTCAACAGTTAATCATATTCAATATTATTTACACCATTCGAATGGGGTAGGAACATAGCTCGTTGTTGTTGCAGCGCCCTACTGTTTGCATTTATCTAAAAAAAACATCACTAAAGCATTCAAACGATCCATATCAGCTCACGAGTATGACACAAAGGGGTATTTTCAATTGGGGGTATGTGATTTTGTCTCTTCGAAAGTCCTTCTCGTGAATAAAAAAATGCAAATGTTCAAAATATATTATTTTCATCAGTTAATTGGTAATTAAAACATAATGACTTAGGATTAAATTCTGGCAGCAACTCGCCTATGCACGTACTAAGAGATAATAACGTGTTTTTTCCTGCAAATTACATACCGCCATTTAAATATAGCTTCACTTTACTTGTCCTTGGCAAATATGCAATTTCTTCTTATACTAATAATAAGTCTTCATTTTTACTTTTTACAAATTTGTCAATAACGACGATAGGGCGAAAACGACAGCAATTATGGCCGTCATAAAAAAATATGCAAAAATTTTCTTTATCTTTGCAGATTCGGGAAAAGGTCGAATTTAATTACAATATTCTTCCAAAAGATGAATTGTCCCAAATTGGCGCTTCACTCTATTTAATTCCATTAATTTTTTTTTTACGAACTTTAGAAAATCAATTTAAAAAGAATTAGCGGACCTTGTCTTATAAATACGGTAATCTCTCTCATTAACTAAAGTAAATAAATTTCTGATTGATCGACTGATTAACGACTTTCAAGGAAGGGAAAAAGTCATTAAACAAAAAAAGACGTTAATCAGAACGTACACACTTCTAGGAAGCGTTTGTCAGGACCGCAAACCACTGTTTAAAGTTAAACTGTTAACTTTGTTTTAAGTAACACTGTTAAACCACTGTGTTAAAGGGAAATAATCGTTAATTATAAGATATTTTATGACTGATTAACGACTTTCAAGAAAGGGAAAACGTGATTAGAAAAAAGACGTTAACCGGAATTTACGCAATTGTAGGAGGCATTTGACGGGACCGCACATTACCATCGTTAAACGAAAATTATCGTTAATTAGAAATATTTTTATGATTAATTAACGACTTTCACGGAAGGGAAAAGTTATTAAACAAAAATAGACGTTAAACAGAACGAACGCACTTCTAGGAAGCATTTGTCAAGACTAAAAATTACCGTCGGCAAAAGGAAAGGACCCTTAATTAGAACGCCTTTTTACAAATGATTGATTAACGACTTTCGAGGAAGGAGAAAGTAAAAAAAAAAGACGTTAACCGGAGTATACGCAGTTTTAGGAAGCATTTGACGGAACCGCAAATTACCGTCGTTAAATGGACATAATCGTTAGTTCGAACAACTTTTTAATATTGATTGAATGACGACTTTTAAGAAAAGGAAAAAACGTCACAAAACAAAAAATACGTTAAACGGAATGTTCGCGATTCCAGGAAGCATTTGACGGGCCATAAATTACCGTCGTTAAGCGGAAATAATCGTCGAATTAATTAGAACGACTTTTTATGATTGATTGATTAACGACTTTCAAGGAAGGGGAAAAAATCGTCATTAAACAAAAAAGACGTTAACCGGAATGTTTGTAATTCTACGAAGCCTTTGACGGGACCGCACATTACCATTGTTAACCGGAAATAACCTTCCATTAAAACGACGTTATTGAGAGAATTTACCATACTAATCAAATAATACGATAACACACAATAATTTTGTGGTTTTTCTTAATTTTTATTTTATGTCGGTTATTTAAACATACGTTAAATGCTTCCTTCTTGAAGTTCTACGTGAATTAAAATCCTTATATTTTTTTATCGGAAGCTTATTCCTAGATT
>QLNU02015270.1:122228227-122273212 GCA_006491805.2 Dysdera silvatica
AATAATTAAAAACTGTAAATCTCGGGAAAATTTTCGGGGGCACATTATTATTTTTTTTTCATTTTTAAATAAAAAAGCAAGAATATCGTATCAAAAATATTTTGGGAGTAGGGATGAGCCCCCACAGCATAGGTTCTTGCCAACATGGGCCCCTAGACTTCGTCCAGATCCCCGGGCTGCAGTCCCTGCTGCCAGCCTCTCGTAGACCCTGAGCACGATTGATCAAAAATGAAATATTTAGATATAAAAGCTCTTTATTTGTTACTGTTATAAACCAACATATTACTGTGCTAAAGTCATACTGAACCAGAATCTCTCTTGCCATTTCCGGATTTACTGTAGTGCCGGGCAGGTAGGTCCGGGCCGCGTATTTAGAATCACTTCCACTCACAGCACAAACCGGAAGTACGTAGCCCCATTCCACGTGACGTCATCACGTGCACCGCCACTTCCGCCTTATTTTTAGCTCTATGCCAAGCCATACGGTCATTTCGTCGCCTTCGCCACATTATTATTAACATGTCATCGTAACAGGACCATATTGAAGTAGACAGTCAATTCTTCAAAAGCATAATTTAATTTAATTAATTTTATTTTATTAATTGGTATAATTGTACTTCGATTCATTCGTAAAACTGTTTAGATTTTTTTTCTTTTTTTGGACACTGCTATTTAAAGGACAAAATATCGGGTCTCATGGATATTCCTCATTGGGAGGCAAGGGGCACTTGCCTACCTCTTGTTTGTTTTTTTGGAAAAAGAGGCAAAATCGTATATTTTTCCATTCGATTTTGTTTTTTTCGTATTCCTCCCTCACCCACCAACCAATTTACGCTATATTTAACCCATAAGTTACGCCTATGTTGGAAGGTAACGCTGTATCTTTCTATAAAGGTAGATAAGGAAACAAACACTGTTGAGGACATCGTTGTCATGCCAGATGATTTAAGAGGACAACGGATTGGACATACAGTGAAAAGAAAGTATGTCAACAATGGCCAACCATCTTGGATTCCAACAAACCGTTGAAAATCAAGAAAGCGTCTTTGAACAAAATAAATGGATGAAATACAAAAAAGGGGTTAGGAAGAACACGGGGACGAATTGTTTAGTATGGTAATATGGAAGGCACGTGAAGAAATCTTCATCCAGCAGTGGAGAGATAATCGTTGAATATGACAATTATTTGGCTTTCCTTTAGCCGAAGTAGATTTAGTTCCATTTCTGGCTAACCAGCAGTCGATCTATACACAGTTTTTAAAAGTATTCCACAGGGAGAAAACCTCACACTAATACAGAATATTACATATCTTATATCGGAAGAGCGGGTAGGGAGGTAGTGGCGTAAGAAAGGGGGGGTGCAAGGGACTCAAGCCCACTGTCGAATCTACATATGGGCCAAGGAGGCCCTGACTATGTGTTATTCAACTTCAAGTGTTAGTTTAAATCTTCCTTATTTAGAAATGTCCGAAGAATTTTCATGATTTATAAATCTGAATATTGAAGGCAATGAACTTATAAGAAAAACTCATAATTTATTTTCTAAATATTGTGAGGTCTACCTGTGGCGGGTACAGACTCTTAAAAAAGACGGGGCGGACCGCCAAGGGGGTAGACTCAAACTTGATTTTCCGCTTTGCTTCCCATAGAGGTAATGTTACTTTAGACAAAAATGGAAGGGGTCTGAATCTGCGCCTGAGGTCTACATTCGTGGGGGGTCCATTATGTTGTCCCCGTCTATAAAATTCTTAACCTGGCCAGTGGGGTAGCAATTGGAAAACGATGGGGGCTCTGGCAGATTTAAAAGGATCGAGTGATTAAACATCAAAAAGAGCAAATATACTTCGTTATCCGTTTGAGCCCTGAATCCGGCACAAGTCCTTCTCATCGGATATCAAAGTTTTAAGACACATTTTTCTCTTTAAAGATGAATCACGTAGTCTTTTTTAAAGCTACTAAAAGTCTCATCCCATCATATTTGAATTACTATACCACCCCCCCAGGCCTGTAGCCAGGGGCAACTGGGGCAAATTACAGGGCACCCGCGGATTTTGTTGTTTATAAGTAGCTCTATGGGGCAACTGGAGCCACGCCCATGCTGGCCCCGGCTTGGCTACAGGTCTGCTACACCCTGATAGGGAAATTATTGTCCAGCTATATTTGGGCATACATCCGTTAGCGGAGGGGGGCGGGTCCCCCCCAATGTTGGTATTAGGGTTCCATATCCCCCTTCAATTTCAAACAAAATGCCTTTTAAAGGTATATTGTCCCCCCCCCCCCAATATTTTTATGCCGTCGACGCCAATGAATGTATCTATACTGCCTGGTTGGGCGCGCGTTGGCATTTTAAAGTTTTTGCATATATAGGACTGCGCCTGCCATCTATTGGTGGTAAAATGCATTGAACACAGGCATTTAAATTTTGACTAAATTTTTACATTAACCAATCAAAATCTTTCCGAAATAGGAAGATTTTTTTAAAATTCTTTAATTATTAAAAGCATTGCGAAGTATTAAGAAGATTGTGGTCAATTTCGTCTTTTACTGTCTGCCGATTTTTTTTTTTACTTGAATCTGCATTGCTCGTTTACCTGGTGTAATTATAACAATATTTTGAAATATATTCTGTCACGACTCAGGAATTTTAATGTCATTCGGTTTCATTCTAAAAGCCATGTCGAAACCAACCATCAATTATTTCTAATTTTCTTCGACACATCGATATCGAAAAAAAAAATTAAAAAAAATTCGAATTTCAAAAAAAAAAAAAAAATCGACTCTATTTCTCGACGTATATTTCTCGCCCTCTTTTCTTCTTGGATGTCGAGGGGCGAGAAAGTCTCTAAGAAAAAAAGAAAAGAAAAACGCACCTCTTTACTTCTGGAGGAGGTTGATCGAAAAACGTTCTCAGAACACTACGATGAGTTTAGGTGCCTGCTGCTTCTGCGTAAGACGGAACATTAATATTGCGAAATCTCTTTAATGACTCCCCTGAGAAGTGGGGAAAAAGTGAACTAAAAAAAAGGGAAAAAAAATCCCTACCATCGGCCAATAGGTGCTGTTGGAATTAAAACGCACGTAAAAAAAAAGATCGATTTTTTTTTTTTGTTTATCCCCTATCCCCAACGTCGTGGTAATTTATTACCGAACGTCCACTCCTATCTCACAATTAGGCTCCAAAGGCCCTGTCTAAATTAATCCAATGTTTAGTTCCATTAATGTTTTATGCAATAAACTGCTTTTTTTCCCCCACCCCATTCCGGGCTTGCAGGTTGGGGGAAAAAAAGTTTTGAACTCTTTGCTTATGCAGAACGAAAGTGCGAAAAACTGGGCTAATGCTAAATCAATACAGGGCCATTATTGGGGCTGGACTCCCTCGCCCCCACGCTCTTCTCCCCTACTTTCATTTTTTTTAAAAGAAGGTGCTTAAGGAAGTGGGGGTGAGTTAAAAAAAAGAAAAAAAAGAAGCTGGAATGAAGCGACGGGGTGGGGGGGAATTACGAGGCAGAAAAAAAGGGTATGAAGAGTTGGGCGTTGGGAGGGGGCAACCGAAGGCGAATCAGTTAGCGTTGGTTTTAAATCGCGCTGTTCTCTCTACTTTAGGTGCCAGTTTCACCAAGACTTGCCAGTTTCCAAGTATGCAAGAGATCATTTAGTAGTCGAAAGACCCGGAAGCTGGGGAGCGTCATCAAATTACCTTTAAATGAATTTAGACCCTTCTTTTCATTTCCTCTCTCTCTCCCCTTCCCTCTAGTGTATTATATATATATATATATATACTAGTAAAACACTCATTTGCGATGACATTGTTTCCAAATTATATTTAATGATGTTTATTTTTAATTAAAAATAATTAAAAAGAACGTTCTACACAGCATTAAAAACGCAAGAGCGGTGGCTCTTGTAATAAACATTAAATCAGCCAATGGGGGACATTTTATATATATTCCGAGTGATTTACAACTAATCACGTATTAGTATGAGGCGAGCATTTACCTGTCCGTCTTTCACAAGGAATATAGCGCTACCTTCGACGGCCAACCGTCCCAACATGTTTCTTGCTCGATAGACGCTTGACCTTGCTTCGCCTTAGTTCAAGAACCTATTAGCAGAATGATTGAATGAATGAATCTGCACAATCTCATTTCCAAATGATACTCTAAAACTGTGGACTTGAACACCGTGTACAGACGTTTAAAATAAATTCCTAAATAGTGTCTCAGAAATATTGTGGCAATATGCGGAATTTATCCAGTTCAGCGGTTCTTCAACTGTGGTCCGCGGGACCCCTGGGGATCAGCGGGACTATCAGGGGGGGGGGTCTGAGAGACCCCCACAGCGTTCCACAAAGGTTCGGAAAAATACTAATGCAAGAGCATTTACTCTCTAATCTTAAGAATGGATTACGAGGGAACGAAAAACTTCTTTAAATGGTGAAAATTAGTGATTAAACACTAGAAATAAATATGTATGATGCAAATTCCGGGCTTTAAACTTTGAGTTAATTCTTGGGGGTCCTCGAGGGATCTCTGAATGGGATCCGCGATCTAGTAAAGTTAAAGAACAGCTGGTCTAGTCTATTGTCTAGTTCAGTTTAGACGCTGATCGCATACAGTTAGCATCTATCTAATCATTTAGCATTATGGAAGACAATTCATCTGGACAATTTTACTTAGCTACTGTCTGTCTACCACAATAGTTTCCAACTGGTGGTCCGCGAGACAGGTCATTATTAAAAAAAAAAGAAAAAAGAAAAATGGAAACAAATACTTATAAAAATTATTATTAAATATTAAAATTAAATATAAAAATGAAATTGATGGTATATTTGTAGTATTTTACAATCTGACGGAACTTCAGAAAACGGTTCGTATTAAAAGTAATTCGTCTTAAGCGTGTTCGTCTTAACGAGGTTCGACTATATTATCATTAGATTCTGTTTTTCTTTCTGTTTATTATTTCTTTTTCTTTTTTTTGTTCTTACAAAGAACAATTTTCTAAACACATTTCCCCCAAAAAAGTCCCAGCTTCCTTTTTTGTTAAGGTCTGTCACTTGTGAAAATCTTTCCAAGTGGTCCGCGGCTTAAACTGAGTTGGGAACCACTGTCTACCAGGAGTTCACATGGTGGATAGATGGTGATTTGTGTACATCCACGATGTAAGCAGACTACTTTCCGTCTACCACGAAAACTCCAGGTAGGTAGACAGTACCTTCACACGATTTTTGTTTATTTGACGACGCAAGGACAGCAAAGATCATGCTAAGCCGGGACCTGCATTTCCCAAAAAATCCCTTAAATCCTAGGGAATCAACCTTCGCACTACAGTGAGTAGGTTTTCGGTAAACATTATATTTTGTCCAATCCGGGTTAGCGGCATACTAGGCGAATCTTACCGTGGCAGGGCCCTGCATATAATTTATAACAGTCGAACCTCTGTAAAACGTACACCAAGGGAACAGGAAGTCTGTTCATATTAAGAGTAATTCGTTTTATCCGGAAAGGATACTATGCTATACGATCTGACAGGACTTTAGAAAACGGTTCGTATTAAAGGTAATTCGTCTTAACGAGGTTTAACTGTATTGATAACGAGCATCAGTAAATTTGAAGTTCACACCCTGCTTCTGGTGCGTGTGCAGGGGTGGACTGAGCCCCCGGGTCTGTGCGCCCTTATGGGTAATAGGACTCGCGCCCTCCGAAAATCCAAGATAGATGTTTTTTAAGAAGACCAAGTCCGCCCTTATGTGTGTGTGTGTGTAACCGTTTTGGCTTCTTCATCATACTTTCCCACTCGCAATGTCTATAAAATAGCTCGCAATTTTCAGTGCGGGCAATGACCTAAGATATTTAAGAGAATTGTGGATGTTCAAATACAGGATCCACATATTGCATAGACAGATGAAGAAGCACGTTTGGCAAGGATGTCATTTCTTCTGCTACCAGCCTGGTTGACGAGTTGTGCTACTCAAGGCCACACATTGATAAAGCAAGAGATGTGGCAAGCATATGCGCAATTATGAGGGCAACAGAAAGCCCAATCAGATTCTTAGAAAAACCACAATAGAAAGGCTAAAGAGACGCTGAACAAGAGGGAATATGTACAGCTTTACCTTGCTTAACGTAGCATGACCTTTGCTGTCTCGGCACCATCAAGATCAACCAACCTTTGATTAAAAAAGAATCAATGGCATCTCTATTTCACGGAAACACTTTCAGTTGCATTTTAAATTGAATTATGTAAGTCAATTAAGAACAAGAGGAGCCCAGGTCTTCAAAGGATTATAGTGCCAGAAGAAGAAAAAAAAATAAGTATAAATCAGGAGCTTTTTATTACTGGGAATCGAAGTGCAGTGGTACCAATAAGGCACTCTTGAACTTCATATCACAATTACACTGGCAGGTAAAAGTGTATGGTCATCTCATTTTGGCATGGATAGTGCGTTCACTAAGTCTTGTTCTGCCTCCATAATTTAACGAATGCTTGACTGTTTTTTTTACCCCTGTCATCCACTCGTGAAGACGCCTCGGTCTTGTTGGGAGAGATGAGGAATGTGGTAATTTCCAGTCAATGGTTGATCAATTTCAACATACGTACATCAATTCCAATTCTGTGACTCTTTTAAATTAAAATAAGGCTTAACCACAATTCTCATTCCAAAAAACAGACGGTAATTCTACATTACCGTCTGTTTTGATGCAGTCAGATGATGCAGCAGAGCCCGTTTATAACAAGTATCAAGGGAATATCACTTTTCGTCGTTATATCAGGGTCCTCTTTGACAAAGTACAGAGAGAGAAAGGCGAAAACTAATATCATCATGTGCGTATATCATGTATTTAAATATCAGAAATAGCTCGTTTCTGCATCATTATTTCGAAAACCTCTTATTATCTTTCGGTTGTCTCCAATTTTCGGGACATCACATATGCGTAGTATATGGTGCCCAACTGCACTTACTTTGCGAAAACATAACCATCACTGACTCTGGTTTTGAAAATGTTTTTCAATTTTTGGCGCCCTCTAATGCCATTACATGAGTTAATAATGGGTTGACCGGCGAGGTGATGAGGTGGAGGTAATCATTGCTGACATTATTTGGTTCACGATTAATTGTCTTCTTGCTAATATTTCTGTAACAATACTTTCAGGAGTAGAGATGTCATAACTTCAGGAGAGAAAAAAAATCCCTTTTCTTTGTAAAAAAGGGAAAATCTATTTTTAAATTCTACGTACGCAAATTAAAGGGAAAATTTACTGGACTGGTGCTCGTTATAACGGGTTTTCTCCCGCAATAAAGAGTTTTTGTTCTGCATATTTTGAATGTAACCAATCAAATTGTCTATTTATTACGTTATATTACTTGTAGGCCATTACGCAGCATGACCTTGTGTCAGTCATAAAACGCAATCTATTCTCTCGTTATAATCGGGCTGTGCTATATAATATCCGGAATAGCCCGCCTCCCAAGATTTAGTTTGGTGCTAATCCCCCCAATGTAGTTGTCGTTCCCTCAAAGCTGATCAAAAAACCGAAACGAAAAAAAACAAAAAAAAAGGGGAAAAGGGATTTTTTTCTCTTCACTGCTTAGACGTCAGTTTTGGCAGTTAATGAGGTGGGGAGTGTGAAACGAACAAATCTTGCTGCAGTGCTCATCATTTCTAAATTTGAAATGCAAAATAGCCCCTTCCCCTCGGATAAATTAAACTTGGGGGGAGGAGAACGCTCTAACGATACAAAAAATTTACTCTCGAAGATACATTCCCACTCCCTTCACTCTCGTTGTTATTTATTCCCCTTGATTTTTTTTTTCTCCCCTAGTAACTAAATGGGGAAGTGAAATCTGCATACTGTTGAGTGTTAAAAAATCAAACTCGAAGAAAACGAAGAATTTGCAAAAGTGATTTAAATTTTGGGTTGCTCCTTTTGTTGAATATATTATAGACTGTGAGAGCTAAAATTAATAAGCATGTAACTTCCCTTCTCGGATGTGTTTGCACAAAATAAAATAAATTTTGCATTTTGCAGCAATTTCAAATTTTGCATTTGCACATTCGCGGTGGTTGAAAATGCAATGGTACCACGTTAGTAGTTATGGGCTGCCTTGGGCGCCGGAAGTGACGTCACAGGGTGGAGAGGGGGTAGGAAAGAGTGTTTTTCCCCCTTATATGGTTTTTATGAGGTCACGTGATATTATTGGATATTAAAAAACGGCGTTTGTAATGTCTACGCGATGGCAGTGTATGAATAATGTTTTATAAGAGATATCATTATTGATAAGGAAATTTTTAAGGGGATATTAATTTAATCGTTGTTATTGAAAAGCTGTTGTTTTTATTCACTGATATAAAAAAGCGGTGATTATATTGTCTACGCGATGGAGGTGTATGAATAATATTTTATAAGGGTTACTATTACTGATAAGGATTTTTAAGGGCACGTGATATTAAATATCATGTTCTTAAGAGCGGTGGTTATGTATTATTAGCTGTTATTAAAATACAGATGATTGTAATTACTGAAAAGGTTAATTGTGCAGGCGAGTTTATTACCAGTTTTTATTCGTTAATGAAAGAAAATTGGCTAATGATATAATATTTGTATTCAGTTTTATTAAAAGACTATTGGTTGAGAGCGCGCGTCTAGTAGTTTTAATCGGTTTAATTAAAGGTGAATTCAAAAATTTTTAGCGTCCAGAGGGTTATGACCTTTGGTCGCTACCGCGAGGATCTCTGAATGGGATCCGCGATCTAGTAAAGTTAAAGAACAGCTGGTCTAGTCTATTGTCTAGTTCAGTTTAGACGCTGATCGCATACAGTTAGCATCTATCTAATCATTTAGCATTATGGAAGACAATTCATCTGGACAATTTTACTTAGCTACTGTCTGTCTACCACAATAGTTTCCAACTGGTGGTCCGCGAGACAGGTCATTATTAAAAAAAAAAGAAAAAAGAAAAATGGAAACAAATACTTATAAAAATTGTTATTATTAAATATTAAAATTAAATATAAAAATGAAATTGATGGTATATTTGTAGTATTTTACAATCTGACGGAACTTCATAAAACGGTTCGTATTAAAAGTAATTCGTCTTAAGCGTGTTCATCTTAACGAGGTTTGACTGCATTATCATTAAATTTTTTTCTTTCTTTTTATTATTTTTTTTTCTTTTTTTTGTTCTTACAAAGAACAATTTTCTAAACACATTTCCCCCAAAAAAGTCCCAGCTTCCTTTTTTGTTAAGGTCTTGCAGTCAACTTGTGAAAATTTTTCGAAGTGGTCCGCGGCTTAAATTGAGTTGGGAACCACTGTCTACCAGGAGTTCACATGGTGGATAGATGGTGATTTGTGTACATCCACGATGTAAGCAGACTACTTTCCGTCTACCACGAAAACTCCAGGTAGGTAGACAGTACCTTCACACGATTTTTGTTTATTTCACGGCGCAAGGACAGCAAAGATTATGCTAAGCCGGGACCTGCATTTCCCAAAAAATCCCTTAAATCCTAGGGAATCAACCTTCGCACTACAGTGAGTAGGTTTTCGGTAAACATTATATTTTGTCCAATCCGGGTTAGCGGCATACTAGGCGAATCTTACCGTGGCAGGGCCCTGCATATAATTTATAACAGTCGAACCTCTGTAAAACGTACACCAAGGGAACAGGAAGTCTGTTCATATTAAGAGTAATTCGTCTTATCCCGAAAGAATATTATGTTATATAATCTGACAGGGCTTAAGAAAACTTTTCGTATTGAAAGTAATTCGTCTTAACGAGGTTTGACTGTATTGATAACGAGCATCAGTAAATTTGAAGTTCACACCCTGCTTCTGGTGCGTGTGCAGGGGTGGACTGAGCCCCCGGGTCTGTGCGCCCTTATGGGTAATAGGACTCGCGCCCTCCGAAAATCCAAGATAGATGTTTTTTAAGAAGACCAAGTCCGCCCTTATGTGTGTGTGTGTGTAACCGTTTTGGCTTCTTCATCATACTTTCCCACTCGCAATGTCTATAAAATAGCTCGCAATTTTCAGTGCGGGCAATGACCTAAGATATTTAAGAGAATTGTGGATGTTCAAATACAGGATCCACATATTGCATAGACAGATGAAGAAGCACGTTTGGCAAGGATGTCATTTCTTCTGCTACCAGCCTGGTTGACGAGTTGTGCTACTCAAGGCCACACATTGATAAAGCAAGAGATGTGGCAAGCATATGCGCAATTATGAGGGCAACAGAAAGCCCAATCAGATTCTTAGAAAAACCACAATAGAAAGGCTAAAGAGACGCTGAACAAGAGGGAATATGTACAGCTTTACCTTGCTTAACGTAGCATGACCTTTGCTGTCTCGGCACCATCAAGATCAACCAACCTTTGATTAAAAAAGAATCAATGGCATCTCTATTTCACGGAAACACTTTCAGTTGCATTTTAAATTGAATTATGTAAGTCAATTAAGAACAAGAGGAGCCCAGGTCTTCAAAGGATTATAGTGCCAGAAGAAGAAAAAAAAATAAGTATAAATCAGGAGCTTTTTATTACTGGGAATCGAAGTGCAGTGGTACCAATAAGGCACTCTTGAACTTCATATCACAATTACACTGGCAGGTAAAAGTGTATGGTCATCTCATTTTGGCATGGATAGTGCGTTCACTAAGTCTTGTTCTGCCTCCATAATTTAACGAATGCTTGACTGTTTTTTTTACCCCTGTCATCCACTCGTGAAGACGCCTCGGTCTTGTTGGGAGAGATGAGGAATGTGGTAATTTCCAGTCAATGGTTGATCAATTTCAACATACGTACATCAATTCCAATTCTGTGACTCTTTTAAATTAAAATAAGGCTTAACCACAATTCTCATTCCAAAAAACAGACGGTAATTCTACATTACCGTCTGTTTTGATGCAGTCAGATGATGCAGCAGAGCCCGTTTATAACAAGTATCAAGGGAATATCACTTTTCGTCGTTATATCAGGGTCCTCTTTGACAAAGTACAGAGAGAGAAAGGCGAAAACTAATATCATCATGTGCGTATATCATGTATTTAAATATCAGAAATAGCTCGTTTCTGCATCATTATTTCGAAAACCTCTTATTATCTTTCGGTTGTCTCCAATTTTCGGGACATCACATATGCGTAGTATATGGTGCCCAACTGCACTTATTTGGCGAAAACATAACCATCACTGACTCTGGTTTTGAAAATGTTTTTCAATTTTTGGCGCCCTCTAATGCCATTACATGAGTTAATAATGGGTTGACCGGCGAGGTGATGAGGTGGAGGTAATCATTGCTGACATTATTTGGTTCACGATTAATTGCCTTCTTGCTAATATCTCTGTAACAATACTTTCAGGAGTAGAGATGTCATAACTTCAGGAGAGAAAAAAATCCCTTTTCTTTGTAAAAAAGGGAAAATCTATTTTTAAATTCTACGTACGCAAATTAAAGGGAAAATTTACTGGACTGGTGCTCGTTATAACGGGTTTTCTCCCGCAATAAAGAGTTTTTGTTCTGCATATTTTGAATGTAACCAATCAAATTGTCTATTTATTACGTTATATTACTTGTAGGCCATTACGCAGCATGACCTTGTGTCAGTCATAAAACGCAATCTATTCTCTCGTTATAATCGGGCTGTGCTATATAATATCCGGAATAGCCCGCCTCCCAAGATTTAGTTTGGTGCTAATCCCCCCAATGTAGTTGTCGTTCCCTCAAAGCTGATCAAAAAACCGAAACGAAAAAAAACAAAAAAAAAGGGGAAAAGGGATTTTTTTCTCTTCACTGCTTAGACGTCAGTTTTGGCAGTTAATGAGGTGGGGAGTGTGAAACGAACAAATCTTGCTGCAGTGCTCATCATTTCTAAATTTGAAATGCAAAATAGCCCCTTCCCCTCGGATAAATTAAACTTGGGGGGAGGAGAACGCTCTAACGATACAAAAAATTTACTCTCGAAGATACATTCCCACTCCCTTCACTCTCGTTGTTATTTATTCCCCTTGATTTTTTTTTTCTCCCCTAGTAACTAAATGGGGAAGTGAAATCTGCATACTGTTGAGTGTTAAAAAATCAAACTCGAAGAAAACGAAGAATTTGCAAAAGTGATTTAAATTTTGGGTTGCTCCTTTTGTTGAATATATTATAGACTGTGAGAGCTAAAATTAATAAGCATGTAACTTCCCTTCTCGGATGTGTTTGCACAAAATAAAATAAATTTTGCATTTTGCAGCAATTTCAAATTTTGCATTTGCACATTCGCGGTGGTTGAAAATGCAATGGTACCACGTTAGTAGTTATGGGCTGCCTTGGGCGCCGGAAGTGACGTCACAGGGTGGAGAGGGGGTAGGAAAGAGTGTTTTTCCCCCTTATATGGTTTTTATGAGGTCACGTGATATTATTGGATATTAAAAAACGGCGTTTGTAATGTCTACGCGATGGCAGTGTATGAATAATGTTTTATAAGAGATATCATTATTGATAAGGAAATTTTTAAGGGGATATTAATTTAATCGTTGTTATTGAAAAGCTGTTGTTTTTATTCACTGATATAAAAAAGCGGTGATTATATTGTCTACGCGATGGAGGTGTATGAATAATATTTTATAAGGGTTACTATTACTGATAAGGATTTTTAAGGGCACGTGATATTAAATATCATGTTCTTAAGAGCGGTGGTTATGTATTATTAGCTGTTATTAAAATACAGATGATTGTAATTACTGAAAAGGTTAATTGTGCAGGCGAGTTTATTACCAGTTTTTATTCGTTAATGAAAGAAATATATAATCTCTTTACGAACGTATATATATTGTTGCCAGTTATTTCGCAGAATGGTGTAGTACATAGACTACTATTTAAACCAAATTGCAAAGAGACTGGTATTAAATTTATCGAAATGCCCGTTGCAGCATATGTATTTATTTTATATAAATCGAACACTACGCAGATTAAAAAAATAAAAAAATAAATACATACATGTATGCTGCAACGGGCATTTCGATCAATTTAATACCAGTCTCTTTGCAATTTGGTTTAAATAGTAGTCCATGTACTACACCATTCTGCGAAATAACTGGCAACAATATATATACGTTCGTAAAGAGATTATATATTGTCCTTCGTAGCTCAGTGGGTAGAGCCTCCGCCCGGCAAGTGGAAGGTCGTGGGTTCAGGTCCCACCGAAGGCAGAAATATTTATTTTCTTTCGAACGTTTCACCATCTAATCACGCCATACCATCGGCGCTGGTATCACTACGCCAATAAACGTTGATTGATATTGTTGTTTGATTTAATCTGCGTAGTGTTCGATTTATATATATTGTCGTTCGTAGCTCAGTGGGTAGAGTCTCTGCCCGGCAAGTGGAAGGTCGTAAATCATAAATAAAATGTCTATTAAATCATAAGTAAAAATATTTGTTAAATCATAAATAAAAATATTTATTAAATCATAAAAAGTAAAATGTTTATTAAATCTTAAATAAAATGTTTATTAGATCATAAATAAAAATATTTATTAAATCATATAATTTGTATTTATTAAATCATTAGATGAACCATAAACAAACAATGGAAAATTTAACTTATAATTAAGTAATGGACGTTTAAAAATATTTTCGTGTACTTTCGGTTTTAGGTTGTTGGTTGAAACTCTTAATCAAAAAACCTCATTCCTTGCATTTGATTAGGTATAATAGACTTTTCACTCACAGGGTACAATACCGTAACGTTTTCATGGTGTGGTAGTACCTTTTTAAATGATCAGCGTCTCTGTATTGTGAGCACAAAAGCACAAACGCCTTAACGGCGCACTTAAAGCCCAGTAAATCCAAAACCGATGTTGGTCGGTCTAAGGCAGTGTTTCTCAAAGTGTGGTCCGCGGCGGCTTATCAAGTGATTCGCAGGATTATCGAAGAGAACACAAAATTTTCAGTAAGTACTGTCTTTTACCTTTGAGTAAGCTATATACTTATGCTTACTCAGTCAAGGTAAGCAGAAATTTCGCCTGTGGTGAGATTTTCCTAGACTTTATACAGCACCAATGATAGTCGTGGGAAAATTTCAATTTGCATATGGTTCCCAAAGACTTTTTAGCACTGTTATCCTACCTTCATCAGTGAGGTTAGATTTCTTCACATAATTAGAAATATCTGCAGTCAGAATTTCCACTTCAACTGTGTTTGATATTATGTTTTGCTCTACCTTTACCTCTTACAAAGTTGTTTGAAGACAGTCGCGGGCCACTGCTGTTGCTTTTCTCAAGAGCAGTCTCATCAACGTTACCAGAGTGCAGGGAAATGTTATTGGGATTATCACTATTTTCAATCTTACTTTAAAAGAGGAAATGACCAGTGTCTATTTGAGTAATTATTTTTCGCTTTGTTAGTCCAAGGGGGACCGGACCCTCGCCCGTCCAATGGGTGCGCCACTGATGGGATTAAAGGAAATACAGATAAGTTGGAAATTAAAATAACTGGAATATTATGAATAGGGAAAAAAATTAAATTATGAGTTAGTTAATATATTAGGAAGTAGTTTTTGGAATTGTGATATTGTATTACGAGATATGAGCTCAAAGGGAAGAGAATTCCAAAATCTTGGACGTATTGCTCCAATACGAGACAATCCAAGATTAGTTTTCGCGTAAGAAGGTCTTAATTGATTGAAAGTACGAACTCCATACGTGTGTCCCGAATGATCAATGGCGAGAATGTCAACCACGACGTCGGATCTAATATGGTGATACATAAATATAGTAATTTTGTAATCTAAAAGATCGTCTAAGGCAAGTATATCATAATGTGTGGCAGAGGCGGCAGAAGAGAGGGAGAGAGCTGAGCCAATTATTCGTAAAAAACGATTTTGCAATGTAGTAAGCCGCTGCGGTGCCCCAAATGAGAAAACAGTATTTAATATAGGAAAAAAAAAGAACGAGTAATGTAATTTAACAAGAATATAGGGAGGTAATAAAAATTAATGTTTCGGATGACATCAAGATTTCTGCAACTCTTTGCGGAGACTGCCTGAATTTGAGACTGCCATTTAAGATTAGACTGCATGATGATCCCAAGAAATTTAATTTCTCTTGAGAATGGAATGATGTCATTGCCTATTGAAATCGAGAGTTGGTCGAGAGAGATATTACGCTTAAGTGTGAAAAGAAGACATTCGTTTTTGTCTTTTTTTGCGTTTAGTGTAAGAAATGTTTGGGTGAAAAAATCAACGTAATATTCAACATCTTCACAAGCTCTATGGATTAGATTGTTAATATCGTTGTCGGCAATAAAAGTGCTTATATCACCAGCGTGGCAAGTAAGTCTTAGGCATGTGGGCAAAAAGAAAATATAATTTGTATAAAAAAATAAACAATAGAGGACCTGTAATGATCACATGGCGTTAGCATGGGAAAGTGAGACTTGTAGGTCTTCTTTGTGAAAAGGGTCGAGAGGAAACAGTCCGGATGTGGGCGGATAAAATTGCAATAACTCTCTTCTGCAAGGTCCAGATTGACATTGCAGAATATTTATGGGAAAACCATAGACCGTAGTCAAAATAATGCCCTGAGTATAAATAGTCAGTATTTCAATATCGGAATAAACATCGCACCAGTTCTGCACCTCCCCAAACACCATTGAATTATGAACAAAAGTTGCCACTCCTCCTCCACGGTCCTCAGAACGAGTAAGAGATGTTAGCTTATAATGCTCAAGGTCTATCACGAAACCTGGAGAAAACCAGGTCTCAGTTATGCAGATATAATGAACAGAAGTGTTTAGTGATGTGAGTAAGAATTGCAATTGATCCTTCTTATTCATCAAACTGCAGGCGTTTATGTGCAGAGCCAAGATCTCATTCGGTTGTTTGGCAAAATTTGCCAATTCATGGGGATAAAACTACTGTGCATTTAAATCCTCATCGTAAATAGAATCCGACGTCGTGATGATATCAAGAGTTTATGAAGTAGCAGAATGAGAAATGTCAGCATCGTAATCGGTCTGAGGAAAAACCGTGAAAGAAAAAGTTAAAGAAAAGAAGATCAGCTCTTAGACAATCGGAAATTGAGAGAGCGAATTGGGAAACTGAAACAACAAAAGTGAATAATGGCGGCACCGGTCGCGGGATAGATACTAAGTTGTATGATGAAGAGGAACTGGAGAATTGACGATAATAACAAAATGATAACGTAAAGTTAAGGTGGTTTAAATAAAGCACAACAGTTAAGAAGAATTATATTGGTACATCAGAAAGAAATAAGAAAACAATACAAAGAGCGAAATTACATTTATGAAGATAAAAGACGGTAAGAAGAAGGCAAAAGATCAGGCAAGATATTCACCGTCATATGTAAGTGATAAAAACGCAACTGCTGCAGAAGAGGGCGATAAAACTTACAGTATAATTATGGAATAGGTCAGATTTATGAAAGAATCAGGTAGTAGGAAAATTTATACTTGTTATAAACGTTACTTTACGGCATTTTGTGAAAGATTTGAATCCTCTGAATACACCCGTGCTGTCTACATTGCTTATTATTATTTTATTAAATTACTGATGTCATTTTCATTATAAATTTGACAAAATAAAATCGTAACTCATGTTTTTTTTATCAAATAGCGTTGCTCTAAAAATTGTGTTTCAGGTGAGTTTGGCAACCAACCGATATTTTAAGAACATGGTCGGAGATTTTAGGGATTTTCTGCCAAAAGCTGGTGCTTAAAAAAAGACTTGCTACAAAGGAATTAACATTAGCTACAAATTATATTTCAAGGAATGGATAAATCTCTCCCCTGTTGGAGTTCTTATATACGTATATAAGCCTGCCAATAAGTCACATAAATCGAGTTATTTTGGTTATGTCTTTCCTTGGGAGGGTGGGAGGTGGTGAAGATGAGGTGGCTAAGTAAGGAGCTTGATATCATTATTGGTCATAGTTGGCGGAGAATCTTACTTTCTGGCAATAGAATTTTTGGCTGGGGAGAAATTGTCCGTGATAAATAAAGCAATGCTTAAAGAGGTCCGTGCGCGACCGAAGTTTGAGAAACGCTGATCTAAGGAGTTTGAGGACAAAACAAATCCACAATTGGGTAAGTTAAACTTTCAGAGAACAGGAAATCGCTGTATAATTTAACCGGAGTCTTCAATGGTCGTAGCGTTCATTTTCTTCAGCATCAGAATGCATAATTTCTGCATTAAAATCCCATCAAAATTAGAAATTCACAGGACTTACTTTCCGTATCTTGGATTAGTCATCAGTTCAGTTGCCAGTTTCAGATCTCATATTATCCAGAGCTGTTCAGTGCGAAATTAAAATTTTTGTGGCGACGTTTGACTTTGCTATTAAATCTTTATAATTCATCAGCAGCTGTTCCTGGGCTATTTATTTATGCCGATTAATTTGACAACTCCTAAACTTTTAATGACCTCGTCTATGAGTTGTTTCTTAACTCTTAATATATATTAAAAAATAAGAAGACGAAAGTGCGAGAATTTCAAATGAACAAACTAACACACGTACTTCAAATCTATATTCATTTTCGTGCAAAATGTACATTGACAAGATAAAATCCCAAACGCATTTCTCCCCTATCTTGGTCTCACTACCTTGTTATTTGAAATTTAATCTCATATTAAAATGTATTGTAACGTAACTAAATTTACAGGGCTAGAGAAAAAGTGCGTTACAGAGGCGTATTAACAAAACAAAAAACATCAAAATAAATATACCGGCCCGATAGCGATTAATGCTTGCCCCTCGAAATCAGTAGGCTTTGAAAATTAATTAAAAGTTGTTTTCCTTGTAAACAAAGGAACAAATTCGGTCACGAAGTCGTTGACTCCGTTTACACGCCTGTTTAGTTCCTCGAACGAGAATTAAAAAAACCTATTTACCTTAAGCGTTAATTTGTAAACATTAAAAGGATAAGAAACATGTAAACGGTTTGGTATCGTAAAACGCTGAGCCAACAGTAAGTAAAAACTGTAATTTAGTTCAGTGGTCTTTGCAATATTGTAAGAAATTTAAGATATTGAAGATTACTCGACCTAAAACAATGTTTCTTAATATTTCGAAATTTAAGCAAACAAAATCTGTCTGATAAATTCTCGGGGGAAAAAGGTTAAATTTACTTTCGATTTTCAAAATACGCTAGTTTTTGATCTACTCGCTACTCTTTGATCTATGCAATTTTTACTAGGTTCCACTAATTTATCCATATCTCCTTATTTGGAACACCATTAAGCTCTCTCCTCACAGCTTCTGAGATTTCCGAAGATGACTGAAATGTCTGCCTATCTTTCAAGTCAAGTTCTAATTTCAGGAACAGAAAGTAGGTACTCCATATAAGCTAAGTATGAGTAGGAGCTATATTGGGCGAGAGGGTGTTGCACCATATTCACCTCACTCATATCGACAGATTCACCATTTTCTGCGAGAAACTTTTTCACAAGTAGGCTGGCTACTGAGTTTTGTTAAGGCCCATTATGATGCAAAAACCAGTCACCAAGTTTGTGCAAAGATGATCTCACTTCCGTTTTTCCTACTTCATTCTATCTAAAGTTTCTTCCACTAGTAACACACACACTTCTTCCACTGTAGCCTTTTCGACGTCCAAAGGTTCTGCTGTTGTTGGAGTAAATTTGCCAGTCTTCAGTCAGCAGGCAGGGCTGGGAAAAGGGAGCAAAGGTGATAATGCATAGGGGATCGGGATCCTAGGGAGCCAGGCTTAAAACTTCACTAATACAATAAACACATAATATTATTAAACATTGGTTGGGGAGGCTCTATCTGTTAAAATGCCCAGTGCCCACAAATCCTGTTCCTGGCCCTGTCAGCAGGTTGTGCACAGCATCCATATTTTCATCATTCATCGCGATGGGGAATGCGTGTAACTGATCAGTCTTTGTCGCCTCTCACATCAGCTCTTCCATCATGAAAACGACAACTACTTGATCCACTACTAGCGATCCACTACTTGGAAATACTCAACAACATTACTCCTGATGAAGGACTGCTGCTGATGCGTCCGAAAGCTTGAGTGATCTTTTTCATTGCTATTTTACCAGTGTTTAACCTTTTTATGTAACATAATTATTATTACTGTCATTCAGTGGCGGTTCAAGGTTAGGGCCAGGGGGCCATGTCCCCCAAATATAACTGGATATTATTATTCCGTCTAGGTGAAGGCGCGCTGTCAGCACCGCCCGTTCATATTGTTAAGGATTTGTGCCCCCAATTTTTTTTTTGTCTAGAATCGCCACTGCTGTCATCGTTATCATCTTTTAAGCTCTCCAATCCCTGAAGTACTTGTGCCTTCTTAATAATTGTCGCCCATTCTTCTTTATCCAATGCCTTTCTTTGCAATTCTCTTACTACCATTCTTCTCAGAGCTTCCTCCACTCTATCAACCCACATTTTATTATGACGCCCCACATTTCTTTTTCTTCCGACTGGATTAATTCTCATAATCTTCATATCTATTCTAGATTCTCTCGTCCTTTCTACATCTCTGAGCCATCTAAGTCTTCATTTTCTTATTTCTGTCACAAGCTCAGTGTCGCCATATAAATGCTATATTTCCCCGTTTTTCATAATTCTCCATCCGCCATTTTCATTAACTGCCCCGAACATTTTACGGAGTACTTTCCTCTTCCACATTCGTTACCGTTATCATCAAAATCTTCATCACAAGGGTACAACAAATCCAGTCGCCATTGGCGACTATTTTTTTTTTCAGTTGGCGGGTAGGAAATTATCTTTTTTTTTCTACAAGGGAACCTTGTTGTTACTTTTTTATTGAGACGGAAGAAAACAGTTCGCCACCGTTTGTCGAGCCTACGCATCATCTTTATACACATTCTTCTTTTCTTTTATATGAGACACATAATATTCTCATTATATGCTTGAATTGTCACTGAACTGTCAATAAATAATAATTAGCGCCCCATTTGAAAAATTTAGGGAATTTGTTGCCATTTATTAGCGAACATATAAAATTGTTAACAATTTTTTGTAGTTCAAGATGCATTAATTAATATGTCTCGCTAATTTCTCCAATAATTTGCTTTGCTAATTAGCGGGTTTCAATAGATATTGACCCCGCTATTGCGTCTGTCTGTCTGTTTGTCTGTCCGTCCGCAATACAAAGGGTAAGGTAAAGGTCTTTCGTAAATGAAATTATGATGGCTACTTATTCACGGTGCAAACCTATCGAGTTACTTGAGAATTAGAGGGTCGCGAAAGTGGAGAATCGCGAATTAATGTTAATTGAAACCAGCTAAATTTAAATATTGACCTTAGGCGATTTTCTTTCACTTGCTTGTTTTTTAGATGACGTGATTTTTTAGTTAATTTTTGAATTAGCAAGGCAAAATGATTTTTATTCCAAGCAGTACGTTTGACAGAAGCCATCTAAAGAGTGATGAAAATTCTCCTGTTTTTAGGAACTTTTCGCAGAAAAAATGATCGAAGGAAAGTTTACAATGAGACAGAGAAAGAGAGAAGACAAGAAAGAAAAGGATAAAACGTGAGAGAGAGAGAGAGAGAGAGGGAGGGAGGGAGGGAGAGAAACTGGAGAAAAGGAAGTTGTTTTAAAATCGTTCGAATTTCTCGCTGGCGTCTGATCCGTTCAAAGCCAGGAGTAAATGTCGTTTCGGCTGCGCAAATCCGTTAATGGGAAAAATTCCTAGACACCGGCACAAAAGGAATTATTCCGAAATCCGCAGTTTTAATGACTGCTGCCAACTCCCAGCGAAAGAGATTTTGACTTGGTTTAGGGGGCCAGTATCCAAACTTCCGCCAATTCCACTTCGGCATTTGAGAAACAAAACAACAAAGCAAAACGAGCCAATAAACCAGCCAAACAGGCCAAGAAATTGCCAAAATCTTTTACTTTCAAATTGTCGCAGCTTAGTTACAAAAGTCTTTATTGTCGCAGACAATGGCCATTGGAAAGGTCATCTTCTGCAAAGAGTGGGAAGAGCGGAACTAATCACTAAGGGAAGAAGACCAAGGCTAATCGTGGAAATAAAAAATGGACAACACTCAAGACAAGATGAATGGAAACGATATCGTACCGTTCTCCCTTAAAAAAAGTATGCAGTGCTGCTGGCAGGATTTGCATCAACCATCATCGGATTGGAATCGAATATCTTCACAACTTCCATTTATTAACGTAAAAGATTTGCACAATACCATTTATAGACAAAAAAATCTCCAATGTTATTGAATATTAGAAAGTTGAAAATGTATTCAATAACATTGACGATTTTTTGTTTGCAGTTTTGTCATTGGTGTGGTGAATAAAGAATAACATTCGAATTTAAGCGGAATAGAAAAACGACGTGCGTGCCTGTCAAAACTTGAATGAACATTAATAAACAAAAAGAGAAAAAGCGCCCTCTGGCATTTCGTGCCTTTCGGGTTACCATGATAACCAAAATTAAAAAGTAAAGAATTAATCACAACTAACATTTCTTCATACAGCTATTATCACAACAACATCCTACCTTCATTAAAACGTACCGCAAAAAAAATAACGAAAAAATTTGAAGCTTTTTTTAATTGACCTCAGTAAAAAAATTTTCAACGTTAAAAAACTCTGTAAAGACAGGGGCTGTCGTGACTCCATAGTCAAAGCATCAAACCCATAAACATGAATTCAAATTTAGGTAATAGCAAATGCCAATTTCTTTGCTTTATTATTAATAAAAAACGATACTGCAATTTCAGTTGTGAGTAAAATGTGTCAAGTTCGAAAAATGTATTTTTCTTGAAACTGGCACTCCAAAGAGTTCTCAGGGGAATGTTCGAATCATACAGCTATTCAAAATCGCTGAATACTTTCTTTTAAAGGGAGAGAGGGTCCGTTAAAAGTCCTAGGGGGGTCCGTTAATTTGAAAAGTCTAAAAACTTCACAAAAATATTGTAGATTCTATATTTCTTAATTAACAATTGCCAGAATTCTTCCACTGCATGCACAGCGGACTCGCGCGTTTCTACGAATAGTTGCCTAAGTCCCAAAAACTACAGCGTGGAGTTAATGTGAACTCCTATTTGCGAACTCTCGATTTTCCGAACTTTTTTTCCAGGGAGAGGAGTCCGTACGAGTTTGTAAAGTTGAGAGTCCAACGTACTTACAAAGGCGGACACCGGAGGGGAGGTCACGACCCCCAAATATATTTTTTCACTGTAAAAATTCCAACTTTCATGAAAAATGAAGGGTGTTATTCCAAGACCATGGCAAATTCTGTCCTTGACCCCCCTCAAAATGAAAGTCTGTGTCCGCCCCTGTATAATTAGTCATTTTGTTGTACGTATTAATTTTTGGTATTCCATGTGTGTAATTTTACGTATACTTTTTACTTTTTAATCAGATTATTCATCTGTATTTCTTAACAGAAATATAACAATGGCTGACCAGGTCTTATCATATCTAATAACTTTCGTCAATTGTTCGATGCATAAAAGAAGGTTCTGCAACATTTCGAGAACTGCTGTTCCCTTTATCAATCGAAGTCCGTATTTTTTATCAATTCTGCTGACCCTGTTGACCCCCTGGACACGACAAATTTTTTCTTTGCTATAATTGAGGTATAGGCGTACGCAGAAAGCTCATAAGGTGGGGGGTATAGGATCAAGGAAAGGCTACAGCGCTACAACTTCATATATTCATATGTCATACATAACAAAATCTAATCAAAATTTTATACACCCCCATCAATACCCCCTGCGTACGCCAGTGGATCGAATAAGAAATGAGATGTACACGCGGAAAGAGATTAAGAGGTTCTTCTTACGAATGCTTATTAATAAATGCGTCTGCAAACATTAAATGCAAATAACGCCAGTTGACAAACAATTTATTTTTCATAATTATAATTTTATTTCTCTAGAAAGCGATTCAAAACTATATGCATGGTATTAAAAACTATGTAAAAATAAATGTATCCTGCATCACTCTTCGCTCTTGTTGATTCATCATCGTGGTCTAGGCCGCAGGTGGATTTGCGGAGTCAGATCCTCAAATATTTGATCACCTGTGTTCTGGCGACTGAAGGGTAGTAAAGAGGAATTTAGACGCGACGCAACGTTTTAACAGAAGTTACAAATACACATGAGTGCACATACATGAATGCACATAAAAAGAAACGCTTACATGCTAAATCACGTTTGAGACCAGCAGTGTACCGATGCAACCAATGCAGTTGCATTTGTGGGGGGGCTTTGGAAGACGAGGCTCCTTAAATAGCATAATTGAAGGATCCTGGTATGGAGTGGGGCCTAAATTTTATAGATACGACACTGTTGAGATATTTCATTTCATTGCGTAATCACCGAAATGATAATTCTATTGAAATCACTAGTGATTACACTGGCGTATGCAGAGGGGGGGGGGGATCATAACACCCTCTTGCGATGCAATTTTTTAGACATACATATGGATATATCGAGTAGTATAGCTCTGTAACCCTCTATCATAAGCCTACTACTTTTATGAACTTTCTGCGCATGTCTATGACTTATTACTATGTGCAGTTGAACCTTATAATGTGGCCACTTTGGTAAATTGACCATGTGAATAAAATGGCCACTTTTCATAAGTGGGAATTGGCAGGGACTTAATTATGCCTATACCGAAGTCTGTCGTATATAGTGACCATTTGTCTATGGTGACCATTGCAGTCCAGTCCCAAAGGTGGTCACTTTAGGCAGGTTCAACTGTATATTGTAAATTTGTTTTAATTACGTCTAATATGTTACATTGTATGGTGCAATAAGATAGCTTAGATTACGTTAAGCTATAGTCTATGTCTTTTCTGTATTCCTCTGTTTTTTTGGGAATCAAACCCCAGGGTACGGTTCGGTAGAAGAGGGAGGAAAAAAAAAGGCTCCTAATACCAGCGGGAGTGGAATTCGGATTTTCTGCACACTGGGCAACAACATTAGCTGTACGCCACCGTTTGTCAATTTCAGTACGTGTAAATTATACTTTATAAATGCACATGTAATTATGCTTCATACGTGTAAGTGACCATTATGCTTTATACGTACACGTAGTTATATTTCATAGTGTACGTGTAAATTATGTTTTATACGTACGCGTCTAATTACGCTTCATACGTACACGTGTAAATCATGCTTTATACGTACACATGTAATTATGCTTCATATGTGTACGTGTAAATTATGCTTTATACATACACGTTTAGTTACATTTCGTACGTGTAAATTGTACTTTATACATACACGTGTAATGATTCATGCGTTTAAGTGTAAATCAAGCTTTATACGTAAACGTATAATTATGCTTTATACGTAAACGTATAATTATGCTTTATACGTAAACGTATAATTATGCTTTATACGTAAACGTATAATTATGCTTTACACGTAAACGTATAATTATGCTTTATACGTACACGTATAATTATGCTTCATACGTGTAAAACGTAATTAGACAATCACCCAAGATGTAGATATCAGGCACCTGTAGGGCCTGGATAATGTATGTGTGCGTTTTCCTCATTGTTGGAAATAGATAACTAGGATGTTGAGATGGATAATTAAATTATTATTGGTACTAACGCCACTCCATTTTTATTATCAATTTTTATTATTATCGATTTACATAATAAAATTATTGCAAATGTTAGTAAAAAAGTAATAAACTATTGAGGAAATCGCTAATAAAATTATGTAAAACGAATAATTAAATTATTGAATGATTAAAATAAATAATTAATTTATTGAATGATTAAAATAAGTAATTAAATTATTGAATGATTAAAATAAGTAATTAAATTATTGAATGATTAAAATAAGTAATTAAATTATTGAATGATTAAAATAAGTAATTAAATTATCGAATGATTAAAATAAGTAATTAAATTCGAATGATTAAAATAAGTAATTAAATTATTGAATGATTAAAATAAGTAATTTCAAATTATTGAATTAAATTATTGAATGATTAAAATAAGTAATTAAATTATTGTATATATGGTATATTACTATTTTATGTAGTAAATATAGAGCATATTAATATATTATATTGTAAATATGGTACCAGTCTATCGCAAATTTCTGAAATATTTGCCATATTCAATCGTAAATATGATATTCATATATTATACATTTCTTTAATATTTTATTGTAAATACGGTAGCAGCATATATGGAAATCACCGCAATTATTTTAATGCAAATATTGCAAATTATTTAAAATTGGACCTAGATAGAAGGAACGGAGTTTTTAAGACCGGCCCTTCAAAATATTTAGACTTCCCGAAAGCCTAGTGCATTTGATAATCTCCCTTTTATTTCAATCTAAAATTAAACGGCGGAATATGCAAAATATGGTGTAGTGGTTGTTGTCTTCCTCGACGAGCGTTTAGCGACAGGGCGAAAAAAAAGCTTACATATTTATAAACCTAACACTATTGTTCGCTGCCTGTTTTGAAGAGTTATGCTATCCGAAATGTCTTCTTACGTTCATTAAGCCCGTTTCACATGTTTGTTTTACCTTTACGAGGCAAGAAGAGAAAGGCATTTTCAATATTGACATAATTTTAAATTTTTATTCTTCTCAGCTTGGAAAATGACAAGGCACTTAGGAGCAATACGTTTTGTTGAAATCCTCTCATTCCTAGTCAAATAAATCGAGGTAATTTGTGCAGATTTTTTTTCGCTGCGCAAGTACAAAACTATTAATTCATTTAAGACGCAAATCCTAGTCGAATAATTTATTATTGTACGAGTGTGCATTATTGCGAGGAAGGGGATCAAGTAAAAATTACATTCTTGGGAGGCGGACTTTTCGTAAATTGGGAGTTTTTGTAATCTGTTTGTTTATACAGTAAAACTTTTGGATGGCTGTCATCTTGGAACTTGAAAATCCCTCCGCTGTTTGGGAGGGTTAGGGAAATAATAAGTATTGCGATTGGGGATTGGAAAAGTGTCCATTAAATAGAGGTGTCCGCAACTCGGGAGTGTCCATCGGGGAGGTTTTGTCGTAATTGTTTATTTCAAGTTTTTAAATTGTACGAAATGTCGCATTGATGTTACGCCTGACATCCATTTCTTCGCAAACACCTTTTCGAGCTCTGATGCTAGATACAGTGGAACCTGGTAAAGTGATCACCTTTATAAATTGACCACCTCGATAAATTGACCACCTGATAAGACGACCACCTCGGTAAATTGAACACCTGCATAAAGTGGCCACATTAAATAAGACAGAACTGGTAGGGACTTAATCATGCCTAAACCAAAGTCTGTCGTGTACAGTGACCACCTGTCTATGATGACCATTGCAGTCCAGTCCCAAAGGTGGTCACTTTAGACAGGTTCTACTGTACTATATAACGATCAATAATAACATTAAGGATGAGACTTATGTGTGAGAATGGACCTCCAGGCTCTCCACATTGTATTTATGCGCACGTGTTTTTTTTTTTTAATATAACATATTTTTATTACGATCCTATTAAATAAATAACTCCTAAAAATGTTTTATTTAGACCACTCCCCTGCTTTCGAAAATCGTTAACGGTGTAAATTAATTCAACAGTGGAAAGATAATCCTTCAATTACGCCTTGTTTTTGCAAAGCAATTTTCAAGTGCTGCTTAAAGGAGAGGTGGGGGAAATAATCTGCTGAATGCCGTTTGTTACCGAGCGCTCTTGCGGTCATAAAGCTCTATTTTAGGCGGTCTTAATTGCAACTAAACCAGAGCAGTGATGACGTTTAATGGATCCAAGAGACCCATTTTCCCAACAAGAAGTGGCGCCCACGAAGCACGATAACTTTTCGTTTATTGGGTTTTTGCTTCCACCATTCCTGCTAATGACTTTAAGGGTGTAGCTCGCCGTAGCGGTGGACGATGGAATTTGATGCCAATTTTAAAAAGGTTATTGTTCCCACAAAATAAGTGTCTCACTATTTTCTGAAACTGCTATTCTCATGTCTATTTCGATGTTAATTTCCTCGTAGTTAGGATTTACCAGCGTAGCATAGGCGCATTAATCTACGTATTAAAATCATGGAGGAGTGGTTATAGGCTCATGACAGAGAGTTACAGAGATACAACTCTACATATTCATATGCATATAGAGCATATGGTCTAAATATGGGCTACCACTTTTATTTCAGGAGTTATATAGTCAAACCCTTGAAGATTTTCCAAATGTGACAGTGTAATATATTGCTAGAAAATGTCTACATCATAATACGAAGCAAAAATAAATTTTCTAAAAATAATGTTTTCTTTGAATTATTAATTAAATGTAAAAGTAAAATTGTTGACTTTTGAAAGTACGGTCCAAATATGGGCTACCCTCAATATATCTTTAAATACTAGTTAAGAAAGAACATTTTATAGGTCAAGACATCTTTTACTTCAGAGAGATAATTAATTGTGACACTGAACTTGAAAAATACACTATAAAATAATAAAATAAAATGACTGTCAATGCTTTTATTCAGCAGTGTCCGTACGGTGCAGGTGGCAGCCTATTGCTCAGTAGAACCAGCCAGCTTCACGCATCCCGGGTATGCGACCACGTTCAAAGTCGTCCACTTGGCTATAAGGTCTTCAACAACGTATTAACGGCATTACTGGTGGCGTCTCCAGGGAACTGCAACGCTGATAACGAGAAAAAATAAACCGTCTGCAATTTTTACCTCTTTTATACGATGCTCGTTGCGCAGTAGAAATGCGCGCTATGATCGAAGTTAACACTCATTGGCTTTGAAAATTTAATCATTTGCATACTTGGTTTAAAGGAATTTGCATGCGAAATTTTGAGATGATCGGATAATTTTTTAGAGTTGCTTTTTTTCTATATAAAAGAGTATGTGTGCATATGTATCAACACTTTTAAACCTGTGCTAAGAAAGGGTTCAAGTATTACATAAGCACCTTGTGGGGTAGGGGGGGGGGGTTGCCGTTGGTCTTATTTTCCTATGTTAGCCAATGTTAATTTTTGCTTATTAGGTAGAGTATTGCAACGGCCAAAATATTGCTTACGAAATACTTGAACCCTCCCTAACATCTAAAAATAAATATTTTGTAATGAATATTTCACAAATTTAATCATATCGCTCTATGTGTGTGCGCGTAAAAGGAGGAGATTGGAAAAAACAAACAAAACAGAACGAGTTATGAAGTCGTTAGATTTCAGTTTTTGAAAAATATTTGGGGATGAAGAAAGAGCAGGTATTGGTTGAGAGGAGGGCCCGTAACTCCTGTTACCGGCCCTGGTAATAATAAACTATACTGAATACAGGGACTGATTTAGAGGTAATTCAAGGGGGGGCGATTAATGACTTGATTTTTGGAAATGATACCTCATTGGACCTTTACCTTGCATCTTTTCAATGTTAAATTTTCATTCAAGAGGGGGCGGGGTAAGGCGATGGCCACCCCGCCCGTTCTAAATCCGCCCCTGATTGAACAACACTAAGCATTCGTATCCATATAAATGATATAACAATATATAATATAGAGAAACGACATAAATTCAACAGCCGGACTTTTGGAACTATGTAAAGTAGATGAGATTCACAATCAAACGGGCTAACTCTATTAAAATTCGGCGGCGAATTTGTTTGCAACCAAACCATTTGGATTTTCTATTCCGAATTAATGGACTGTATAGGCTGAGATCAAATGGCCCGCGACCGTCAAAGCGTCCTGGAAAATCAACGAGTTCTGCTTCAAGCTCCGCTTATTAAGGCCATTCATTCTTCGACCAAAATTTTCCCGGACGAACCTGGAGTTACAAGCAGGAATAGAGACGAAAAATAGTTTGAGATTAAGCGTTCCGTTTTTCGAAAAGAAAATTCCCGTTTCGCTATTAGCAAAACCGCATAAATTATACTTTCGTGTTTAACCCATCTTTAGATGTTTAGAAAAATTGTTTTGGAATCTTTCTTGTAGCATAAATCTCCATAATACTACATGCTTAACTACATGCATGGCTGCTGTAACTACTTCATCATCCAACCAGGCACGAACTGGCACACAAACATACACTGCTACATATATAATTCACCATATTAGTACATAAATAAATTTCCATACTTAACTGTACAGGACAGCAACATGCTTGACTACTCCATATTTGATTACATATTACTATGAGAACCCATATAAGTAATCTTAGGGGGCTAAGAAAACAATTACCTCTCTCTATGTACAAGATACTAAAATGCTACAAAAATAATTGATACTGCTTGACAATTAGTAATGAGCTAAAAAGTACCTTACTTTAAAATGTGAAAGGTCTATCTAAAACTTACATATTTTTTTTCTGTTCTGCTCATTGTATTTTCTATAAAGCTGCAAAAATGTGAATAAATGTTTTAGCTGATTAAAAAAATTGGCATTGTGTGTATGAAACAATATTACATGTAGATTTATGGCATGTAAAAGTACATTTTAAATTAATTGAAAGTTTGTAGCAATTTGTTTTTGAAAACGCAGTAGTTACAATTCAACTATACAATTAAATTCATAATTACACTTTAAAACATTGTAGAAATAAGGTAGAAGGCTTAGAACATTGTGATGAAAAATTTTAATTCCACCACCATAATATCTAGTACTTTTCATAAAAAGCAAACTCCAGATTTCGTTTGTTTTTAAAAAATGAGTCTATAGCCAGTTTTGCCAAATTCATCTCTTTTACTCTCTCATTCTATGAACGCTTAATAAGCACCAACTTGAAAGACGCTCTCGACTCATTGGACTCCTTAGCCATGTTTTCACTCGCCTAAGGGTGCTAAATGATCTTTCCACAGTGCATGTTGTTGGCGGAATTGTCATATAATTCAGTAGAGTCCTCTTAACTACAGGAAAAAATAAATTTTCGGAGAGGAGATCACTTAGCCGAACTTTTTCACCACAGTTCTTGTTCTTCTATAAATCATACTAAGTTCTGGCTTCTGCTTCCAGATTTTCAATATCATAAAACTGGGACAATTCTTTTACAACACTGATAAAAACATCTTTTTTCATATTTTTCATTAGGTTGGGGAGAATTAAAATTGCTTTGAATGGTATCTCATTCAGATCGGCAAACCTTGATTCAAGCGACATAATTAGGGAATCTAAGTAAGTAATAAAAAGAGCTGATCTGTAGTAAGCAATTGGAGTGGCACAATGAATGTTCGAACTGTAAGTTTGTCTTGTAGACGTTCTAGGCATTTTGACGTCAATTTCCAAAAAATCACGTATATCTTTTACTTCCATGAAAATTTCAGTAAATTCTTCTTTTGATTCCACCCTGTGATTGCGAAAAACCTCCAGAAGTTTCTTCTTTATGTGTCGACGTACAGAATGCAAGTCAAGATCTATAGACTGTAATTTATTCACAACTGGCTCCAGATAGGATGAATATTTGGATACAATTTTGAGACACACGATAAATACTACAAATGATGTTGCAGTGTCTCACTAGAAGGCTTGTGAGCCTGTTTCTGGGTTCGTCTTATCATAAACAGAAAGACTGTTAAGAGCTTCCTTGATGGTTACAAAATGTTTAGCAAAATATCGTATAGACTTGTATTTTTTAGTCCATCTTGTTTCACAAAGACCAGGAATTTTTGGAACTTTTTTCATTTTAAGAGTGCTCTCCCTAAAAAATGTGATCACTTGCTTTATTGTTCCGATTGTGTTTCTGATTTCTGGCACATGATTGCGATTGTTAACCACTAGGTTCAATTGATGGGATGCGCAATGAAAATATACAGCTTTTGGATATTTTTCTCTGATCTGTTTTTGAACACCAGCATCTTTACCAGACATAGTGGAGCAACCCTAAACCAATAAGCTTGACCATTTCTAGTCCTAGCTGTTCCGTGGATTGCAAAATAGCGTCTTCTACACTTTCTGCATCTAATTTCAGAAGCTCAGTAAACCCAAGAATTCTTCTTTTATCACGCAACCAACATCAACAACTTCTTTGACGTATCTTATTCCAAGAGATATTTGCTCTTTGCCGCTAATATCAGCAGTTTTGGAGCCAGGAAAGAAAATGCTTCACATTCACTGACCTCTTTTACAATCGTTTCTTGGATTATAGTTCCACAGATGTTGATTAAATTATTTTGGATTCTGTGAGAAGTATATTTAGATTTTTCAGAATGTGTTTTTAGGTGGTCTTCAAGAATTTCATCTCCTGCGTCGATGCGGAAACTAAGTAGGTCTTCAAAATTCCCTCTTTGTGAAAGTTTTCCACGAAGTGAAATATCACGAACACCACAAAATATTATCGTTTGCAAAACAGATTTGTTTAGTTCTGTTGATCTGAATTAGTTCAGCTCTGGCTGAGTCCAAACGTTCACCTACGTTTTTGCTTTTCATTTCCACAGAATCACAGAAGTTTTTGGCATCAGTCACAGCTTCTTGGTGCCACTGGAATTTGGCATGTGCTCTTGCATCTTCATGGAAATGTTTAAAGTCCTTTTGAGCGTTAACCACAAAGGCGCCAAAAACACCTCTTCTTAAAGTCGATTTAAACAGCACACAATACTTACAAAGTCCACCTTTTAAAGAAAGAGAATGTACCAACCAGGGATAAGCGTCCAACCAGCTCTTCTGAAATTGACGTTTATCTTTACCAAAATCCTGTACGTCTTTCTTAAAATCGCGAGTAAAAAACTTCACCCGTGGATTTGTTAGCAGTTGGTACGTTACATCATCTGAAACATATGATAATGAGATATTCAAATATAGGCGTAAATCATAACGTATAGCAAAAATTTCACAGCTAAAGAGGAGTGTCTTTATCATTACTGGATGGTTTGCTCAACTATTCTTTCTGCTGAAGTTGAGAGACCACTAAATGAATTTTCTGTTCCTTTTGAAGGCACTAAAAATTGTTCCAAACCAATCCCGCACGGAGATAATTCTCTTGTAGATTGCTGTTGCACTAGTTTCCCCTTTTTAACGATTTTCCCACTGGTCTGATCAAAAATCTTCCCTATGTCCATTATCAAAAAGAGTTACAGCATTAAAATAATAATCCACAGTTCTATATCCACGGCAGAGAATCAGTTCAATACTTAATAGAATGAAAAATAATAATGCGCACTTAAATATAAAACAGTAACGAAGTCAATAGCAAAACTAAGGAATCGCAAAATCAACTTACTCGGACTTACAATGCTTCGCTGTTTAAAGCAAAAATAAAATTCCATAGAAATCGACAAGAGCGGAGAAGAGTCTCCAGTCGTTTCGAAAGCTCTACAGAAACTACTGTTTAGAACATACTAATGGTCAATCCTATCATCGCGTCAAAACAACAAACACAGCTTGTGGGCTCCTAAATCCCCGCATGCGCACACACCCCTCTCCCGCTACTAAAAGCATTACTGTTTCATTGGTTCATAATAAGATGTGTTGAAACTGTTACCTAAAATCCTTTGTTGCACTTCTGAACGTAACTGCATAGCAAAATCGGGAAAATCAAATTTTTAACCAAAGCGGCTGGAGACTATAAGCCCTGCCTTATAGGCACCTAACATATTACTATTCCATAACTACATATTACCATTATATACACATAATATTGCTATATATTCAATGTACACTCAGGGTCACCGAGAGCCAAAACGGGCCCCTAGGCTCGCTTTGACCTGCCCCTATGACCTCTTCCCCGAGCAGTGGCATAGATATTTTTTCTTTTGGGGGGGAGGAGGGGAGGATTGAATCCCCCAAATGAACAAAAAGTATGAAATAAGAACGCATTTTTTTTTACTTACTTACTTATTACTTAATTATTTTACAAAATCACTGCTGAAAAAGAAAAAATTAACGTAAGCTACTATTATTTATTTTTTTAATAATCGAGACAGGCTAGTGAAGGATAATTAAAAGCTGTACACGGCCCTGCGGTGGCGCAGTGTGGTAACGCGTTCTCCTAGTGCGCCGCTAATCCGGGTTCGACTCCCAGCAGTGCAAAGAACGCTTACTCAGAGATCTCATAAAGATCGCACTGCTCACTGTAGTCCGGGGTTTGGTTCCCTAGGCCTTAAGAGGTTCGGATTCCTCGGAAAACAGTAGGTCCCGGCGCAGCATGACCACTGTAGTCTTTGAGCCGTAAAACCAAAAAGAAACGCTGTACATTAAAAGTGCAAATCTTATTAAAGCTGGATTTAGAAAACGATTTTCTGTCCTTCGACTATCAAGACTAGTCTGGCAGCCCCAGAACATGTCCTTGACAGTGGTGGCCCCTAGACTACATCAGGCCCGGGCTGCAGCTCCCTACTGCCTCCTTCTCCCCCTTCTCGTCCACCCGGAGCACACTGTATATATTTTATGTATGTTATTAAGAACAAAATTAATATAGATGCTAGGGCAAATTCTCATTCTTATTATAAAATCAATTAGTTCAGTGGCAGATTAAGGACTTTATGGGGCCATAAAGAAAGTGGCTTCCGCAATATTCAGTGAATAAATAATGAGGTTTCCCTTTAAACTCATCGTCCATGACATTCTGTTCATCGTCCATGATATTCAGTTCATTGTCTTTGATATCTAGTTCATTGTCCTTGATATTCAATTCACTGTCTATGATATTCAGGTTTATCAATAATGAAACTAGGACATTTGTAAGTGAACGAGATTAAAACAGCTCTTAAATGGTATCAAGCTCACATTAAGGTATTGCAAGAGGACCCCAATATCGTAGGGCCCTTGGCCCCTGCATTCTTTGCCTGCATGTAAACCAGGCACTGAATTATTTGTATGTTTTCACATTTCACACATCTGCCGTCTCCTCGTTGCTGGATATGCTCCGTTTAATCTATATTATCTTTAATTTCTTTTGTTATGCCATCTATTCTTCCATTTAATGATAAATTACTCCATAGACGTAAAACTTACATACAAAGAGTTATTTATATAACACCTGGGAAGTTATGTCTAGGATACTTCAGGGTCTTAACATTTTTTGACTATAAGATCTGTGCGTGTGGAGGGGAGGGGGCATTAGGTAATTTAAATTTATAAGTAATTTCAGTAAATTTAAGTAATTAAGAAATTTCAATTAAATTTAAGTATTAAAGTAATTTCAGTGGAATCTGGTGAAGTGACCACTTGGTAAATTGACCACTTGAACAAAGCAACCACTTTTTTTTATAAGAGAACTGTGGGGGGACTTAGTCATGCCTGTACCGAAGTCTGTAGTGCACAGCGACCAGTTGTCGATGGTGACCATTGCAATACAGCCCAAAAGGTGTTCACTTTAGGCAGGTTGTACTGTATATAGATAGAAATAGATCAATTTATAGAAAATTTTAGTGATTTTATCCTATTTTTTTCTAGTGATTAAAATGTAGGCTCATTAATAACCAAAAACAGCTTGTGCTGCTTTTGTGAAATTAAAGAATCCAGCTACGATTTCTAGCAATGTTGCTCGCATGTCATCTGACACATTAAGTCAATTTCTCTATTTTGATTTCATATTAATAATAGCGTCCTCACCGTTTTATTGGGCCATGATCATTAATAATCCAAATTTTAATTCAACAGCAAATTTTTCATTGTTGGGAGATCCACTCTCGCACCCCCCAACTCCCCATTGCTTGGCGAGTATGGACACCCCGGTTATAAGAAATGCAATTTTGGACGATAATCCTGACGGCCATACGGGTCATAAATAGCCAAACTTGGTAACCTCACTCTAACTCTACATGTCTTCATCCCATAAATATTTGAGCGGTGGATGGACACACGCAGATAGCTAATGCTGTACACGTCACGATAGGTCGGGAGGAGTGGGGAGAGATGGGACATGCCGGTCATGATACATTTCACATGAGGCTATTAGTCGACACCCACAGAAAGGAACGCGTAGAAAAATCAATAAATTTCATTGTAGGATGTCACGTTTGTTTGATCACTGCCTGACGTGCTATTTGAAACGAACAACGGAAGACCATGAAATTATAACATTTCCGATCTTCCAGCGCCATCTGTGAAATAAATTTTGCGGCGTAATTATCATGTCCGTTGCATCCCATCCCTTTCATCGATCATCGAATGATCTTTCCTGAAGCTTATCATATTTGCAAATAAGGGTCTTCCACCGCGAATTCTTCAATCATTAACCCCCTATATACGAGTATCTATTTGTATCTAATATAAGCTATATTCTGCGTCTAAAAATATTAGATACAGAGTACAGATTTTAGATTATTGATTATATGGTAATCACTAATCTACATCTAAAATGATCATAATATTTCATATAATGTCTGTAATCTACGTCTAATATAAACAATATTTTATAGTACCTGTAATCAACGAGTAATGTAGGTAATATACATGTATTCAAGAAATCTACAGATAATAGCGGTATATGTAAAATCCACGTCTAATGCAAATATACGAAATCTACATCTAATTTGCATGTCCGTGTATTTTTTTCTCAATTTAATATAAATTAAATTTATATCAAATGTATCTTAAACGCACATCTAAAATCAGAGGCGATCTAAGCATATATATAGGCATTCGTAGTTGATAAGTAAGATCTAATTATAATTAAAAAAAAATGGTTTCTGCTTTAAAAGGGAAATATGGGAAAAAAGAATAAAACAAAAATTATAGATTTCTACATAACAGTCATACTTCACTATTTGCTAAAAACATAGTACAGTCATACCTCGATATACGACCACCCTCCTTTTAGATCAATCTGTCTATATGGTCACTTTCCCTGTGTCTTCCATTAAATTTTTATTATCCCGTATACATAGTCACCATCGATTATTAAATCAGTTTACTTAGGCCAAAGTAATTATATAGTGTTATATATATAAAACTGTATATGACTACATAGCTATATATAGTTTTATATTGATCTCCGTGTTAAAATAATCTAACATTTTACTAGGAAAGGAATGCAGCAGTGTATATGGCCGGTTGAAGAAGCTTGCGCTTTCTTTTCGGTTTTATGGCTCAAAGACTACAGTGGTCATGCTGCGCCGGGACCTACTGTTTTCCGAGGAATCCGAACCTCTTAAGGCCTGGGGAACCAAACCCCGGACTACAGTGAGCAGTGCGATCTTTATGAGATCTCTGAGTAAGCGTTCTTTTTGCACTGCTGGGAGTCGAACCCGGATTAGCGGCGCACTAGGAGAACGCGTTACCACACTGCGCCACCGCAGGGCAGGTTGAAGAAGCGGCCGATTAAAATTAATCATCTGACTGCTTATCCCTCGATTTCCACGGGCAACATGAAAGTAACAAAATTTTCTCATCCCTCGATTTTCGCGGGTATGAAATTTTTCCATCTTTCATCTCACACCATCTTTGGTTACAAAAATGTGCTACATATTTTAACTCTCAATTACATGTAGATTTGAAATATGTAATAAAAAATATGCAGTTTTTGAAGAGATTTTGATAAAAAAAATTGAGCAGTCAGAGATTTAAAGATCAATTTACGAACGATTTACTTAATGGGAAAATGTCAATTTTTTATTTTTCTTTGCTTATTTCTAATTTTACCTTACCCCCTGGATTTTACAAATTTTTAATACGATTTATACAATAACGTAAACTCAAAGTTTTTTTTAGTATAATCACATTTTCTGCAACTTAAATATTTTTATGCAAATATGTATATTCTAATCACCTCCCCACATCTTCAGAAGCGTTATTTTTACTATCCTTGCGATGTACAAGAATTAAATCAATTGTCCAGCTAATAAGAAGAAATCAACAGAAATCTCTGAAATTGATTAGAATGGAATTACGATGTTATGGAATATTTTGGGATTCTTTGCGGCATACTAAATCAAGTCTTTTTACAAAAGTCTTACAAACGCAACGTTCTTTATATGATACAAATTTGCAAGATCATGCTGTGTTTTTCCGATTAATTTTTCATTACTATCGGTTTACATTCAATCAAATGAGTGGTTGAGAAGTGAAGTAATATGTATTAAAGGAGAAATTTAACGTATATACCAAGAGCTCTTTAACCTTTTATAGGTATAGCGTCGAAGCGATACTGAAGTCGCCTGCTACGAGCCAGTCCGTACCCACCAAATCGTGAATTTTTATTGTATTATTTAACCATTAATGCAAATGAAGTAGTTTTTTTTTGTATTATATTTCTGATACTAAAAAATTACTTTCCTTGAAAGTGTGTACATTAATTATAATTTTTATTTATAAATATTAAAAATATTATTATAGTAAAAAAATATTATTATAAATATTAAAAAAAATATTATTATAAATATTAAAAAAATATTATTATAAATATTAAAAAATATTATTATAAATATTAAAAATATTATTATAAATATTAAAAAATTATTATAAATATTAAAAAATTATTGTGTAAATAATTATTTTATAAATTTTATAAATTTTATAATTTTTTTATAAATAGTAATTATCAATACATATGACTCACAATAATTTTATAACACAAAGTTCAAATAGTACGATTTTATTGGTTAATTATAATACAGGAAAACCCCGGTTATTTCGGTTTCGATTACTGCGGATTTCGATTTATTGCGGTTTGTAATTATATTCGAATATTGCGCTAATAAATTCGATTTATTGCGGTATTTAAAAGTGCCAAGCAACGACAAATGAAAAATAAAATTATACAATAATTTTTGCCACCCACGTATTAATTACAGCTCAAACTAGAGCTTATTTGTTTTGGAGAAGAGTTTCCCCATCCTGATTCGAACCAGGTCCTCATTCGTCTAGCGGTCCAAGACACTCCGGGCTAAACGGAGGGACCCTGGTTCGAATCCAGGATGGGGAAAGCGTCTCTTTTTCTCCAAAATTACACAAGCTCTAGTTTGAGCTGTAATTAAAACGTGGGTGGCAAAAATTATAGTATAATAAATTCCCCCACGAAAACTCACAAAAATCTCGCCCCGGAGGCTTTCTTGTGTTGACCATATTTGGCAATTGTGTTATCCCTGCGGAGGGTAATAATACCTTAACAAAGAAAAAAAAATGTTTTAGACATATTTTATATTTTTTTAAACTTTTAAATCAAAAATTTAGTATCATATTATATAATATGTTATATATAATTAGCACAGTAATTAGTATCTATTTGGTAGATCGAGTTTACGTCAACAAACATGGGAGCTAATGCCTGATGTTAGTACTAGTACATTTCCGATCTGTAGTCAGAAACGTCTCCAACCAGGCTGCCGCGGCATTTAAATTTCCAATTTAAATGTAATGATGCTAAGGAAGAAGAAGAAGTGAAACGATAACAAAGGAATTTTGGCGCAGTATAGCCCAGATGCTCTTGCGCCATAAAAAAGCCAAACAATCAATCAATCAATCACTTTAAAAGAATTAGAAGAAATGTTTCGTATTATGGGAAATTTTTAAGCAGAGCATTATGGATGGGAATCCTAAATTTGAACGTTCTTCGAAGGTGCTTAGATAAATATACAATTCAATTCGTTGTTATAAAATGATGTACGAAGAAAAGAAGAAAAATAAGAAGCAAACAAATCTCTTGAAGTATTTTTTCAACAGCAAGCATTAGTACGTATACAGTACCAGTACTGTGCATACCTAGTTTATACGTACCATCATGTAACATTACTTAGTGACATTATGAACATAATCTTTAATCTTCTTTTTGTTTTGGCATCATAAACTTTATTTTTTTTTTGTTCATTTAAAAACTATGTAATTTCCGAAGCTTCGGCAAAAAATAACCTATTTTCCATATATTGTACGTTTCGATTATCGCGGGTTCGATGATTGCGGCGTTTTCGTTGGCACAATTAATCGCAATAATCGATGTTTTCCTGTAAAGATCGATTGACCTTCCTTTTACGTGAGTGGCCTGTTACGCAAGTGGAAACTATGAATAAGTTGTTTGTTTTTTGGTTTTACGGCTCAAAGACTACAGTGGTCATGCTGCGCCGGGACCTACAGTTTTCCGAGGAATCCGAACCTCTTAAGGCCTGGGGAACCAAACCCCGGACTACAGTGAGCAGTGCGATCTTTTATGAGATCTCTGAGTAAGCGTTCTTTTTGCACTGCTGGGAGTCGAACCCGGATTAGCCGCGCAATAGGAGAACGCGTTACCACACTGCGCCACCGCAGGGCCATGAATAAGTTGAGTTGTGACATTAAAAATACGCAGAACTTATAAGCCGTCCCAAAGACCGGTGAACTCCCTCTTCGTACATTATCTCTCCACGATAACCTACCTTAAATGCTAAGGCATTCTTCCTCTTCGAAAGCAGCCCTTTACAATCGAAATGTCATTATTTTTACAAGTAGCCTCCCCAAGTCCTTGCATTTGGAAATGACGAGCCCATTATTTTCTACCCCCCCATTCCGAATAATGGGAGGGCATAAAAGTTAGATTGGGCGATTCTTTATGGATTTCGGCTTTGATTCCGCCGAGACAGTCCCAATTGCATGAACATCCTAAATAACCGTTTTCGATTACGTCCCGTTTAAAGACTGCTTTCATAAAAGATAAATAGACGTTAAATGGCGCCAATGAAGCAACTTGGCTACTTTGTCGATAGTTTGGCGTCAAAATTGGCCATCGTTTCAAAGATAACGACTTTGCTTTACACAAAACAACACTCTTGCAACTTAATCGTTATTGACACTGAAAAGCTTTTAAAAATATGGTTTAATGATCGAATTTAGGCGTTCTCATTCAAATCTAAATAAATATCTTATTCTTTAAACTAAAGGGCGGAGAAATGGTATAAAAAATGTTGTTAATGGTACAGGTTTTTTATTGTAAGGAAATGAAGGTATTCTTTGTGAAAACTTTTAAGTTTTAATTTTGCTTTTTAACGGTTTTCCCTCATGAATCCCAAACTCATTACAAGTTCATAAATCTCAGCAAATTCCTGCCAAAAATGCGATACACACACACACACACACACACACACACATATATACGTACCATAGGCGTACGCAGAAAGTTCATGTGGGGTTATAGGCTCAATGGGGGAGGGGGGGGGATTGCAGAGCTACAACTCACATATTCCTATGTTAAATATACAAAATTTCATTGCAATTGCGGGCTGAAACCCCCATCAACACCCCCTATGTACGCCAATGATGCATACATGCAACAATCACTAAAATAAAAGTAGAATTTCTTCTTCTTATTATTATTATTAATTTTCTTCTTCTTATTTGACATACCTAATCTTTATAATAATAATAATACTAATAATAATATATTATGCATTATAATACCATATTGCACATGGATAATACACAGGTTATATGATAATAAAATTTATATTGATATACGATGGATAATAATTATTATATTTATGGTACTATTATTATTCTTAATTTTCTTTTGAGGTTATCGTCATATTTGTGATAATTGTCATTGTAATCATCCTAAAAAAAAGGAATAAATAATATCGCAAAATAAGTGATCACTAAAACCATGACAATGAACCATCACTAAAATCGTTAAAAACCCTTAAATTAGTCATAAACTTAAACAATATTTGAACTTGTCATAAAATTAAATAATTATTAAAATGATATTTAACAATCATAATAAAGGATGATAATTAAAAGTAAGAATCAACAAATAATCACTAAAATCACTAGCATAAAATCGATTAATCATTAAAATGATCATTCATAAAATCACAATCATAACAGCCGATAATCATTGATCCTCATTAAAATCACAATTATAACATCCAATGATCACTGATAATCACTAAAATCACGAGCATAAATCCAGAAATCCCAATACTCACTAAAATCACAATTATAATATCAATTGATTATTAATACTCACTAAAATCAGAATCATAAAATTCAGTAATCATAAAGGAGTGATGCGAGGCAGGCTTTTCAGAAAATCTCTCAGCCTGTAAACGTAGAAAAACAAAGAAATAAGGAGCCATGAGGAATATTTAAATAATCTGCGTTTTATCAATCAACGTTTATTGGCGTAGTGATACCCACGCCGATATTATGGCATGATTAGATGGTGAAACGTTCGAAAGAAAATAAATATTTCTGCGTTCGGTGGGACCTGAACCCACGACCTTCCACTTCAGGTCCCACCGAAGGCAGAAATATTTATTTTCTTTCGAACGTTTCACCATCTAATCACGCCATACCATCGGCGTTGGTATCACTACGCCAATAAACGTTGATTGATTGACATTGTTGTTTGATTTAATCTGCGTAGTGTTCGATTTATATAAAATAAATCTGCGTTTTGTTGATGACGCTTTTATTTTTCAATGGATCCTTCAGAACTCCATAACGTAATAGAGGAGCTCTGAAATAATAGTGGGAGCCAGCCTGTAGCTAGACGCTCGTTATATGGAGGGGTTTTGAAAATTACAGGGTGCTTAGAAAGCTACAGAGAGAGAGCTTAAAATTCGTAAATGTTTTGATGTATTTTATTAATATATTTAATAACACTAAATATATAAGCAGACTAATATATTTAACGTTAATAAATAAATTTCTTAACGTAAATTTTGCATTAAGAAATAAATTTTAGTATACCTCTCTATAATTTCCCCAATCCTTATTATAAAGTATATGAAGACTCAAACCTATGTAAAAAAAATTATATACACAAGATCTACCGTAGAAAGCTATTTCGAATACATTTTTAACGTCAAAGAACAATTTCCATTGTCATGTACAATTTCGTACAAAACAAAAATTTTAAAATAAAATTTTACAATACTTGATTTTTGAGAAAAAATATTTTCCAGGTTGGGGCTGACTACATTTCCAGGGGGGGCTCAGCCGCCTATAGCCCTATCCTGGCTACGGCTCTGAGTGGGAGATGTCGAACTCAAAATAAATCTACAGAAGACTAAAATCCCATGATTACTACAAGTTAGTAACAGTGGACCAGGAATTGCTAATTTGTAAATTGTTCTTGGTCAACTGGTATCGATGGAAGGCAACATTATGAAGGAATCTTACAGACGCATTACGCTCAAGTTAATAGGAGTAAATGTAGAAGAGATAGTCTTAACCCGAAAGAGAAAATGCCTTTATTTCTGAAATGAATGGTTTTCAGCCAGGAGGTGTTGCCAATACTTTTATGAATCAACAAAGTAAGCGTCAGTAAAAAATCAATACAGAAATTGCAAACATCCCAAAGAAATAGCGAGATATGCACGCTTGGAATAATTGGGGATGGGGGATTAGAAAGGAACGTTTGGGCAAGGAAGTAAACAGGAGCAGAAGACATTGTTCAAGCCGAACTGGCGATGAGCTGGGTATATCACAAGAAGAATTGTCCAACAATGAGGTTCCAGAATTATCAATTGGATTCCCGAAGACCAGAAAAAACGTAGGGAATTCCTTAAACTAGATGGACCAATAAAATAAGGAAACAGGTTAAGATTACATATATAATAATAATCACACCATTATTTTCCGTACATATATATAATATTGTATTGCACATGTATAGTGGCAAGTCTACAGAAAATCCAATACATTGACATAATCAGATAATAAAATATAGAAACATAGTGAAAAATAAAAATAGATGAAGGGGACTCGGTAGTGGAGAAACAATATTTTCCTATGATGAAGAATATCCGTATATATATATATATATATTCTCGTTTAGGCTTTTTCGAACCTCTATGCATTTAAAAAACATCTGTTTGGGGAGGGGGCGTGCCCCGCGGACCCATATAACCCTACGTCTATGGTCGCAATTAATTTAAAAAAATATTTAGTCGTTTTAATTATGATGAATATACAAGCAGTCATCAGCCCTCCAATACAATATATCACTGGCGTACGCATGGGGGGGGGTGTTGATGGGAATTGTAACCCCTCATTGCGATGAAGTTTTGTGTATGCAGTAGAGTCTCCATATAACGAACTTCCATATAACAAAGTTTTCTATTTAATGAAATTTTCGGCGGAACCTTGACTTTGAATGGCACTAACATGTAAATTTGTCTCCATATTACGAAAAACAATTTCTATATAACGAAGTTCTTTTTATAAAGAATTTGATTTTTTTAATTTACCTTTTACAATTTTTCAGCGGGATGGTTAGGTAGAAGGGGTAGTTGAGGATTTTAATCAAGGACGGACGGAGTTGAGGTAGCCTTCTGTATTGTGGACATAGGGTCAGTTGTGATAAATAATTCTATTGTTCTAAACTGGGAACTTCGAAGCAGCGGGGATGTATCACTCTGCAGGTGTGGCTAAGCCACGAAATTTGCTTCTCGCACATACGTGTTGCATTGTTGAAGAAAATGTTATAGATGACGTGTTCCGATATTTACAAAAGTGTGAGAATTTCTATGAACGAAATGTTTTTTATAAGAAACCTGTACAAAGCAAAATTAGTGATTATTTCTCTGTTTCAAATATGTTGTATGAGGATCATACAGATATAAAGTAATCCTCAGTCTTTACTTTTGTTATTAATTTGTACGTACTTGTATACGAAAAATATTTAAATTCGTTGAAAAAGAAGAGTCTACTGAATTTAGTCTTTACTGTCCAAATTTAACCTTTTTCATTTTATCGAAATTAAGTTTCAACATTTATGTTAATTTCTATTTAACGAATTTTCCTTATAACGAAGTTTTTCAGAGGAACGATGGCACTTCGTTAAATAGAAACTCGACTGTATATATGAATATATAGAGTTGAGATTCCATAACCCCCTTATGAAATTTCTGCGCACGTCAACGAAACCTACACATCTATTACGAAATTAGCGTTTAAGGATTGGTTAACCGATAGCTCCTAAGGCGTCTTAAGACCGCCTGTAATCCCAACGCCAATAAAACCAGCTCAAGCAGACAATGAAACAGTCATGAGACCTCATCTGCTGACAATAAAAAAGGGTTAAGAAAAAGGAAAGGTGATATATTTCCCGCAAAAAGTTCGAGTGATTAATTCAAATGTATTTAAACAACGATTACTTCATTTAGACCATTTCCGACTGTTTGCTCAGGAAGCAAAGGAAGAGTAAAAAAGAAAGACAGATTTTAATTAAGAAAAGTGACGAAAAGGAACTGAGGCCGAAGTAATCTGAGAGAAAATAGGTTCTTAAAAACGAGTTAATGATACCGTAGGTGCAGCTAGAAAAGGCTACGATCTCATTAAGAGCAACAGATATTTCTTTTCTTTTGTTTCCTTTTTTTCCCTTAGATTTTATTTTTCCCCTTTTCGCTTTTTTGGCTTCCTAAATAGCTCCTCCACGCCCCATTGCTCGTGTTTGCCTTACAAATCTCCTCTTTGGAAAATAGTGGAAACCGTGGCTTTGATGGTAATAAAAGGGGAGGAGGGGGATGAAAGGGAAAAAGGGATAAAATGCCTCCATCATCGTCAAGAGGATGATTTAAAAATACACCTGGCGCATCAATCATTGCTCCATGATGATGTTGAGTCCAATGGACATGAGGTTTACAAGAGTCCATGATCATTTTTAAACATTAATGACCATTCAAGTATTGTAGGTATGTTTCAATGGCCTTGGTTCCATTTCATTTAGCGTAGGTCATTGAAATCTACCACTGATTGAATTTCACCTGGAGGTTAGGTGGAATGTCCTGCCGTTAAGAATTATTATTGAAACTGATCGATTTTTCGCGATAGTGAAATAGAGTCGGGATCTGATCACAGTGACACCATATACCAATTACGAGTTCATTGGCTACTATTCTAAAATTGAATGTGCCTGCCTCTATCCAAGAATATCACAAATGAAAGTTATACGTTAAGTAAGGTTTCAAATCCGTTGTATTAAACATTTTGAATCACTTTTAACTTCCTTGCAACCATATGCAACACGGATTCACATCTGAAATAGATGCTACATTAAAATTGTCAAATGCGCGGAGCAGGAGAAAGAAAGTGGGGGAAAAAAAAGAGAGAAGTGGGGAAAAAGAAACAGGCTAAAGTCAGTTAATCGCGAACATCAAAACGTCACGAATGCTGACAATCCAAATGAGAGATG
>QLNU02015270.1:122273312-122288582 GCA_006491805.2 Dysdera silvatica
ATGAGCTATTTCCTAGGATTGCGAAGGATATTCCTCTGAGGGATTTCCTATGATTGCGAAGGATATATCTATGGGCGATTTTCTATGATTGCGAAGGATATATCTATGGGCGATTTCCTAGAATTGCGAAGGATATTACTCTGAGGAATTTACTAGGACTTCGAAGTGTCGTCATTAAACAGAAATGATCTTTAATTGGAAAGCATCTAATGAGAGTATTCACTGTATATTTATTACTTGGGGGTATGTATCGTGGGGTTTCGGTTTAATTAATATATTGACGCAATCTAACAAAATTGCGTCTCTCATACAGATGATGAGACCTCTGGATCGAATATTGCTAAGTTTCGCACGCATAACTAAATTTTCTCCCAAACGATTTTGCATTACCGCAAACGCACAATGATAAAATCCTCTCCAAACGTTTGAAAAATTTAAATGGATAAAGAAAGATCGACAGCGCATTCTTCAAAGCCTCGTCTAATCTTGTCTAGCATCTTACAAAATCTACGATATTCCAGCGAAGTCAATCATGCGCTCACAAAGGCAAACTCCCTAGTCTTTTGTTCCTATCCTCTAGCTCACACTCCCTTTGATCTCAAAAGAAGAAGAAAAAAAAAAGGAAGAAAAAGTAAATAAAATACAAAAAAATCGTTCTCTAAAATGCTCCTCTAAAAAAGTGAAAAAAGCCGCAGCCCCCAGGCAGAGTTTTTGTTTTCTAGTCCATTGTACCTCGCCGAGGGATGGGGAAAAAAGTGACGGGGAAAAATCAGGAGCGGGGCATGTGCGTATTTTTTCCCCGCCGAAATGGATCAATGTCGGGAGGAGCCACGTGCGAAATCCCGCCCTTTCGTTATGTCAATCAGTGCAATGATCACGCCCCTTTTTGTTCTAGCTGCCATGCTTGTCGTGGAGGTGAGGCAAGACACCGCAATCCCCTCTCTGGCGTCTCTCTCCGGGATCTCCGAGAAAAGATGGCCGCCCGACACCTGAGCGTACCTTATTGAGGATGAAGAGCTGGGCTCGTTTTGGCGGCTTTGGCGTTACAAAAATCTCACCAAACTCTCATCAATTGCTCTCCTAATATTAAAATGAACAAATATATGTTTCAATGTGTATTATTTTTGTAAAAATCGCTAAAAATAATTTATAAATATATGTCAATCGTTTTAAATACTAAGAATAGAAGAAGTGGATAATTGTTGTATTTTTTCAGACGAAGTTCTCATTTAAATTTCCACCTTTTCTCCACTTTCGTAAAGTTTATTCCGAATGAAAAATTATTAGACGCAAAAAAAAAAAAAGTAAAAACTTTTTTTTTAATGTGAATTCAGACATTTTTCAAATTTTGTTTAAGGAAAAATAACCTATCCTTTGAATTTTATAAAATAATAAAATATTTTATAGTACTTATTCGTGTGAAATTTTGAAGAAACAATTTGTAAAAAATTTCAGAAGCTGTATTTTTACTCACTAAGTTGACTAGACATGCAATAATTGGGAAGAACTGCTGTCGGAAGGTTCATTTGTGAATTCCAATTTTACTCCGAAAATCTCCAGTTCGCAATTTTGACTCCGACTCCAGATACGTAAGTCTTCTTTCGGGAAAACGGATAGAAAGAGAGAGACGGAAACCATTTATCCGGAGAGAAACGGGAGGAGAAAGAGAGATGGAAAGGGACATAGTTCTCCATTGATTCTCTTTCTCCTGTCCCCCCCGCTTGGAGGGGACCACTGACACCCCCCTTAGCAAAGGGCTATCCTTTTACACAGGGGGAACAGAAGCGTAGCTTTCCCGGATATCGGCTCCTGCTTTCCGAACCTTCTTTTACTAACAAAATCGATTCCCGGAAAGCTTGGCTTAATTTGCAGTCTCGCCAAGAGGGCGAAAAACGCCAAATGTAAACACCCTAAAGAAACGACTGGTATGTTTGCTCGGCGATTTAGAAAAAGTAATTAATACACTGTTAGCAGAGACCTGGTCTTAATTGAAATTAACACTGAGAAAAGTGTGTTCATCAGCTCCATTAATTTTTTTTCTCGAAAGATTAATTAAATTGTGATTGTTGCTTTATCGCTGTTTTGTAGAAAAACGCAGAAAATATTACACTTTACGCCCACATTTCGAATTGGAAGCTTTTTTTTCTTCATTTAAACGCTCTCACGAAGCCAAGCGGAACTCAAAGTATTTTTTCGTAGTTTACAAAAAAATACTACATCAACATTTCATAAATTTTCGACTCTACAAACATATCTTTCAAACCGTTTTTATATTTATTATCACACGAACCGCGAAAAGGTTCTCCGGCTGTATCATTTTTCCCCTCTCAACCGAAGCTTATTTTTTGCCTCTAGAATCTTCTGGAAGAATTACTGGAGCAGGCGGGTGGGAGGATAATGATGTGCTGATCCGGTAATCGCCAAATAAGACTTTTGTTCTGACCACCGGATTACCGGACATGTCCGGTGGCTTTCCTGTTTTTATTGCTCCTTTTTTCCCTTTTCTGCTCCGGTTGAGTTTGATAAATATCAGAATTGCTTTTGACTTCGATGGATTAAATTCTTTCGTGCGAATAAACGACGTGTTCTAAACCTAAGAAATAAAACCTTTTTTTTTTTCAGGGTCGAAAGCAGATTTTTTTTTCAGAATTGAAATTTACAAATATAATCATTTTAAACAAAAATTAATACCCCCATATAAATACACATTGCACCAAATCCACTAAACTAAATTTAAGCTTTACTAAATTAATGTCTAACATTAATCAATTCAGTAAATTAGTGTACTAGTTAAAATTAATAATAATAATATATTAGCGCAAGCAGAAGAATATAATGGAACAATACAGGTTTCATCAGGAGATTCCATGAAGGCAGTAAAGGCAGAATGATGAGTTAATGAAAGCCCTAGGGCTTACACTAACTCTTCATTCTGCCTTTACTTGACGAAGGGAGCTACTGGCTCCCGAAACGTCTCATTTTTAAACATTACGCCAGTGCGAAATGACTGTTAATATAATAGAGGATATTATTCAGAAGTATAATCATAAAAATGCTTAACAATTGGTTAATTATTACTTAAACAAATTAATATCAGTTAATAATTATAACAATTCTGTGAATTCCACCGAGCTATTAAAAATTGCTAATTAAATTACATAAAAATTTCGTAGAAATAAATAACGTAGAAATAAGTTACTATTTTGCGGTTTATATAAAGGCTTCTAATAATTTAAAATATAGGATCCTTTTTCAGGAAAAAGGATCCTATTTATTTTTTTATTTTAGGAATTTATATTTAGTATATGAAATTTATATTCTTGGTTGCATAATTTAAAACACCGTATTTAGAGTTCTATTAACATTTTTGGCAGTTAACTACCAAAGCAATAAATTATATTAGTATAATCGACTTCATTTATCATAATAAGAAATAGACTCATTGTGATAAAATTGATTCTAGAATCTGATGCAATCTATGAAATATGAGCGGCAACGGCATAAAAATATTGGGGAGAAAATCTACCAGTAGAAGGCATTTTGTTTGAAATTGGAGGGGGACATGGAACCCTAATACCAACATTGGGGGACGTGTCCCCCTGTCCCCCCCGCATATGAAATAACAGCATCTCAAAATGTCATCAGATTTCACAGAGAGCGGAGGCCTTTGGAAAAAGGCCAAAACTTCAGCGTAACCAAATTTCTTCTCTTAAAGCTCCTAAAGACAAACATATAATGTAGGGATAAAAAAAATCCCTCCATTTATTAAATTACCAATCTGGCAATTATGAAAAGTTTACGGACTTTCCTAGATTGCCCTTTCGCGAAAAACAAATTTTCCCTTCCCAGTTAATAACAAGGTAAAGTAGGGGGAAAAAAATATGCCTGCATATATATATATATACTCCGTAACTTTAATAATATCCGATCACAAAAATTTCTTAATATTCTGAAGAAATTTATCAATTTTTTCTGATGCATATTAATATAGGGATTCTCTTTATGAAGTGCGCTTGTATATTACCGTCTTTTCCCCCCTTTTTCTCCTCCTGAATATTTGAACAATCTTTCCGGATCGGGTCTGATTTTTTTTCCCTATTCTAGTTTACAATGAATTGTTCTCGAAAGGGGGGAAAATTCACGGGAAAAATCATCAATATGATCACTCCTGTATAATATTTAATCAATGCTCACCCCTTGAAGGGAAATTGAAAAGTTTCAAGGGGGGGGGAGTGGCGAAGAGGGCGAGATTCCTCGTTACTCATAAAGGTCTCCATGCACTTAAACTGAAGGGGCCGAAGATGATACGTTTTTTCTCCCCGTGCTGACTCTTTTTCTTTCTTTTTTTTCAGGAAAAGGGAAAGCCTTTTTCTGTTTTTTAAATGTATTTTTCTTTCTATATTCATATATTAAAGTTGTATATTTTTTCAATACATATATTTCTTACTTTTGTGATGTTTTGTTGCTTTAAATTGATATTAAAGCTTTGATTAGTTAACGGTTCATTTAAATTTTTGTATTTTAAGGAAATGAAAAGCTTTACAATTATTTTACTTAAGTTTTTTTTTTCGTACTTCATGATTTTTTATCTACTTTTTTAATATTTGAAAAGAGCATATATACACATATATATTCCTACTTCATAACGTTACAAAATACAAAAATGAGAAAAACACACAATAATAAAAAATAAAATTTAAAATTAAAAAATTAAATAAATATACAAAATAGAATTTACAGCCACAATTTATAATCAAAGGAATCTTCTTATTTAAAGGTAGGAGGTTGTAGAACCATTAATTTTTAGATTAAATCCGACATTTTGCTGATAGTGTTCAAAATAGAACCTGCCTGTTCAATAATTTGTAAATAATTTAGGTAAAATAACAGATTTTAAATATAAACGAGGTTCTTTATATGACATATAATCAAAATGGAAGTTGATGTTTACAGTGGAGTTAACATTACACATTTTTCAAAAGTTTTCAGTAAAATGCATTTATATTTTGAAGACTATTTCTGCCATTTTTCTCGCTATAATTCGGGAACGTATCGCTTTATTTATAATATTTAGTATGAATTTAAGTTGACAAGATTTCTTTCAACAATTTAAATGACAAGGATTTTCGAAGATCCTAAAAGCTAAGAATAAGAATTACAGAAAATATTAAAAAATTACCCGTGAAGCTACAAAATATTTGTTATGCGTTTTAATATGCTATAATCATATTAAATATGAATCAGCTTTTTGAGCTTTATTTATTCCCAATTTACCTTGTGCCCCTACAAGTTCGTTACTCGGCTGAAGCTTGAACGATGCAGAGAAAACAACCTTGCAATCGCCTTTGAAATTACATAATAAGCTTATACCAAACAGGATTACTGGATTTTCCTTAAACCTTTTATCGACGAAGAATAATAGGAAGCTCTTTATAAAACTAAGCAGGTGAGAGCACGCGTAAAATAATAATATTATTATTAAAAGGCTTTTAAATTATTATTATTTAATAGAGCAATTGTTTTTATTTCCCTGTCATATTTTTACCCGAAAATCGTGGGCGTTTATTTTAAAAACATTTCCATCTGTGATAATTATCCCTTTACATGCAATAGATTCTCTCTGATCCATTTCTGGATAATCCGGCCCCCAGCTGTGACGTAAAAGGGACCGTCTCACTTTTCCATGTGACGTCATGAGCGAGATATTTAATGAATTTAACTTTTTTTTTTGCGTTCATTCTTAAAATTACAGCATTTCCCTTATGCAAGGAAAGGCTAGATTAGTGAGAGCACACTGCATTTAACTTGGACGAAGATATTTATGCAATTAATTGAATTATTCAATTTATTGTAGGTCTATAAAATCTGTACATTTCATTCCCAAAAAATTGCCTTTTATTGTTCCAAAACTATTATTTTATATGTTGAATTTTCTTTTCTACATAAAATTTTATTAAATATAAAGTTACTAGGAATATTTCTATTACTATATCGAATAAATATGTCAAATGATGTTAGTAGGCATTTAAATAACACATTCCACTCTCCAGCTGAAAAATCAGAATTACAGGTGCAAGTAAGGCTTTTAGTTGAATAATTTTCGACTCTTTCTTGAGATTAAAAATTATGAAATCTAATTAAACACATTCCGCAACTATTTCGTACAACTCGGAAAAGTATAGGTATATTAAATATCTGAAAAAATGTATAGGTACAAAAAAATGAATAAATACCGACAATGTTGTCTCGAAAGTAAAGCGTGTACAATAAATAGCATACAGGCTACATTGTAAGAGGTAATGATCAGCAAAGAATCGCAATATTTACTATCAATTTCCTGAAAGTTCAATAAAACTTTAGGATGACTTATATGAGACGGATAAATAGATTACGATGAATGACAGTTGTTATAAGTGCAGTTATATACGTAAGTGCCCTGAAAAATATCGAATCCAACGAAGTGGATTGAAAACTGTTGCATATGCGTCAGTGATATGTTTCTGACAGTCATTTGCTGCTGGAGGTTTCGCTTTCAGAGAAGTAGTCTCGGGGTGGGGGGGAAGGCAGGAAAGGCTTCCTTCTTACATTTGCTCTTCGTCATCTTACCATCCTTAGGAAAAATAGGAGCATGAGGTCTTTTGTGCAAATGTCTTTACCTGAGCTCATTATCCCTACATTACTTTTATCTTTCACAGACTTGCATAAGTGGAAACGAAGATGTGATTCTTCAAAAGATGAACATTTCGGGACCTTCTTTAAAATACGCTCTCAGTGTGCGTTACCTGTGGAAACGTCCTTTTTAAAATGAGAAAGAAGATCCGGTATTTTGTCTCCGGATTCCTGCCGAATCAAAAATGAAATTCCCGGATCTCTTTTGAACGGTTCGTTCCGGAGTTAATTGCTGTTCCGGGAGCTTTTTAATTTCGCTGAGGATCGTTTAATAAGCTCTAACTATTTTTGAAAGAGTCAGAACTAAGATTATTGTGACGGGTTTCTATGGCATTTCAAGAATTGAATCCAGTCTATTGTCTTCATCTCTAAATTAGTTTAACTGCTGAATAGACATTGAACGTCTATTACTTAATCAATCTCCTTGCTTTGTTCCTGCTCTTGTCAATTATAGACCAAAGTCTTTATTTCGAAGAAACCGGTTCAATGATTTCCCCATTAATTTAAATAAATAATATTAGCTTTAAAAAAAAGGATTGCCATTAAAATTTTATATTCTATCTACAAATCTATGAAGACACTACTATTTATAACTAGCTAAAAATATAGCAACTAATTAGACGATAATTAAAGTTTCCCAAAATAAAAATAATATTTAATTTCAATAATTCACGTAACGATCTATAAACTTTATATAAAAATAGTGGATTAAAAGGTATAACAACTTAGATGTTGTATAATCATCATATTCAACCATTATCTATCCACTGCTGGATGAAGGTCTCTCCAAATGCTTTCCACACAAGTCTATCCTGAGCAATTCGCTTCCACGTCACCCCAACCTGTTTTCTTATTTCATCCACCCATCTAGTTTGAGGACGTTTTCTAGGTCTTCGGTGGTCTCTTGGAATCCAGTTCAGAATTTCAGATGTCCGTCGTTGATCATTTCTTCTTGCGATATGCCCAGCCCATCGCCATTTCAGCCTTTTTACTTTAACGATGGTGCCCTCTACTCTAGTTTTCTCTCTCACCCAAGTGTTTCTTTTTCGATCTCCCCTAGTTATTCCAAGCGTGCACATCTCCATGTTCCTTTGGGTTATCTGTAACTTCCGTATTGCTGCAATTGTTTGACGCCATGTCCCTGATCTGTAAGAGAGGATTGGCAATACACACTGGTTGAAGACATTTCTTTTTAGACACAAAATCAATTTTCCCTTCAGGATAAAATTGTTTTTTTTTTCGAATGCATTCCAGCTAAGTTTGATATGTCTGTTAGATGTTATGTAAGGGTATGTTACTATAAAGTATTAAATTTTCAATTAAGGAATTTAAATTATATAATTTATTATTTGAAATCAGAATTTAAAAAAAAAATGCTGTGTTTAAATGCGTATTATGTAAGAAATATGTCTTTAAAAACTAAATATATGTACCGCTATAAAGTCTTTACCTTGTTAAAATGTTAATCGTGTTTCAATAAAAATGACTGATACAATTAATAATCTATCAGAACAAAATTTATCGACATTACGTCAGATATTCCCCCCTCCCCTGTAAGTGGCTTTTCTGATTCGAAAGTCTGCCACCGACATGGGTTACTGTTTCCATAGATTTTTTTCCTGTTCTCAGTCCTGTCCAGGGGCGGACCGAGTCCTCTCAAACGACACACACCTTGGATTATCGGAGGGCGCGAGTCCTATAGCCCATGAGGACGCACCGCCCCAGTCCTCCCCTGGTCCTGTCCAAGTTCATCTATGGATCCTCCCGTGCATTCGCTTTTGGGTTTCTTCCAAATGATGTTTTCTTGTCTTTCTCGTCGCACTTCTTACTTTTCAGCTTTCACTATATATCTGCAATATGTTCATATTCTTCTTGGCATTGCATTGATGACTCTTTCTGAATTTGGATTTGTTTAGGGATTTTGGATTACAGATTTTGACAGTCTGCTTTATTGTTCTTATTCTTCGAAGGGTCCATATTTCAAAAGCTTCGTTATTATTCCCCTGACGATTTTCCTTATTTTTCACTATTTACCATACATGCACTTCATAGTAGTCCATAATCACTCCCCAAAAATTTCTCTAGTAAATGCATTCATATACTCATACGCGAACATGTGAATGCGCTTACGCGAGAAATTTTCTTTGATGCCAGATTCGGATGTAAAACATAGTTTTGAATTAATGTAATTTCTCTCAATGGCGTCATTTTCATTAACAACTATTGCTGTTTAACGACGGAACCCGGCAAAGGCTTCGCAGGAGTAGACATATTCCAAATAACGTCTTTTTCGTTTAACGATTTTCTTCCATTGAAGTCGTTATTGAGAAAGGGAATACTGTAATTCTTTGAGGATGAATTTTAGAAGCTTGAAGATATTGTGAGAAACATTTCCTGTAATTAATACTGAATTTCCTTTAATTAATATAGCATTTATTTAGCATCGCAAGAATTTGGATTTATTAGATAAGGACAGAATTTTCGTATAACGTCGCAACCAAATGCATAAGAGGATAATTTGACAGCGGGTGAGTACGTAAATGCATATAGAAAGAATGTTCTCACTTTTTAATTGTAAAACGTAAATGCATATAGAAAGAATGTTCTCACTTTTTAATTGTAACATCACGAAATCAGATCTTGCTTTAGGTATCTTGAATAAATCGGAGAGAAACTGGAAAGTTGGTACCAAGGAACTTATTATGTCGCCACGGAAAGCGACGGGGTGGTCGGTCCGCTTGATTTGCAACCAACCTCATATGCATCAATATTTTGTCACCCTTTTCTACCTGTCGCCCCCGAATCAGTTGCAGTGAACATGAAAATTGTGATTCAAAACTTGATGACAACGAAGCACGTTAAAACAAACTCATAAATTGAAACATAAACATTAAAAAATATTAACTTATATTGAAGCATTATTCCTTTTTGGTATATAATAAATCAAATTCAATTTTATTGAAATAAATTTTAATTTTAGCAAAAAATAAAAGCCTATCGAACACTGGTATTTAAATGGAAAGCATGACGTCTAGCTTTCTTCTCGGCAAAACATCTGATTATATCATCGTATGGTATTGAATTTTTTATATCAAACTTAATACACAAAATTTTGCCGCCCCAGTCTATAGCCTATTGGAAATACGGCACTGCAACCACCAAAGTAATTATTGTCTCCGTTCGCAAATCTGATCCCGTTTTCCCAAGCCAATTAAAAATTAATTTTTCCGCTGATATTTTAGTCACTATTAATCCCTTTTTGTATATTTTATACATTTTTAATCTTGTATTGCGTAACGTATTTGTAGCGGGCCCAGTTTCGACAGCATCGGCGCAGTCCTACTGCTGCCATCTATCGGAAATGTAAGGAACTGACCTCGCCAGAAATGTCTCGCGAGCGCAACCCGAGTTCAATTGCTACTTTTATGATGAAATCATTATCAAACAATTATAAGAAAGAAAAAATTTCATACTGTTATTGGAAATGATATTGTGGATGCCATTTCTATCATTGTTTTAAGATGTACATTCATAATTTCATTTTTAAGTTAGTTATTTCATGTTAAATATACAATAAAATGCGAAGAGAAAATACGTATATGAAAAAAATCTACATAAGCAATTAATTAAAATTTAAAAAAGAAAACGAGAAGCAAAGTGCTGTCTATTATCACTGGCGCCGTTAGCGGGGGGATAGGGGGACCCGTCCCCCCCCAATGTTGGTGTTAGGGTTCCAAATCCCCATTCAATTTCAAACAAAATGCCTTCTACTGACATTGTCCCCCTCCCGATTATTTTTAGGTCGTTGGCGCCAATGTCTATGATCTATGTTATAGGGCAAAGATTGGTATCACTGACGTAGGAAAGGGGGGGGGCTCCAGCCCCCCCCCAATTTTTACCGGGGCACAACTTTCTCTTCAACATCGAATCCCTTTATAACTTTTTTTTTAAAGTTATTTGAGCACCCCATCAATTCACAATTTATGGGGGTGCTCAAGTAATTTTAAGTATCCCCACAATCTATGAGGGGTGCTTATATATATATATATCATCATCATATTCAACCATTATCTATCCACTGCTGGATGAAGGTCTCTCCAAATGCTTTCCACACAAGTCTATCCTGAGCAATTCGCTTCCACGTCACCCCAACCTGTTTTCTTATATATATACGTCCCACACAAGCTTAAGGCCATTTCCTTTGTATTTCTTTCACCGTACTACGTGTATGTGTGAAAACAGAGAGACCTCCATCCTGCAGTGGATTAAAAATGGTTGATTATGATGATAATGATATGTATTAATTACTTCTTTTTTTTTTACTTTTGCATGTCGAAAATAAGAAATTTATTGTACATTTGTCATATTTTATCTAACTGTAAAATGTTTTCTAAACTGAATCCTTTGGAGGGGAAAAAACTTCAAATAAAACATGAATACAATAAAGAAAACGTCCGTCCATCCGTCTGTCAGACAGATGAATAAATAAATATAAATATTTTAATCACATTCGGATAATCATAACTCTCAATTACTATGGAAATAACATATATCCTAAGACTGATTAAAATATGAAAACTGCTATCATAGGGCGCGATTTAGTAATTGTTTTCATGTTTTTAGAAGAATATTATTTTCAAAACTCATCGAATATAAAACAGTAAAAACATGAGTGATGCACTGCGCAAAATAATATTTAAAAACGAAATGCACACAAACGCAGTTTAAAGAGAGTTGAAGATACATTTTACTATTATTTCGATGGAAAACAAATGCTCGCTTTCTTCAAAAAATTTTCCAAACAGATTCGTTGCCACTAAATGTTATGTGATTTAATAAACTAACTAAATGACATGTTTTTTCGTTTCTGATTTAGTGGCAACGAATCAGTTTGGAGAAATTTCTGAAGAAGGTGGACATTTGTTTTCCACCGAAACAGTTGTAAAATATATATCTCCAACTCACATTAAATTGCGTTTGTGTGTATTTGTTTTCAAATATGAAACAGTGGCTTAAGAAAATGTGTCGCAAATAAGGCTTCAACATGCGTTTGTGCATGGGGATAGAGTGACTGATTTTCTGGCTACGTCTGACTGTTTGGCAAAATAATTATTCACCAATGAGACGCAATCATTTCATTTAAAGCGATGGAAATTGACAACTCAACCTTCAAGTGTCGTTTTCAAGTAGAAAGCTTCGAGGCTCACAAGTCCTTCAAATCCCCTCATTCGCAAGGAGGGTTAGATTATATCCCCAGGCAAATAACTCCCCCTCTCTTGGATTTTGAATGCAGTAAAGTTAAAGGGATGAGAAAATAGCCCCTGGGAATTGGGAGGGATTCCTTCCCCCCCCCCCCTTAAGGCGAAAGGTAGAAAAGACCACCCAATCAAATTGCATTATAAAACTGATATCTAGACAGCTTAAAAAAAAAGAGCCCCTCAGTTGCGTTTTCGACTGCCTGCTTTCAGGCGGTTTAAATGAAAATCCTACCCTAATACGCCTTGTCACTTCCATTAGAGATTTTATCCTACATGTCTCTTTCTTCTATTTTGACCCTAAAAATATAACAATCTGCTGTCCCGTTTACATGAGTTGGCGGGTCGTATATACAGAAAGTGTATTCAGCAGAACCCCATTATTTGAACTTCGCTTAACCGAAATGGCCTGCTCTGTATTCATTCATTCATTCATTCTCTCTCTCTCTTTCTTTTCTTTTTTTTTTTAAATGGAAGTAAGGACTTGTTCAATATTTTCAGCAAATATGCTCATTTACTTCCGGAGTAGTCACATTTTAAGAGATAAATCAATGCAAATGGTAGATATTCAATATATACAAAGTTATGCACAGATTTTATTTTGTACGTATTAAGTATATTCCGTAACAGCTGACTACTTCTATAAAGGATATAATTGTAATTTATAATCATATGTAGGCTCCTACGATAGAAATGCTTTGTTTACTTCCCAGGCTTTCTTAACTGTTGCCACTTAGAAACGCAAGGAAAGCAAACTTAATAAGTTCAATTTCTAAAATTGGCAAAATGCCAAATTGTTTCATTTTTATTTGATGTTTTCTAAATACACATAATTCCACCTTTCGTATCTGGCAAAATTTTCTGTATAATTATAATTTCAATTTTTATATTTGGCAATAGTTTGTTTACCGAATTCTTAAATAAAACGAGTCTTCAACTTTCCGCTGCAGTGTGCACACATCATTCTCGGAGCCTCTTCTAAATAGGAGTACTTATTTACTCCAATGTTGTATTTGAAATAATTCATGTATTGGCGTGTATTGATGAATTAAACATTTAAAGTATTAATAAATATGATTTTAAATAATTGGTACTGTTGCATTTCTTCAATAATTAATTCTTCACATATATTTAGTGACATTTTTCACTTCACACGGCATAAATATAGAAAAATATGAAATTAAATTTAATCGTATTTTTTGATAAAAGTTATAGTTTCTTTGTATCTTTATACTAACAAGTGAAATTCTTGATTATCCAAAATTGGATCACCCTTTATTTGAAATAATTGGGATTCTGCTATAATATGATTTTAGAACGAACTACGCAAGTTTTGATATGAAAATAATAATGCCATATTGGAAACAATTTTTTAGGCGTAGCACCACTACGAAAAAAGTATAGAAATTGCATATTACATATGGGCCTTCTAGAACTTCTCTTACCCGTCGTAGGTCTGTTTTTATAAAACCTCAATCCAAATTTTAGTGTTCATTTCATAGGAATAATGGCGCTTTTTTATATAAATATTTAGGAGTCTTTATTTTTACTGATTTTTCGTGTTTTTCGAAGCAACATTTTTTTGTTTTGCATCACGTAGACCAGTATATTTCAACGAAATTTTGTCTAAATTTAGCGTGTTTGCCATTTCTAACGCTTAAATAGTTATCTTTCCAACACTAACTATTCTGGTGAAGTTATAACATTTCAACAAATACTTTAGAAATGACAAGGGGAAAGGAGGGATAATAATAATAATGTATTATTATTATTATTATATAGTTTAAAGCCCCCTTTCCAAACCTGAATGGGATACCCTGAATTTCTTTTCCATCACTTTGAATTAGTCTATTTACAGAACCGGTTGCCAGAACCGATAGAAAAATGCACATTCTTCTTGTTTATTCTATGTTAACTCTATTCATTCTAGAGCATCGATTCTTTAACTGAGGTTTGCGTACTCCTGGGGGTCCACCAGACCCTTCCAGTGTCCCACAAATATTCGGACAAGACATTTACTTCATTATTTGTTCCACAAACATCAAGACAAGAGCATTTGCTCTTTAATGCTAAGAATAAATTATGAGGGGACGAAAAATTCTTTCCTTAAATAGTGAAAATTAGTGATGAAACACTAGAAATAAATACATATGATGCAAATTCCGGGCTTTAAACTTTGAGTTAATTCTTGGGGGTCCGCAAGAGCGAATGACCTCTGAAGGGATCCTCGGTCTAGGAAAGTTGAAGAACCACTGTCGTAGAGTTTTCCTAAGTTATGAATGTTTTATTATATCCAATATTTTCTATTGTTACCTCAACCGTGTAGATTCTCTCCACAAGATGACCTTCTGAAATCTCCCTTAGATCATTTAAGTAGCGTGCAAGGTAAATTAAAGTTCTACGAATGCGGGTGAGATATATCGAAGGCAAATTTCTGTAATACCAACATTATTCGGATGAGAAAGTATCGTATGAGTTTTGCTACAGGGGTTAGGTAAAAAAACTGCTATATTAGTGACTTTGGCTCCTAAGAAGAGTCTTCTCAATTTTATGACAGGGCTAAAAAGGTGTTGGATTTATTGGAAATGGCTCCGTGTATGCTTTTGGCGAGCATTTGGCGTACTTTTTCTTATTCTTGTGCCGCCTAGAGAGATTCCAAAGGCCCCTACCAGGCCTTTTTGCCCAATACCGCAATCCCGTAAGCTGATTACAACGACTATGAAGATAGAAGAGAGGAACGAAGGGAAAAGATTCCTCCTCCTGGCACCTACATTTTCCCCTCTATTCCCTCCCCATTCCCCACATATCCCCTCCACTTGCTTAATCTCTGGAAGCGGACCTAATTTATTTAGTCGCATTATATGTAGTATATGTGCCAAAGGCGACCTCCTCTATGTTGCTTGGACTTCCACACTTTCCCCCATGTTCGTAAGTCTTCTTCCCTTCATCCTGTTCCTCCCGCATGCGGAGGGACCAACTACACATTTATTTCTGCACTAAAATATAGATCGACAGCAACATCAACCTTAGTTCAGGTCAGTTTTGACGTCTACATAGCTCTGTTTTTAATGTTTTCATTCTTTCAGCAACTGACCATTGAAGATTTACACCAGAAAGCACATTTGTCAAGATCGTAATATTTTAATCGGCTATTATGTTTATCTGTTTGCGAGCCCACAGAAGACCATTTATTATGAAACGCAAATAACGTTGTGAAAGAGACGAGTTTTAACCGACGAAATTGATTAAATTACTGTCATTAGTTTTCACCATAGAGCATTGATCCCAAGCTTCATATGATACTAAAGTCAATGACACCGATGCAGTAATGATGCTCAAATGATCC
>QLNU02015270.1:122297558-122307602 GCA_006491805.2 Dysdera silvatica
TGCTCCTTTGCGTTGTCTGTAACTTTCGTATTGCTCCAACTGTTAGACTCCATGTCTCTGATCCATAAGAGAGGACTGGCAATACACACTGGTTGAAGACCTTTCTTTTTAGACACAAAGGCAATTTCCCCTTCAGGATAAAACTGTTTCTTCCAAATGCACTCCAGCCAAGTTTAATACGTCTGTTGAGTTCTTTCATAATGTTGCCATCCATTGAAATCAGCTGGCCAAGGTAAATATATGAATCAGCAATTTCTAGCTCAATGTTGTCAACTTGTATTTTTGTTTCCTCTACAAAATTATTGAACATGATCTTAGTTTTTTGTAGGTTCATCTTGAGTCCAACTTCTTTACTTCTAGTTGAGAGCTCCTGTACCATGTCTTGGAGTTCTGATGGGTCCGTTGAAAAAATAACAATGTCATCAGCAAACCGCAAATGATTTAAATATTCACCATTTATTTTTATTCCCTTGTTATTCCAATTTATCAGCTGAAAAATCATCTGTAAAGCTGAAGTAAAAAGTTTTGGAGAAATGGTATCTCCCTGCCTCACCCCTTTGCCAAGTTTGATAGTTTTGGTATCTTTATGTAACCGAAATTTTGCACTTGCATTTTTATACACACGTTTCACCATGTCAATGTACACATCCTCAATGTCTGTTGATCTTAAAGAGTTGATGACTGCTGATGTTTTAATAGAGTCAAAGGCCTTCTCATAGTCAATAAATGCAACACACAATGGAAGTTCATATTCATGTGTTCTTTCAATTAATTCTCTTAATACTTGAATATGGTCCACTGTACTGAATCCACTTCGAAATCCAGCTTGTTCTCTTGGTTGAGCTGCATCTAATTTTTTCTGCAGGCGATGTGTTAGCACTTTTGTGAAGATTTTATAAATAGCAGGTAACAAGCTAATTGGTCGGTAATTTTTCAAATCCTCTTTATCACCTTTTTTATGCAAAAGAATTACTGTTGCAGAATCCCATTGGTTTGGTATGTTACCGCTGTTAAGACATTTGGTAAAGAATTTTGCAAGTATGTCTTCTACATATTCTCCAGCTTCTTTTAGGATATCTAATGTAATACCATCATCGCCAGGGGCTCTTCCTTTCTTCATACTTTTTATTGCAAATGAAACTTCTTCTTTTAAGATTTTAGGAGCTGTTCCTTCGACTATTTCAGTGTCTTCGTTTAATCCACTGTTACTTTCATATAGTTTTTTGTAGAATTCTTCAACTCTTCTAAGTATTTCTTCCCTATTTCTTGTTACGGTGCCATCCTCTCCTTTTAATGCAATGATGTGTTTCTTCCCAACAGATAAACTTCCTTTAACAACCCTAAGGCTCTTGTTATTTTCAATGGCCTTCCTTACTAACTCACAATTGAATTTTCTTATGTCTTCTTTCATGCTTTTGCGCAGAGTTTTACAAAGTTCTATGTACTCAATCCTGGAACTGGTATTTCGATTGTCCACCTTCATATCTCTTCGCCTTTTCATGAGCTGTTTCGTCTTCTCAGATAATTTGCTATTGTGCTTTTTACAGGTTACACCACCAATTTCCCCAGCAGTTTCAACTATTGTCTTAACAATGTTTTCATTTGCTTCTGAGATATCACTTTCATCAATAAGTCCTTCCAGTGCAGAAAAGCGATTTTTTAATTCCAACTTGAATGCCTCGGTATTTTCTTTTAATTTCTTTAAATCCACCCTCTTACTTACTTGTTTCCTAATGAGCTTCTGTCGTTCTAATTTAGTATTTAAGTGCACTTTACATCTCACCATTCGATGATCACTTCCAGTATTAAATCTGTTCAGTACACTGCAATCTTCAATAATTGATTTCTTGTTTGCCAGGATATAGTCAATTTCACTAGTTCCCCCATTTGGGTGTTTCCATGTCCATTTTCTTTGCGGTTTCTTCTTAAAAAATGAATTCATGATGCTAAGGTTTTCAGCTTCTGCAAATTCGATGAGTTGATCGCCACGTTCATTCCTTTCCCCATATCCGTATTTACCAACCGATGTCTCTCCTTGTTCCTGTTGTCCAATTCTTGCATTGAAATCCCCCATGATGAGCTTGATATGTTGTTTCCCTTTGGTGTGTAACTCTTTGATTTCTTCATAAAATTCTTCAACCTCTTCGTCGGTATGGCTTGATGTTGGTGCATATACCTGTACTATTTGAAGTTGGTATCGCTGGGTTAGTTGAACAACGAGCCTCGCTGCTCGATCTGATGTACTTTCAACTTCCAGAAGACAGTCTTTAATTCTTTTGTTGATTAAGAAGCCAACACCACTTGTTCTTCCAGTTTCCGTTCCTCTATAATAAAACAAATGTCCACTTTTAAGTTCCACCAACTCTTCACCTTTTCTTCTAACTTCACTGAGTCCTACAATGTCCCATTTGATCTTGTCAAGTTCTTCTTCCAATTCCTGAAGTTTTGCTTCAGAAGCAAGGGATCGTCCATTATACGTTGCCAAGGTCAATAACAAACGGCAGCCTGGGCCATTCCAGTGATTCTTAGCACCCCCTGCTTTCATGCCACACTGACCGCTGCCTTGATCAGGAGCACTCCAGCACCTGGAGACTAGGGGCCATGGTTTCTGGTGTGTCAACATAATGGAGGAATTAGCCATAATTTCACCACGCTGGCTAGACGGGTTGGTGAATTAGCCCTCCCCTTCCGCCTTTCTATCCGTGCAGCAAATATTAATTTGCCACATAAATAGAAAGCTCAGCCTGCACCACTTGAAGGCGGGGTAGGACACTAGGTTACTGGCCTGGCCGGTTCCACACATCGTCACATACGTTCAGCGTGTGGGTCTCCTTCCAGTTAGATACCAGCAACCCTTTTGCAGGCCATATATATACAGGTGCCGAGAGCCAAAGCGGGTCCCCAGACCCATTTCGTTGGGCCCTATGACCCTTCCCCTGGGCAGTAGCATAAATGTTTTATCTTTTTGGGGAAGGGGTTGATACCCAAATAAACAAAAAACAATGAAATAAAATCGCATTTTTTTGTGCTTATTTATTACCTATTTTACAAGATCACTTCTGAAAAAAAAACTAACGTAAGATATTATTTTTTTCGATAATCGAGACAGGCTAATGAAGAGTAATTAAAAAACTGTTCATTAATAATGTACAAAATCTTATTAATCTGGATTTAGAGAACAATTTTTCTGGCCTTCCGACTTGCAGGAGGGGGACGGGCCCACTACAACATAGATCCTTGCCATCTTGGGCCCTTAGACTTCATTCGGGGCCGCAGCCCCCCCCCATCTCGTCGGTCTTGTATATATGTACTTTAGCGCGAGAACTCTAAAAGCTAATTGGGGGTTTGGTTCCCCAGGCCTTAAGAGGTTCGGATTCCTCGGAAAACAGTAGGTCCCGGCGCAGCATGACCACTGTAGTCTTTGAGCCGTAAAACAAACAAACAATAACAATAAAAGGTAATTGGATGGGAAGAGAAATTCGTTGTTGTTTAAATAATATTTCCCCGCGAAAATTGAAGCTTCTGGATAAATCTTCGAGGGCGTATAAGTCCTGCTCCGACTGTATTAATTTTTTCTGAAATTCTCTTCGAACTGTTATTTTAATCTTTATTATAGAATCAATAAAACTTAAAAAGGAAGGGAAGTGATTACGTATAACTGGGTACATAATCTATGGGATTTTTGATGCATCATTATTATCGAAGTATTTATCAGGGGGTATTTATTGCTTGAATATAAATATATACCAGGACGTAAAGAGTCCAATCGAATTATAAGTACTGTTTATTCTATTTTTGTAGAAGTTATGAAAAATAATAATTATGTAGATTAAATAAGAGAATAAATGATGCGTAGAAGCGTGTCATAATATCTCAAGTGATATTAAAAAGTTATAAATGATAAAGGAAGTTTGCAAGAACATTTGCAAAGAATACTAATGTATGCTCTTCAGAAAGAAAAAATAATAAAGTGTAAGAAGCTGATAAATAAATAGCCAGAAATACTATTGAATAATAGTTCGAAGTGTACAAAGAGAGTGGAACTTTTCCTAATGTAGATATTATTTCGAAAATATTTTTAACAATGCCAATATCAAATGCAACAGGTGAAAGATCTTTTTCAGTTTTAAAAAGTGCTAAAAACTATTTAAGGAGTACAATGGGAGAAGATCGGTTGAACAACATGGCCATATTATACATAGAACAAGAAATTTTGGACGAAATAGATACTTTAAAAGTAATTACTGAACTCCCCAAAGAGAAATCAAGACGCAGATTCGCATAGATTTTTTTTTTTTAAGAACTCGGGTAACTTTAGTTAATGTTAACTTTTTTAAAATAATTTCAGATTTTTCTTGAAACGTTGAGTTTATTATTAGTTACATATTGCCGGTTTAAGGAACTCACTAAAAATTTACTACTGAAATCATTCCGGAAAATCATCAGTTCCGTACGCAATTTTTGTTTTGGGGCTTGGATCTATAGATTCAAGCCCCAAATTGCCTTATAAGCAGCACAGTATCTAAATAAACTTACGCCCCTGCAGAATCGCCCAGATTGTGTCCCCCCCACCACCAGCATATTCTCCCTTGTGAATTATTTCAGCCGATTTTACTCCCTTCCTCGCCTGTGCCCTTTTCGTGGGACTTGCACGCCATCCTCTAGCTACGGCCCTGGGTCTAAGAGCCTCGAAATTTTTATCGCCAGGGGCTTCTAATAGGTTTAATTCACCTCTGGCGTAAATAGGCATTGGCGAAGGAAGAGCTCCCATGGACGTCGCTTTAACAGAGGCTCGAAAGGACTAAATTCGAAAATACTCGCAAAAAAACGAATTTTGAATAACCCCAGGGCATCAAATTAAAATTAATAATTTAACAAAAACACAAGAATTTCTATTATGCCTTTAGTTACATCTCGTAAGATTAGGAGGCAAAATATGTCAGAGTCTGTAGGCGGCAAAATCAAAACTGCGCCTCTGCTTGTTAATAGAGATAAAATTTTTACATCTACAGTAAAAACACTAACAAGGAGAACTCACAGTGAGTGCACCGCCGATTTCAATGACTTTTTTTTTTTGTTGACAAAAGTAGAGCCAAAATAAGGAAATACGTGTCTCGGCATTCGTGCCAATGCAGATTATTTTCGGAGATATTGATTTTTAATGATTTAAAGATTTTTCATTCATATATGTGAGCTTAAAATACGACATCCTTTGCAAGCCAATCGGTAGCTTAGTTGGTAAGTTACCGGCCTAGCGCTTCGTGTTTTTGCGTTCGATGCCCGCGGAAATCGATTACATTTTTTTAATATATATCCTTTTTACATGTTTGCTTATGTATTTTTATTAGTAAAAATACTTTGCTTACAATCGGATTTTGTTCATAAACTTACTTTAATAAAATTCATATTTACATATTTAATTCTGTGATACCATTTATCGCAGTTATAATTTTTACACGAATTTTAATTTTTAATTTCACACTTTATTTATGTATGTATTTATGCTCTGGAATCGTTATTCCACACGAAAGTCCACATAGAACCTCTCAACGCACCCACTAAAGCCATCCTTCAATGTTTTTGTTGCCAGGGGTTCATCACGGAATTGTCCTTCTCCCCCCCCCACCCGTTATATAAAGTGCGACAGCGACCACCCCACGGTTTACTGCACCAAACCTCGCACCACCCCAGCAACTTGTGCAAACTGCCAATGCCCTCACCCCGCCAGCTTTAGGGGTTGCCCTAAATACCTCCAAGTCGTCGCTGCTGTTCAAAACCCATGCTCAACTGACCATACTCATCCACCTGCCGCCCTACTACCCTTTCCCCCTCCCAATCCTGCCCACCCACTTTCCCAGCCATTCCAATACTCACATTGGGAAGCCAGTCGTGACAACTCTTCCTCCATCAACACATGGCGAACTCAGCTTCGCTAATATTACAGCTCCCCACCTGCAACCCCCATTAAGCATTCCCGCATGTTTGGCGATGACATCTTAACCAACTTACTACTCCACGTCACAACAATACTCCAAGAAGCATTCTACACATTCATCAGCTCTCCCCCACAACACAAAAATCATTTTTTAGCACGCAGTCTTAATAAGATCTTTGGCACCTTCAGTCATTCATCCCAGACCATTTTAAGCAGCCGGCCTCCCAGTTAGGCGCCCCCATCAACTCTCAATAGTTTCACTCAATATAAATGAACTAACCAATCAAGTAGTTGAGTTACGTGATTTCATCGTCAAGGAAAATCCAGCCATTCTTTTACTTCAAGAAACCATCTTAAGACATAATCATTCACACAATATCCCAAATTACAACTGTACACGAGAGGATCGTCTTCTCCACCTGCAACACCATGGTCCCACCGCCTATGATGGTGTGGCCATCTATTACAAATCAACTCTTAATGCATTCCCTTTGCCAACCCCCTCTCTGCAAGCCGCTGAAGTTGTGGGGCTTCAGGTTCTAGATAACTCTAATAAACCTCTCAATATTTTCTCTATTTACTGCCCAGCTAATAATTTCGCTAACCCCATTCCCTGATTTCTCCACCCTTCTCAATAACTCCATTCGTACAATCTTGGCTGGTAATTTCAACGCTAAACACCCTCTCTATAACTCAACCACTTCTAATACTCGCGGAAATAGATTTCTCACATTCCTTAATCAAAACTCTCTCTTTTTCCTAACCTCTTCACCAAGCTTCACGCGTTCCACTTCTAACGGCCAAGACGTCCTTGACTTTGCCAAAATTGACAATCAAAATTTCATCCTACTAATTCATATATATCACAGTGGGTGATTAACTCATATCCGATCACCTACCTGTCTTCCTATCCCTTGATCTTACCCCTAAAACTTCCCCACCTCCAACTCTAAAATCAACTGATTGGAATCTTTTTCAATTTCACTTAAATTCACTTCTTCCAACATCTCTCACCCCACCATTACTACCCACCATGACCTTGACAAACTTGTCACATTCCTCACAGATTCCATAGGTAATCTCGCTTTCCTAGCCATTAAAATTCGTCCTTCTACGAAACCTTTTTCTTTACCACCCCGCATCAGAGAACTTACCAGTCAGAGAAATTGTGCCCTCATATTGGCTTAAAGGATAAGGCTCCACTTCCTAAACTTAACAAACCTTGTCACAACTGAAATTTGCTCCCTCTCCCAACATCGTTGGGCAGATACAATTAAAAATCTTTCAGTTCAAAATGGCTCTATTTGGAAATTTCGTAGGATTCTCCTTGGATGCAAGCCCCAAATTAACAAACTTATAACCCCTCGAGGAACCTTTTTCCAACCTACTGATATGGCTGAGATTCTTGCAGACTCCTTCCAAATCCAATTCTCCCCACATTTCCTCCCGTCACCTCCACTTTCATTCCATAATCACTTCTACTTATAACGAATACATCGATAATCTCACGAGCCAACGCAACTCAACCCCCCACTTACCAGCAACCCCAAAATTGTTGACGTCATTAAAAAACTCAAAATTCGTAAAGCACCCGAACCTGACAGTGGTACTAACCTTGCCATAAAGCATTTTACACCCATTGCCATCACACTCACACTTATCATTAATAGTATACTTACCTTACAATAATTTCCGAAAGCTTGAAAACTAGCCAACATCCCTCTAATACATAAACAAGGCAAAAACCCTCTTAACCCAGATAACTATCGACCTATATCTCTATTTTCCTCACTTTCAAAAATAGCTGAAGCAATATTTCATACCAGACTCATTGACTTTCTTGAATCAAACAACATTTTAATTAACGAACAAATCGGCTTTCGGAACGAACACTCAACCACAAACCAGATATCAAGAATTATTCACAATATCAAACACGCACTCAGTAATGACCTCTCCACACCTCTTCTTAGCCTAGACATTTCTAAAGCTTTTGACGCCGTCTGGCACCCGGGGTTAATTGCCAAACTACTCCATATCAACATCCCCCTTACCTAATTAACATAATTTTTTCCTTCATCAAACATCGAAAATTTCAAATTAACCTCAACAATAAAATTCTCTCCACTCCTCGACAAAACTCTCACCTGCACTATTTTCCCTGTTCTTCAATGACTTCCCAAAATCAAAGAACATTTCTTTAGCCCTTTTTGCAGATAATGCCGATATCTGCATCTCCAACCCACAACCTCTTCTTGCAATCCGAACTCTTCAAAAATATGTTAATAAGCTCACATGCTGGCTAAATAAATGGAAAATTATAGTAAACCCACACAAAACCCAAGCTATATTCTTCTTCTCCAAACATCACAGCCCACCCCGCACAACCTTCACTATCAGCAACATCTCTATCACCTGGTCATCAGCAATTAAAACAATTAATACCTTGGAGTAATGTTTGACAGAAAGCTTCTTTTCACCAACCGCCTAAACTCGATTAAAAACAAGGTTAGAGCAGCGTGCTCTATGCCTAGTAACATGGTAGGCCCTCGTTCCTCTTTCTCTACCACCAATAAACTACTTCTTTAAACCACAGCTATCCGCCCAATACTCATATATGCTTCCCCATCATGGTTCCTATTAAACAACAAAACATTAATCTCCCTTCAACAATTTGAAAATGCCACATTAAGAAAAATCTTACACATACCATGGTTTGTTCGCAATAGATCTTCAAAGATATTAATATACCCACAATTACCCAAACTATACATAACCTTAGTAAAAACTATTTCGATTATATACACCTCCACCCAAATCCACTAATAATCAACTCGTACATCATACACAGCACTGTCCATAAGCGTTTCTTTCGGCCCCCTACAAGCCTTTGTGGCTCATATATAGTATGCAAAATCTTTAAAAATTCATATCTCCGAAAATAAGCCGCATTGGCACGAATGCTGAAATGCGTATTTTCTTATTTTGATTCTACTTTCATCAAAATCGGCGGCGCACTCACTGTGGGTTCTCTTTCTGAGTAAAAAAAAAAATGTGATAAACACATTGAACTACCAGAGAGTATTTCTCAAAGTGTGGTCCGTGGATCACTGGTAGTCCACGGATACTAATCACGTGGTCTGCAGGATCATCATCAAATTTCAGGAAAAAAAAAATTGAACTAGAAATTGCCGGAGTAACTAGGATTTAGGTTCTGGTGAGATCTAAAAAATTTCTTCTGAATATTACTTGATATAAACCTTACCTTTCGGCGTTTCGTGAAATGTTTGAATCCTGTAAATGTTCCCATACTGTCTACATTGCTTATTATTTAATTAAATTAATGATGTAATTTTCATGGTAAATTTGACAAAATAAGATCGTAACTTATACTCTCCTTATCAAATAGTGTTACTCTAAAAATTATTTTGTTTCAGGTGGGTTTGGCAACCAACCCATGTTTTAAGAACATGGTTGGAGATATTCTATCAAAAGCTGGTGCTTTTTTAAATAAAATAAAAAACTAAAACTAAAAAATCGTAAAAATTTCCACAAATAGAGTTAAAATTGACTACAAATTATATTTCGAGGAATGAATAAATCTCTCCTGCCGGAGTTTTTATATACGTATATAAAACTACCAATAAGTCACGTGAATTAAGATTTACTTTGGTTATATCTTTCCTTGGGAGAAGAAGTGGGGGGGAGATCAGTATGACGGTGACTAAGTAGGGCTTAATATTATTAACCATAGTTGGAAACCTTAATTTCAAGTAATATATTTTTAACGGGGAGAGGAAAAAAACCCCGGTGGTCCGCGATGAATAACGAAATGCTCAAAGTGGTCCGTGTGCGACCGAAGTTTGAGAAACACTGTTCTAGAGCAATGTGGACCTATTACAGCACAAGAATTAATGTTGATAATACAAGATAAAGGAAAAAACTTTAAAAAAAATTCTGACAATGAAGTAAATAACTAAATGGTAAATATTAAAGAAGATCTTCTAAGACTGTCTCTTCTCCATTCTCGTAGGATTCAATTCCTGGTCCATCCACATCCCTCGGTATTTCTTCCCAAGACAATAAATAAATGCATCTACATTCTCTAT
>QLNU02015270.1:122307702-122338666 GCA_006491805.2 Dysdera silvatica
TATATGTACAAAAAAAAGTATATAACCAATATTCTTTGTTTTTCTATACCGGCTATATACACATAGCGCATTTGTATTGACGTTATTTATAGCTGTATTTTAATGGCCATGGATTAATTGATGTGGACGACCGTATTGTTATGGGCCTTGATTATGTTCGTAATTATTTATTTCTATCAAAGATTACTATTAACACTTACTTTTGCTGAATGGGTACAATAAATAGTTTCCATTCACCTCACACTTGCAGATATTATAAACTTTTAAAACCCAGCGTGTACTTTTCATGCTCTATTGGTTAATAAGAAAGATCATGTTTCCCTTTAGAGGAGTTAATTGGTGAAATTTACCTGATGGCGCAGCACGCTTGTGTGGGAGGACATGTACCTAACTGGAATGATACTCTCGTTCTTCAAAAAGGTATTTCTTTTCACTATAGTGTATGTATTTTCTAGAACTTTGAGAAACATAATATATATATGGTAGAGGAATTAACAGTTTACTTATGATACTTGAATCGAGTTAAATCAGACAAGAACGTATGGTAAATATGGATGGTATAAAACAGGAAATAATCAGAAAAATATAAATACGGTGCTAGTTCAAGAAATCTCAGTAAATAGGGGATTTCTAGTTTTGAGAAAATGAATAATAGATATTTATATTCTTAATACTTTACTTGACAAAGAGATAGTTCAAGAAATATTGTGGAAGCTTTTAGAAATTTGTATGATGAGAATTACCTTTCTATTTCTCTCTATTTCACGCATACCCTTCGTTTTTACTTTTTTTATTTTCCCCTTTCATTTTTCTGTGTTTTTTAATTTAATTACTTTCACTCGTTTTCTCATATGTTTTCTTTTTTGACCATTTTATTTTTCTCCTCGTATTTTCACCTCATTCACGTTCAGATAATCTTCATATTCCAAATTTCGACGCCAAATTCACTTTAATTTTGCCAAGTTAAAACTACTGGCTGACTTTCAAAATTTAACTGGATTTCAAATTGTCAGATCAGTAAGTATGATTCCTCATTGAATTTCTCTATCATTAAACAAGATCTTCGCTCTAGTTTCACTCTTTTGCGTTATTGTAAATTGATAACCCAGCCTTTTGATTGATTTTTATTCCTGTTTTCTTATAACTATCGCTATTTATTATTTTGTCAACGACAGTTGAAAACGAAACCACCCTCTCAATACTTGAGACCCATGCCAAACCTCCATCTTTAATCTTTTGAAAATCAATTTCGTGTGAAGAGTTGGAGGGAAACAAAACAAATAAACAGGCACCAACAGAAAACACAGAATAGGACGCAGAATTCGCAAAAGAGCATGAACGCTGGAGAGATGATCTCGACGATGCCTCGCCAACTGTAAACACTGAGCTCTTCCATTTGTTCTTCCATTTTCTTTTGTCTATCTGTATCTAGCAATTGATAGATGTTTCGGCGGAACTGTCAGCCTTTGGGAGACTGGGGAACGAGGGGAGGGAACACACAAACACGTGTCTCACACGAACAGAATAGTCAGAAGAGGAAGCAGCAAAAGAACTGGGAGAAATAGATGAGGGATGCTAAGGGAGGATGCTTTCTTTTGTGAAGGAGAATGGAGAAGCAAAAAGCAAAGAAAATTGTGCTTTGGATGGACTAAAATGAACGAACGTGGGAGACTGATTCATTTTAGCTTCCTTCGTTTGTAATCTTTGCTTAAAGCACTTTGTCTAAGACGGAAAAAAGAAGACGGTCTCTCAATACCCTAGAACACTATTGTAATGGCTTCATGATGAAAAGGGACTGGTAATCCGTTTTGGGTCACAAACATAAATTCCATTTATTAACAAACCGTTGCTGGAGATCTATTATTTAAACATATTGTTGGATGGAAGAAAAAAAATTTCTGTTTGGATTTTGCGTCTTCTGGTCTCTGTGAAGCCATTGTTTCGGTAGAAATATATATATCTAGACTTCAATCAGTTTCTAGGGAAGGTATACTTTTAGAAATTACTTTTATAAAATTGTCTCATAAATAAGGAACATCTTAAAATCATTAGGGTACAAAAATAGAAGTTTTTTCTATAACATATTGATTACCCTTCCATTGAAGTAAATTTTAAATATCTTACAAAGTTTTAAGGACATTACTAAACCTATCTTCTCCTTCCCCCCTTTTTTTTTAACTTCAATTAGAATGTAAAAACAAAACGTGAAAATGGTTTGAAGACAGGGGAATAAAATATTCATGTCAAAAATAAAAGTACTGAATTCTTTCACTGAATTATTTAGTGTGCATACAAATTATTATTATTGCTATTAAAATAATAAATAGAATGAATCAAGGATCTTTGATTTAACTATTAGCGTTATAAGAAATGTCAATAATTTATTAAACACTCGGGTTTTTACCTAACTGAAACCACAGTTAGTATTGCAGAAAATAAATTTTAAAAGCAAAACTTCATTAAATGTTTAAATTTAAATATTATCCAATTTTTTACTATTATTTTAATGTGAAAAAAAACGTATTTAATAATTTTCTAAGAACTTTCATTTAAGTTTTTTGTTTCAAGATTTGGAATTTCACTTGTACCTTTGAAATTCACTCTGGCACGTTTTAGTTGCATTAAATTTTCACTTTGTTCTTCAAACCTGCTAATTTTCTGCATTATTTTTATATTCAATCATTACTCATTCCACGGTAAAGGTATCTTATTGCTTACATTTTACATTATATCTGTTCCTACTGGGCTACTCGTACTCGTATTGTTCAAACCTACTTTCTACGACTACGTAAGTCGTTTCTACTACTCCGTAAGTAATTTCTGTTACTCTAAGTAATTTCTACTATTCTGTAAGTCGTTTCTACTACTCTGTAAGCCGTTTCTACTGCTCTAAATAATTTCTACTACTCTATAAGTAGTTTATGCTACTAAGTAGTTTATACTACCCTGTAAGTAGTTTATACTACACTATAAGTAGTTTACACTACCCTGTAAATAGCTTCTACTACTTTAAGTAGTTTATGCTACCCTGAGTAGTTTATGTTGCTCTGTGAGTAGATTATACTACTCTGTAATTAGTTTATACTACACTATAAATAGTTTATGCTACCCTGAGTAGTTCATGTTGCTCTGTGAGTTGTTTATACTACTCTTTAAGTAGTTTATATTACACTATAAGTAGTTTATAATACCTTGTAAGTGGCTTTTACTACTCTAAGTAGTTTATGCTACCCTGAGTAGTTTATACTGCTCTAAGTAGTTTATGTTGCTCTGTGAGTAGTTTATGTTGCTCTGTGAGTAGTTTATACTACTCTGTAAGTAGTTTATGCTACTCTAAGTACTTTATACTACTCTAAGTACTTTATACTACTCTGTAAGTACTTTATACTATTATGGAAAACGTTTAACGTAATTTGGGAGACGATATATGAACATCTCCCAAACGCTGTTCAATATTCTTATCCCCACGTATTTAGTAAAACATTCCGGTTATACACAGTAAAACACATCTCGAAATATGCCCCGTCAATTCATGCTTTCTCGTCTTAACTAAAATACTTCCAAAGTTCCAAAATTCATTATATATTATATATATGTAAATACTTCTAAAAATTAGAGGGCAAAGACCCTGCAGTTATGCATTGAAAAGCACACAGTTCCCACATTTTTTAATTCGAAAATATTCCCATATCACAATTTAGTTGCATTTGAGTATGTATAAAGTCCCTATAGCCATGAAAATACTCATATTAATTCCAACATCAAGAACCCTGAAGGTATTATTTTGGCATGTCACTTTCCCTGTGTTCAGCTTTTGTTTATTGAGCGCGATGGGTTTCATCACATGACATCAATCTCATTACACAATACAAACATATAGACTGAAAGACCTTTCCATATCAATAAATAGATTATGTATCATCCAATCAATTTCTTTTTTTTTCAAGGAATAGATGGCCTTCGGTTCCACTCTGCTGTAACCATACATCGTAGCTGACATGACATCAAAGTATAATAAAAATAATAACTGTTTGTGGAACAAATAATTGTTAGCATTTTAGATAACTTTTGCCCAATATATTTGTGTATAGACATATTTATTATATACATTATAGAGCTTTGCAGGATATTCCGCCGCGTCTGTTTATTAGGTGTTTTTAATAAACAGACGAGGCTGAATATCCCACGAAGCTCTATAATGTATATTAATAGACGCCGTGAAAGTCTTCGTGAATATATTCATTATACTTTGTGAGGAAGGGAGGGAAGGAGGTGGAAAATAAGGGAGAAATGTGTGAAAGGAAGAAGGAAAGTGTAAAAGAAAATACATAAATCAATCGAAATATAAGTAAGATGATGTATTTCATTTTGTTAACGTGACGCTGCTTTTTTAGTATAATCATTCCGGAATTGGCAACATGCGTAGAGAGAAAATTTTACACAATTTTGAAATATCCATGCGTTATTAATCGACGAAGAAGGCATATTAATTTCAACATTTTATTTCTAACCCCAAGGGAAAGAAATCCATCTACAAATGATTATATAATTAGAGGAGAAATGTATTTGTTAAGCCAAAAATTCTATACAGAAAGAGAGGAAAAATACATCTACCCCTGTATGTTCGTTCTTCCGCATGAAGGAAAAATATGCAATGAAAACCAGTTTACTAGCGCACTCAGAATGTTCCAAGAGGGGGGGGACAAATGGAAAAAATGGTCAGAGGCCATATCAATTTCGGTTGTCCTTAAAGCGACGATTCAAGTAGGGAGGCATGGGTTGATTCCCGCCCTCCCCATTGACCTGGGATTATACCATAGAAAATTAGATGAAAAGTACTGGACACTTGGCTAAAAATAGGAATCGGAAACAAATAGCAGTCCCCCTTCAAAGGTTTCGGGATCCGCCCTTGCTGGTCCTTTTGTGTACATTTATCATTATTAAATTACTAATAATTCTACAGTGCAAGATACTTAAATCATTAGACGTGGTACTGCAATATAATACTTTATTTTCCATGTTACATGTTTGTCAATCTTACACATGGAGGAAGAGTAGCAAAACCTAAGGTTAATTCCCTCTCTCCATATACTGGCTTAAGTTTCATTTCTTATAATTAGTCTTCTTAATTTGTTTCTAAATTCAGTATCTGATGTAATATTTTTTATTTCGTTTGGTAATGAATTCCACATCTTAATGCCGTAATAATTTATATTACCGGAACCCATGTTTGTTTTTATTTTTTTTAATTTTTAAAGTTTTCCTTGATCAACTATTGTTCATATTTGGTTTATTTTCTATATTTATGTCCTCAATGTACTTCCCTTTTCTTATTCTATTAAATATCATTATCAAGATTTTATTACATAAAAAGGTTAAACACTGGTAAAATAGCAATGAAAAAGATCACCCAAGCTTTCGGACGCATCAGCAGCAGTCCTTCATCAGGAGTAATGACGATGTTATGTTTCTGTCTCTTTTTTATACTTGAAATTTCTGGAAAACCCTTCATCAGAGTAGTCCCGCAGAATGGGAAAACCCAATGAGAACCAATGGGAGGCCTCCAATAGAATCATGGAAGAACCCCAATAGGGACCAATGAGAAACCCATACTGCAGGCTACCTAATTTGGGGATGTCTCATACATTTCAGAGTAAGAGTTGTTTATAAGTTTCTGGAAGTGGTTGTGATGTATTAATGGCTTTCCCGTGTAGTTTGTAAGTTTCCCAAGATTCTAAGAAGAGTCTACTATTCTTGTTTGTGATGTGACGGTGTAGTATTTTTGTTGAGTCCCAGTCGGGTTCGTGTCCGTGTTGTAAAGCGTGTTCTGCCAGACGTGAGGCTATGTCTCCTTTCGCGAGTGCTTGTTTGTGTCCTTGTCTTCTTGTTTTGATAATTCTTTTTGTTTGTCCTAATAAAAATCTCACACCACAACAGCAATTCGTACTATCCCTCAGTCTAAATTTCTCACCTGCTCCACTTAAAATTCCTACACCACAGATTCTCGCTTCCATAGAAAATGCTCTACAAAATACTCACACTGACGAACGTGTTGCAGCTGATATCCGCTGCAGAGTGGCAGGACTCCTTCGGCGTCCAAAACTTCCTGAGGACAACCTAACGCCTATGCAAAGGGTTGCCCTCCGGGAGCTACGGAACGACAAGGACCTTGTCATACTGCCAGCTGATAAAGGCCGTACTACAGTCGTCTTAAATCGTCCAGACTACTTACATAAAGTCTCTACACTCTTATCTGATACAAATACATACACCCGCATCACAAAAGACCCTACACAAACAATTCAATCCAAAATGAACTCTCTCCTTCTAAAACTCTATAAATCTAAAAAACTTACATTTAATCTCTACGACTCTTTAAAATGCACTTCCGGCCGCTTACCATCCTTCTACGGATTACCTAAAATTCATAAACAAAATATTCCTCTTAAAACTATAGTTAGTTTTTGCAGCTCTCCTACATATAACCTATCACAACACCTCTCACGTCTACTCTCTCCTATAATCGGTAATAACGACTACACTGTTTCTACTAGCCAATCCTTCTGCACCTCTTTAAATAACCTACAACTTGACGACGACGACCTCATGGTCTCATTCGATGTAATTTCTCTCTTCACTTGCATTCCCACATCACTTGCAATCGACACCGCACTTACACGCCTCCAAAATGACACAACACTACATGAACGCACTTCACTAACACCTCACGACATCTGCACATTGTTGAAATTTTGTCTGGACTCTGCTGTGTTCTCCTCAAATGGTTCTATCTATAGACAAGTTTTTGGCACTGCCATGGGATCTCCGGTCTCAAGTGTTGTAGCTAACTTGGTTATGGAGTCATTTGAGGAAACTGCTTTGTCCTCACCGAATTTTAACATTAAATTCTGGAAAAGATACGTCGACGACACGTTTGTTGTACTTAAAACTAATACACTCCAAAGCTTCTTCCATTACCTTAATAACTTAAACTCACATATAAAATTCACATACGAAACAGAACAGAACAATAAACTCCCTTTCCTAGACGTTCTTGTACACAGATCTCACGATAACTCAATCTTCACCTCAGTTTACCGTAAACCCACACATACAGACAGATATCTCGATTTTAAATCGCATCATCCAACATGCCACAAAGCTTCCGTTGTTAAAACATTAAGTCTTAGAGCGAATTCTCACTGCAGTAATGAAACACTTTCAAACACAGAAACAAAACACATACACACGGCACTTAAAAATAATGGATACCCTAAACGATTCATTCTCAGAAACTGTAGACCCAATAGTACATCTTTAAACAATACATCTCACACCCGCATATCTATTCCATATATTCACGGCATTTCCGAAACAATCTCTCGCATCCTTAAAGAGGCAAATATCAAAACATTCTATTCCCCTGTCACAACACTTCGCAAACAACTTACAAAAGTTAAAGACCCAGTTCCACCAGAAGATCTCACAGGCGCCATATACCAAATACCATGCAAAGACTGCAACAAACATTACATAGGACAAACAAAAAGAATGATCAAAACAAGAAAAAAAGAACACAAACAAGCACTCGCGAAAGGAGACATAGCCTCACGTCTGGCAGAACACGCTTTACAACACGGACACGAACCCGACTGGGACTCAACAAAAATACTACACCGTCACATCACAAACAAGAATAGTAGACTCTTCTTAGAATCTTGGGAAACTTACAAACTACACGGGAAAGCCATTAATACATCACAACCACTTCCAGAAACTTATAAACAACTCTTACTCTGAAATGTATGAGACATCCCCAAATTAGGTAACCCGCAGTGTGGGTTTCTCATTGGTCCCTATTGGGGTTCTTCCATGATTCTATTGGAGGCCTCCCATTGGTTCCCACTGGGTTTTTCCATTCTGCGGGACTACTCTGATGAAGGGTTTTCCAGAAATTTCAAGTATAAAAAAGAGACAGAAACATAACATCGTCATTACTCCTGATGAAGGACTGCTGCTGATGCGTCCGAAAGCTTGAGTGATCTTTTTCATTGCTATTTTACCAGTGTTTAACCTTTTTATGTAATTTCCTCCCTGGTACCCTGTATTTTATTTCTATCAAAATTTTAAATCCATGTATTTGATCTAAATTCATTATATTATTTTCAATTTTTATTTCTTCAATTTCTTGTTTGGTTTTTTGAGTTACACTCTTCCGAAATCTATTTAATATTGTTTGCATACTTTTTCGATTTTTTATTAGATTATGTTTTTAAAATTTTACAACGGCCAGCCCTTGTCCTCTACGAAAAATGTGTTTTGACAATAGACTTAAAAATATCCTTATTCTGCAATGCTTTCCCTCTGTTACTTCATTACTTCTGCCATTATTTCTTCATTACTTTATCCAAAGAAGGCTTTTTTTGTTCCATAACACTTAAAAAACCATCGCCTTTAAGAATCGAAGCTTTATGATGGAGAAAAGTTTCATGTTGGCTGAACTTCTCCGAGGCCTTTTAATTATTAAATCCTTTTGAAACAAAGTGACCCGTGGCTTGTGTCGATCTTAAACCGACTTCATGGGGTGAAAAGAAAACACAAAATTTGCTATAGGCACCGCCTTTAACCTTTGAGCAAGCTAGCTAGTTATTATACAATAATTTTTGCCACCCACGTATATTTAGCTCAAACTAGAGCTTTTTTTATATTTGGAGAAAAAGAGGCGCCGTCCTCATCCTGGGCTCGAACCAGGGTCCCCGCGTTGAGCCCGCGGTGTCTTGACCTACTAGACGAATGTAGATAAGAACAAATGCATTTTTCTCCGTATATGAGAGCTAGTTATTCTTACTCATGTAAGATGAGTATAGCTTTCGTTTATGGTGAGGTTTTCCTTGACTTAATACAGTACTAGTGATAGTTGTAAGGTAAAAAAAAAAAAAAATGGTCCTTAAATCCAGGTTCAAGAAAATTTTCTCGTTAAATCCAAGTTCCAAAAATATTGTTCTCTAAAAGCGGTTAAACGGTATTGTGTTTAATCATTATACTAGACAAATTCCATATTTTCATCACAATATCAGGAAATTCGCTAAATGCGGATCGTTATAAGTGAATCCTACTGCATTTTGCATCCTCCCCAACCAAATCTCTGGATCGACCGCTGTTTGATAGGTGCTGAATTGTTTTTCAACTTTTTAAAACGTAACATTTTTAAATTTAATAATAAATTGATCATGCAAGAAATAATGTTCGGTTGGAATGATTGGTCATTCAAGATCCCCTCCAACCCCGGTAAAAAAAATAACAATATGTATACGCATATATATATATATATATATATATTATCATTATTATTGGGGAAGAGAGGAATGGTGAACTGAAGAATGAATACATAAAGTTACGTAAGTTAAACATAAAGTAATGTAAGTTACACATAAAGTTATGTAAGTTACACATAAAGTTATGTAAGTTACACATGAAGTTATGTAAGTTACACATGAAGTTATGTAAGTTACACATGAAGTTATGTAAGTTATACAAGGAAAGGAAAACAGTGAACTCGTGCTTTTATGAACATCCTATTTGTGAATTTGATGTTTTCATAAATCATTGGGTTGGTTCCAAAAAATATTCTATTGAACTAAATTCCGCTACCCAATTTGCGAACTAAAATTACATATTCATTCTGTTTTACTAATTCAATTTCCTCACTTTCTTTTCACCGATTTTCTTCGGACACCGAAATTTTCGAAAGGAGAGGTGTGGAATTTCCTTAAACTGGTTAGACTACGGATTTCGTAAGTTGTAGGGAAGAGGTTGGGGGTTAAAGGAATTTGCAAATTTTGTTTTTAAGCTGAGGGGTTATGGGAATTTAAATTTTGTATTATTTTGTACATATATACCGAAATAAAGAGCAGCGCATTAATTAAACATTGAGATAATTAGGAAATTGTTTTTATCGATTTGTGGCCTTGTTTGAGAAACAGAATAAAGCTAAATTTGACACAGCTATTTTAAATTTAGAAGGCAAAGGCATGTGAGAGTTTTGGTACCGGAATTTATCGATGAGTTACAGTGTTAAACTTTAATTGTTATGAGTGTGTTAAATCTGAGAATTACTTCACTTGTCTATTAGTAAAAAAAAAAAGCACTGTTATACATTCAAAATTTGTTTACAATTGTTTCGAGAGATATATCCATCCTCTTTCAAATACGTAAGAGGGGGGATATATCCCTCGAAACAGTTGTGAACAAATTTTTAATATATAACTGCAATGGATTGTGTTTTAATTACTAATGTACTTGACGAACTGTTTTTCTGTTTCAGTTACCGTTAGTAAAACAAAGAGAATAGAAGAGGAGGCTTAATTTTATATAGTGAACATCGTATCTTTGCCAAGGAAAAGTGCATATTTACAAATAATTTTTAAAGTCTTTTTTTATAATTAAAATTACTTTTTTTGTTTTCATGATATCACTCCCATTTAAAAACAGAGGCGGATTTGAGATTTTGTCGTCCGTAAACTGCGATATTTTGCCGCCTTATTTTACAAAACATAACTAGGAGTTTTAACAGAGAGGGCGTAACAGATTTTGGCGTTTTTGTCAAATTCTTAATTTGACGCCCCTGACCAGAGTCGTTTCTGGCTTGTTGGCCGCCCAGGTGCAAAATAAATATCGCCGCTCCTATTAATTTAATATTTTATTTAAGTAATAACTTTGCGTGTGCATTTCTTACTTTTATATTCATATATACATATTTTTAAATAGTTTTAATCCAAATAAGAAACATTTTTAATTTTTATAAAATGAATTCAAATATTTAAAATCGGTTCCGAACTCAGAAACAAAGCTTGCTATAAAAGGATTAACTTTGACGTTTCAAAATTACACGAAAGCTTTGAAATTTTTGGAAGACCGTTTTGGTCAAAAAGAACTTATAATAGACATCCATATCAGCAATTTATTAAATCTGACACCTATTCGGGAATCTTATGATATAACGGCACTAAGAAAATGATATGATATGTGTGTGAGGTGGAAATTCGAGGATTTCAGTATCGTGATAATTTAACAGACAATAATAATGAAAGCAATTCACCATGACTTGGCTTTATAATTTAATAAAAGGTATGAAGGCGATAAACCAACACAAATTACTAATTTGTTATATTTTTTTGTAAAAGAAAATTGAAAGGAGGGAATGAACATGTTTTTTGATTGAACGTATTAATTATGACGCTATTCAAAATAAATCGCTGTTAGAAAACATGCAATTCACATATAAATTCAATAACAAACCAAGAATTCAAGAACATTTTAAGAGTGGTAAAATTCCCTGTGCATCTCCCTTGAATACTTCATTTAGTAACGGTTACGTATTTTGTTCTAAGAATCATGATTCTAACCCCTGTCCAAAAAAAAAATATTTCGGAAAGAAAAGGCTGCCTGAGAAAGGATGGTAAATGTTTTGTCTGCTTAAGGAAATTTCATTTGGCTAGAACGTGTGAATAAAAGTAGAAGTGCAGTATCTTTAATAGTACTATATATCATAAACCAATATGTGATGGCACACAAATACAAAATGCTTCCCGTTTGCAAGAGGCAGTTGTTTCATCTACAGCTGGGACTGCAGCATCTCTGTTCAAACGGTTAAAGCAAATATAAACAATAAAGAAAATAGACGGCAGAGGAATATTCCCTGCATATTTGGTCTTGGATCACAGCATACGTTTATTACGAGTGTTATGTGTAATAAACTAAAATTGTCAATTGTGAGAGAGGAAGAAATCAAAATATTTTCCGTCGGTAATGTGGCTCCGACACTACAGAAAATAAAAAGACTGTCTAAATTTACAAAACGTAGACGATTATAGAATTAACATAGGATTGAAGCTATACCCTGTAACGGATAATTATACCCTGTAAGTGATCTGATTTCTCTACTTCAGATTAATTTACCCTACAGTTAACCTTAAGTAAGCGTAACGTTACAGACGTGGGTAAACGTCCTTAATGGCTACTAGAAGAAAGATACTAGTTCAGCCATTTATTTAGTTCCAAATGGGTTACAACAAGGGCATCGTTCCTGAATAACACTAGTAGGAAAAACACTCTTGAGAGTTTAATCGCTATATCACAAGTTTTTCTTCGTAGACCTCCCCGGAGCTGTTTGCACAAGGTTGCCGGGCTAGAAAAATATTGCTTCGTCAACAAAATTAAAGGTGCATGAATCAGAACTGCAGTTCAACATTACTAATTTAAACTTAGCTGTCTTCAACTTGACGTGGTGTGATCGAATTAGCTATGGATTTTTCAATCCATAGCTAATTTGATTATACCAATTAAATGTTTAGCTTGGGATATTCCCAGAATCACTTCCTAGACCTTTCTCGGCTCCGTAGCGTTGAAGGTTGAATGCCACGGACATGTTAAGAAAGTTGGCGCAGTATAGCCCAGATGCTCTTGCGCCATAAAAAAGTCAAACAAATATTAAGCAAGCAGTTTAGCACTGCGAAGTTCTTTGGCAAGTACTCAGTAAGACGATTGGAATGAACCTTGGTGAGACATGGTAAGCAGTGCTACATCTGATGTCCGCTGAAAATTCTCTTGCTACCACTGTGTGCGCCCTGGAGGGTTGAACATCCAGCGAACTAAGTTCCATCGTTGACACAGCTCCAAGGACTTTCTGCTGACTGAGTTCTGTAAACTGCAGGGCCCGATTATCATCATACGGGGTCCTAGGCAAAGCATTCCCTCGGGGCCCCCTACATACAGGATAAGACGTATTATATTATATGGTAAATAAGCTTGGGCGATGTTGCAATTTCAAAACCACGATACAACCGCACTCTAACATCTATAAATTTAAAATTTGGCAGTTCTAGCTTCATTAGCAGCCAAGATAGCAAATGGGGACCTGCCTCCTCCCCACCCTCGATACTGTATCGGGTAATTACTTAATATAATAAGTTATTTATACATATACTATACTAGTAATTTCCTTGTAATATAAAATTATATACTACTAATGTAATATTTTTTTTTATTTCGTATTATCTGGTCGAGGTGTTTTTGTTTTACTATGAAAAGAAATTTTATTTTCTTGTATAATTTATTCTTTGTTTTATTAACATTATCATCTCTTATTTCTAAGTGTTGCATAGAATAAATTCATTGTAAGCTGAAAATTTAGAATATTTATAAAAAGAACTATATATTGTTTCTGAATTCAATAATCATAACAAAAAATAATTTAAAAAAATATACGTTTCCTATCAAACGAAGGTAATAATCTCATTTTTCTTTCCTAATTCTAAAAGTAATCTACTTATGACAAGAAAATATTAAACTGACATAAATGAAACCGCAGAGTGACAATTTCATGATTCACTTAAAGTTTTTTTCCTTGATTTCATAAGTGAAAATAATGAATTACATCATTAAAATCTAACTTCTCTGTTATATCTCCTTCAATGCACAATAAAGCTAAAGAGCTTAATTTGCTTTACAATGGAGTACAGAGCATGGGGAATTTCAACCTCTTTAGCACGGAAAAGATCATTCTCCCGAACAGTTTGAAACTGCCAAAGTAAAAAATATTTGTAATGCAGTTTCAACAGTGGGAAAAGTTTCATCTAACTGCAGGCTTTTCAGGTTTTGTAACATCTGTCTTGTGGAGCCTTTACTTTTCACAAGAGATGAAAATTGCTGAAGCTCATCTGGAAAACACTGTGCTGAATCTGATGGATAACAATTTTCTAATAAAGCTACATCTTTCTGTAGCACAGAAGTAGATATTAAGTTCACGAAGCAAGCTTATCTACTATATCTACATAAGGAGCTTTACGCTGTGAAAGATTTGTTATTAATGCATCACATACTACATAATGAATGAATGAAATGTCTGACGAGCAGTCATTTGCACTTCAGCATTATCCACTGCATGAGGATCTTTGCTTGTATGTGTGGTTCTTTTTTGCCCTTCCTCATACGTAACAATCGCTCCACAGATGGTGCTGGCCATATCTTCATACAAGGTAAAACGATGTCTAACAAATTATGTGAAGTCGATTAAAGACTGATACGGTGGAGCAACTAGAGTTAAATTTAATGATGAACTTTGAAGTTTGATACTTGTTTCATCAAGTCTCGGTAAAAGAGTATCCCATACAATGACATTTAATCCAGGCTCAAATTTTTTCATTTCTTTTACAAAGTCCTGATGCCTCAGCTTTGTAGAAACATTCTGATTTCCATCGGTTGATAAAGCAGAAAGGGTGTTTTCAAAACAGAGGAATAATTTTTTTCTTAAGGATTTGATTGCTTTTGCATCTGCGTACCATCGAGTAGAACAACGGCTCTTTAAAGTGAACCTTACACCAATTTTTTTTTATTTCTTCATTTAAATATTGCCATCGTTGTGTTGAGGCAGAAAAAAAAAGTCGTACACTTATTGAACTACAGAGAAGAATTGAAGGGCGCCATTACATGATTCAACGGCATTAACACCCACAAGATTCAACGGCATTAACACCCACAAGATTCAACGAGTGGGATACACAAGGAGCAAAATCTGCCATCGGATTTATACTCTTTAGACGAGTCGGTAACCCAGAGTAATTACCTGCCATATTGGAAGCGTTATCGTAACTTTGGCGCCTGCAATTTAGGATGTCAATGCCAAGATTTTGCAGAGTTGTCAAAACTACCTTTCTCAAGCTTTCGGATTTACGACTATGAATCGGGGATAAACTTTATAAACGCTCAACTAGTTCAGCTTCATCAACATAGCTCACAATGAAACACAATTGATCAATATGAGCGAGGTCGGGGGTAGAAAATCAACAATAATTGAAAAATATTTTGCTAACAATATTTCACTAGTTATCTGTGTCAATACTTTCGTACCCATTATATCAATAAACTGGTCCATGCAAGTCGATGACATGTAGCTTACATTGCCCTTACCAGGATTACCATACTTCTCTAAATGACCAGATGAAAATGGATCGAATTGCGCAATAATTTCTAAGCATCCCAAAAAAATGCCGTTATGTCTTGATCCAACGGTTTCATTATCGCCAAAAAACAGTAGACAGGCAATGACAAAAATTTGACAACAGTCACAACTCTTAAGAACGGCTATTCAGTAATCTGTTTCCTCTTCGTATTGCATAACAAGAGATGAATCAATTCTCAGGGATGTACTCATTCGTCGTGACATTTTCATCACTGCTTGCCTATGGAGTACAGCATTCTCATGTTCACTCAGTCTTATTGCAACGTTCTTCCGATCATTAAATCCAGTTACCAATGATGAAATCACCGCATCAAATAATTTACACACCCAACAAAATATTTATTTTGTAGATGCCGACAACACCAGCCATTTTCTGATTACCTTTTCACAATTTTTTTTGCATAGTAGAAGTTACATATTGTTAAGCTCCTCTTTGCACAACAGCATACACTTTGAGTTTCCGGCAAAAGATACAAATTTTGGGGTGGAGTATTTTTTATGGAGTAATCTCTCCCAGTCTGTGAAGTAATACCCTCCCAGTGTTCCACAAAGATTCGAAAAAATACCGAAACAAGAGCATTTACTCTTTAATGCTAAAAATAAATTATGAGGGAACGAAAAATTCCTTCATTAAAAGGTGAAAATCAGTGATGAAACATTAGAAATAAATATGTATGATGTAAATTCCGGGCTTTAAACCTTGTTAATCCTCGGGGAGTCCGCGGCGGCGAGTGATCTCTGAAGGGGGTCCGCGGTCTAGGAAAGTTAAAGAACCTGTCCTATATTACATGGCAAGTAAGCTTCATAAAATAGGGATGTAAATAAGGGCGGACCGGATCCTCTCAAAAGGCGCATACCTTGGATAATCGGTGGGCGCAAGTCATATCGCCCATGAGGGGTGCACAGGCCCGGGGGGGGGGTTGGCTAGCGGTTCAGTCCACCCCTAGATGTAAAACATGCTTAATTTAGTGCTTAAAGACAAACAAATTGATTTTAACAAAAATTTGATCTCAAAAATAGGTGGAACCGCTAACGTTTGTCGGAGTAGATGGTTAAAAGTATATTACACATGAGTTTGCTATATATATATATTAGCATGCTATATATTAGTTTTCAGTTTATAGGTAATTAGTCCGTGGTTGAAAGTCTACAAACCTAGTAACAGTGCTTTGTTTACAAATATTCGTCAGCAATTTCATTTTGCCAAAACCATCAGTGTTATTACAGAAATGAAATGTTGGAGTACAAAATTTTTATAAATCAATAAATTTCGTCACGCGTTTTGGATTCTAACGTGGGAATTTGAATTATCATCGGGGAAGGATGGTGCGTTATTTTCCAAAGGCTGGCTCGGACATTCGGGCATTAGGGCGGACAAGTTGAAGGGCAGAGCGCTTAATAGGTACGGCAGAGGGTTGCGCCCTTCTATTTCGCTTTAGATGAAACGCTAAATTATGGTAGCTACACTTTCGCCCCCCCCCCTTCTCCGCTGCACTATATTTCGTAACTACGTTTAAAAAACGTTTTATTCTGCATGTATATATAGACACAGTGAAAATCGCTTATAACGACTAACTGGATTTAATGATAAAATTAATATAACAAGCTGAATTTCTTTATCCTATCCTTGGTTAGATAAACCTTTTGTAGTGTTCTCCCCAACCCATCTCTTCCCTTATTTGTTATCTCCCCTTCTCTCCAATCTGTTGTCTAGCATCTGCTCCTCAAATGCAAAGAAAATTTCCGTGAGGGGAAGGGGGTAGTGGCATTTATAATCAACTTCTACTTTGAATTTTGAATGATTTGGGGGGTAGGGGCGCTAGCGATATGTATTTCATATCTGGAACCAACCCCCGGACTACAATGAGCAGTTTGTCGGTAACTTTTCTCTTTCAGCACCGCTGGGAACTGAACCCGAGTTACCGCTATGCTAAGCGAACGCGTTACCACCGCACTATCGAAGAGCCTATAATATCATAGGCACAGCGTGTGCGGACAACTGCAAAAGCGCAGCCAGAGATGGATGGTTAGTTGGTTGTGTTTTTATGGCGCAAGGACAGCAAGGGTCATCTTGGGATTACAGTGCCGCCTTCGGCGGCCACCCTACCCAATTTAACAGCAAGGGTCGTTCTGCGCCTAACAAGGTGAGCGATTGGTGAAGCAAAAGGCAAGGTTTCGGGCTGTTAAGTTCAATTTTGATTTACGAGATAGTCGCCTTTCGATTGGTTTCTCAGAACGGAACCCACCAAGCCGAGGAACGTCTGTATTTTATTTTTTCTGTTTTAGTCCACTTCGAGTCCTGGTGAATAACGATTCACACATGTCATAATATTTGCATAATTTTCCCATTTTAAAATTGAAGATAATTAAAAAAAGAATTTTTTTTTTGTTTGATTAAGAGTTTACGGCGGAAGGTCGATTGGGCTCATACTACACCGTAAATAAAAAAAAATTGAGTTCATTCACTATTTTAATAATATATTTACAAGGTTTTATGTGGATGTATATACTGTCTGTTCACGAAAAGAAGTCCAATGGTACAGTTAGAAATAACGGAAGGTGACCTCACATACCTGCTAGACGCTTACAACAATGTAGGCGTGAAAATTCTGCTCTCATTTTTGGCGACCGCCAAAAACAAGTTCTGAGATTGGAGTCCTACTCTGCTGTAAACGGCTAGCCGGTTTATGACGTCACTTCCCGTTATTGCTAATGGTACCATCGGATTACTTTTCATGAACAGACAGTAAACAATGGTAAATTTCTAAATGAACCAAAGAATATACTGTGAAATCCCTCTTAACGGACATCCCTCAAATACGGTCAGATAAAATTCCCTGGCAGAAACTGATTTGCAATAATATATTTCAAACCCCCTGCTTAGTGGCCACCCTCAGACACGGACGCGGACACTATTTTCATGATTTATTTCATTAGACTGTGCGGATCAAATACGTTTGAACTTCGATCTTCACGGAGTTTCTCACAACAGGAAAATTAAGAATAAACAGGATAAGAGATAGGGATAAGAGATAAACTAAAGATAAGAGCTAAGAAGGATAAGAATTTCCCTTGCCATTAAACAAAAGTGGCAATTGACTCGGAGTCGCCAATTCAATTGACTAATGCTTAACAAGGACTTTGATAATAAATAAATCATATAGTGATAGGTTACATTGAGCGAAATTAATAAAAAATTATCAACACAAAATTATCGCAGTTCAAATTTATTATCGTTTATTCGACTACAATACAGGACTTATAAGCGCAACGACGGAAAAATGGTGAATTCAATCTCACAATTAAAAATGCATTTCGAAGAAGGGGGAGGACCGATGAGTAGAACCAACCAAATAAGTATCTATCAATTTTTTCCCTATACGAAGGTAAATTGTAATACTCGTATTTAATGTTTCGTTGCAAATTTGCTTATTATGTTCTACAAATGCTTTGTATATTCATCATCTTAAACTTGTTTTATGTGCTCAAAAATAGTCAAGTTTCGGAATGAAGTATTTAAAATTTTGAAATGCAATATTTCAGATACTTCAAAATTACTCCCTGTTTTACTGTCATCCCTCTTTTACGGACAAATTTTTCTGTCCGGTGAGTGTCCGCTAATGAAGGGTTTCACTGTAGCATTTTTTTTTTAATTGCGATGTGATTTACAAGGGAACTGACTAATGGCTACTCTACCCGTTACCGAAGTTTGTAGAAGGCTTACGTTACCCCGTTAAAAAATGTTAGGAATTGTTCGTCACTGAAATTGACAAATTGAAGCTTTGAAATTGACAAATTGAAACTTCGAAACTGACAAATTGAAAATCTGAAATTGACAAATTGAAATTCTGAAACTGACAAATTGAAATTTTGAAATTGATTTGAAATTGACAAATTAACATTTTGAAACTGACAAATTAAAATTTTGAAATTGACAATTCGAAATTGACAAATTAAAATTTATTTTGTAATGACATTCTATTCCTTAATTTTTCACTTCTTGGAGTGTTATACAGAGGAGCATCAACGTAGAGTTTTCAAAATTATTGGGGGCGGCATATATTTTACACATTTATACATTACAATATACAGTAGCGCTCATAAGTATTTTGACAAACAGTTTTTGTTTGCCAGCGCCATCGTTAAAGCATTCACTTGAATAATGATATGTTGTGATTCACTGAAGAGGTGCGCATTCTACAATAACAACGAACTAGCACTGGGTAAGTAATTGCCTTTTCTTTCAGTTCAAATAAGAAAATTCGTTCAAAAGTGTTTTTACATGCTAATTAGTAATTTGTTTTTGTAGATATACTTAATTAAATAATGTGTTATATTTTTCAAACAGCCTTCTATTAGCCATTTGTGATTGTGATGACATGCCAAAAAAAAAAATGGAATACTCTAAAGACTTTAAAAAAACCTATAATTTCAGCTTTAAGAGAAGTTTGCTCTAAGGCAAGTGTAGCTTACGATTTTAATCTATCCAGACAAATTGTAAGTGTGTGGAATAAAGTTTTCAATAAGAGGGGAACTGCATCTAATAATCCTATGTCCAAACGGCTACGAAAAACGTATACCAGCAGAACTGATAAAATGTTCAGAAGAGAATCTATGGCTAATCTCCTAACTGCTATAGACATAAAAGATGATTTACAGGAAAATTATAAAATCAAATTGCACGTTTCCACCATAAAAAGACGTCTAAATGAAGTAAATTTAAATGGCTGCGGGAAACGCAAGAAGCCTCTTTTTTAGATATAAGATATTAGATATAGAGAGAAATATAGATTTTAGATATTAGATATAGAAAGGCTCGACTTAGCTTTGCCCAAAAATATCGAAACTGGACTACTAAGAACTGGTCGTCTGTCCTCTGTAGCGATAAATGTAGGTTTAACCTTTTCTCATCTGATGGAATTCAGTATGTTCGGCGCTTTCCAAACAAAAGAAACGCTGCCAAATATCAAGTTCCGACCAAAAAGCATGGTGGAAAAAGCGTTATTGTGTGGAGGTATTTCTTCCGCCATTGGGTGATCTTTAGTTTGTGTTAATGGAAACATGGATCGCTTCAAATATTGTGATATACTTAAAAATCATAAGCTACACCATACCAAGTGGAAAATTCACGCTCGTTGGATTTCCCAACATAACAATGACCCAAAACACACATCTCAACATGTCAAAAGTTTTTTGAAGCAGAGGGAAATGCAAGTGTTTGATTGATTTTGTCAAAGCCCAGATTTAAACCCAATCGAGCACATGTGGTCAGAACTAGACAAACGTGTCAGACGCCAAAACTACACAAATAAGGACACTTTTTCGATGTACTTTGTCGTGAGGGAAGAAATATTCCTCAGGAGCACGTTGTATATTTAATCGACACAATGCCAAACAGATGCACGGCTGTTTTGCTTCCAGTGACTATTCAACAAAACATTAAACACCAAAGTGTATTTTACTTTTTATTCGACTTATTTATTTTACTTTTATTCGACCGCTAGACGAATGACTAGCCTCATTCGTCTAGCGGTCCAAGACACTCCGGGCTAAACGGAGGGACCCTGGTTCGAATCCAGGATGGGGAAAGCGTCTCTTTTTCTCCAAAATTACACAAGCTCTAGTTTGAGCTGTAATTAATACGTGGGTGGCAAAAATTATAGTATAATAAATTCCCCCACGAAAACTCACAAAATTCTCGCCCCGGAGGCTTTCTTGTGTTGACCATATTTGGCAATTGTGTTATCCCTGCGGAGGGTAATAATACCTTAACAAAAATAACATTTGTCAAAATACTTATGATCCACAAGATTTCGATTAAATCTAATTTCTATTATTATAATTTTTGAAATAAATGCTGTTTTATACATTTTTAAATATATATTCATTTACTATTAGTTTATTTTAATTCATAATAAAATATAGAGTAAATAAAATAATTGAACAAAAACTGTTTATCAAAATACTTATGAGCGCTACTGTATGTAAAATTTCAATTTATTGGGGGGCTCGGGCCCATATAACTCTACGCCTATGCAGAGGAGGCTTTTGAACTGCGCCTCGCGATGTTAATAGGAGAATTGAAAATTGGGCCTGGAACAGGGATCTTCAGATCCGACGAGAAGGGGGGGGGCTGCAGCCCGGAGGGGGCCCGGATGAAGTTTAGGGACCTGCGCTGGCAAGGCCCTATGCTGTGGGGTGGCCGGCCCAGGGAAGGGGCCATGGGGCCGGTCAAAGTGAGCCTGGTGGCCCACGTTGGCTCTCGGCGCCGCTGGGACTCCTAACCCACAATGAAATATTATTAGAAGTATAAAATTTTTAAAACTGAAACAATGAAAGCAAATAGAGATTATCAACATAAAGGGTCAACAAGCGCAAAATTGTTCATGAAAACATATAATACATAAAAAATAGTTACAACACGTAATTTTCACTCCGTATATTTAGGAGGTTGTCGATAATTTATGAGATTTTAGGGGAGTCGTGGGGAGCCAAAGAAGTCTGAAAAAACCTGCTGTATAGAGTAAAACAAGAACAGAAAGAGGATTTCGATTTCCTGAGACCCTCCTGCTTCCAAAAGCCTATTTCTACTCATAGACATCCTTTCAAAACACTAAAGTGTTCTATTCTCAATAAGGTTCGATTAGTTAGTGTGCAAAAGGACATTGAAATTTTCAAGGTCCAACTTCTTTGACAGAGTACAAGTTTAGAATGCGGGCCCGCTCGGCTATACTTTACTACTTACACTCTCCTATATGTCTTCTTAATTTGTTTTTCAATCATTTAATTTTCATTCATCTAATTTTTATTCGTTTGAGTTCCCACTCAAACTCTCGGGAGGCGTGGATTTCTTTCAGCTTGAGCTGGTTTCCACATAGAAACTTTCCGTTGCTTATTACCCAGGTGACAGGAGTCGCCCTTGAAAAGTTGCTCCACGTGGTGTTCCAAATTCAACCTTTGATTCGTCCAAATTTTGACGTTCTTTAATTTTTTTTTTATTCAGCTCATCTTCATGAATTAGAAAGTGCATATAGAAATTTCATGGATCCCTTAACAAAGCTCAGATAATTGGTATGCTGATGGTATGCTATTTTACTGTTATTTTATTCTTGATTTTGCTGTTATTACTACTGCATGTTTATTTCTAATTTTCTACCACCATTTTTATTTCCAATTTTCTACTAACATTTTTATTTCCAATTTTCTACCAACATTTTTATTTCTAATTTTCTACCAATAATTTTATTGCTGTCTTTTTTTTTTACCTTTTTTTTCAAATTTTAACCTTATTCCTCCTTACGTTTTATTCAAAATGCACAATCTTTTATATCATGGAGATGAATTTTCAACTTTTACGCAGTCACCCTTGACAAATAACTTCTTTTTACTGTCTAAATGCCACATTTTATATTTCATTTAATATATATTTTTATTTAATAGAATTTCACTACATTATACATATAGAAAATAATTAAAATATATAAGTAAATAAATATAACAAAAATTTTCAACGAGGATTAAATTAATAAATGCATATGCATGTGATTTTAGAACCTTCATCAGGAGCATGGACGCCCATATGGGGGCCAGAGGAGGCTTGAGCCACCCCCCCACTAGCCGTTTAAAAATTTGATTTGCTCGAATCTGCCATGTCTTTATTTTCAAAAGTTTTACAGTTACATTTTAAAATAAGGTACTTTTAGCTCGTTATTAATTGTCAAGCAGTATCAATTATTTTTGTAGTGTTTCGTTATTTTGTACATTCACTAAAATGTTGGACAGCCTTGAGAAGAAAGTAATAATTTTTCTCAGTTCCCTAGATGTGCTCGTTAATTTTTCCCAGCCCCCCTAAAAATACTCGTATGGGCTCCCGTGATCAGGAGCCTTAACTAAAACCACGTTCATTTCTTAACGCAAACCTTAAAATTGCAAAGATTAATTGTAAGATTGGGAGACGGTGCAAAAACCTTTTCTGAATTGAACGATCAGGAGGTGTGAAATTAAATAGGCAAAAGGTCTTTATAGAAAGTGACATGGAATTTTCTGACAGAGATGAAAGCACTAGTAATTACGGCACGTAATGGGGATGGAATTAAAACAAATGTGACGTCATTTTTTAAAATTCATTTCTTTGTTTTTATTGTTGTAATTTATTTTGAATTGCATACGCGAAAAAATATATTTCGTGTAAAGTTAAAATATTTCTTTGATACCTTCACGATATCTAGTAATCATATTAATATGAGTAATTATTATGAATTAAGGGAAAATCCTTCTTAAGTTTAAAAAAAATTGTTGCACAGAATACAATATTCTAGTGGACTTGTTTTAACAGAAGACGCGAGTAATGGATTAAATGCTGGTAACGAGCCCAGTAGTGGTGGGCCAAGCCGTTCACTGAACGGATTAATGAACCATTTTGCCCATCTATCATAACGAGAAGTCTCGTTTGGTGAGTCAGTCTTTCAACGAATTGAAACACAGCTAAAACTTAGGCCAGGGGTGGGGAACCTTTTCATGTTGGAAGGCCGTATTAACTTAGCTGTTAATGTTAGAAGGCCGCATTCAATTAGTTGTTAATGTTAGAAGACCGCATTCAATTAGCTGTTAATGTTAGAAGGCCGCATTAAATTAGCTCTTAATGTTGGAAGGCTGCATTAAATTAGCTGTTAATATTAGAAGGCCGCATTAAGTTAGCTGTAATGCACGAAGGCTGCTTGTGTTTTGATTGCGTCAGTCAATCAAGGAAGATTATTTCGTTAAATCTTCTTCTACTGTTTTATATTTTACTTAGATTTATTTTAAGGTTATAATGCAAATTAAAAAGACGAGCAGAATCATATTAATAAAAATAAAAGGATTTTTCTACAAAATTTTAATTCGGTCAAAAGGCCGCACCTAATGCTTCGAAGGTTGCGGGTTCCCTACCCCTGTTGCCTAGACCTTTTATTTCTCTTTCTTTCAAACCTGCCAAAAACACGTTGAACTTTTTAACAATCACTCGTCAATATATGTAATTTAATTATTTCCATATATTTTATGAGACAAATATATATAAAATCAATTTTTGCCAAATCTAATATACAATGTTCATCGAGATTGAATAAATATATTATTATTGGAAGTTTGAAAAAAAAAAGAAAAGAAAAGAAGGAAGGAAGGAAGATTCTCGAGACTCATTTACAGCATTTGAATTTGATTCTTTTTTTGATTCAACTAATTTTTTTTTAGATGCGAGTCTTTTTTTAAATGATTGAGTGAACCTTTCCAGCCACTGGAGTTCTTTGATCAATTTAAGTCATTTAGACTGTTCAATAGTCTCCCCCACACCTCAGGTTTATCAGGTGTCGTTTGTTGCTTTTCTTTGTTAGAAATGTCAATACCACGCATACATACTTCGTATGTTTCAGACATTTTAGTGCAATTACTCTAATTTTATAATCTCCATTGTCGTTTTTGCTGCTGCTGCACTCTTGGTCAATATTGTACTTAATTTAGAATGGTGTATCATTCCATCATATACCTTGCGCTTACATTCATCTATTCACCTACATATTGACAATTACATCGACTCTTCGCGAAACATAATAGTACTTACTTACTAAATACAAAGGATTCAAATACATTCACTTTATGCATTTAGCATTAGAGGTTTGACAAAAAAAAAGAAATTCAGTTGACTTGACCGAACCATGCAAAATGACGTCTCTTCTACCTTTGAGTCTGAAATATATGTATTTTACTCTGTTGGCATTTTCATATTTCGTAATAAATATCTTAAAATACTCTAGAACCAAAGTAACAATTGGTTTTTCCCCCCTCAATCGTCTTTTACCTTAGTTTGCCAACGTATATGTGCATTGGGTGTAGTTTTATTTATTTTCAGCGTAACACTGATTTAAAAATATTCAACACTCGTCAAATTATTTTCTAAATATGCTGATATGAACATCTTCCCCACTATCTGACTGCATGCTCTGAAAATGTTACTGTTCTGAAGCGCTTACATTTGCGTATAAGCTGATATGGAAACTTCATAAGGGTGGTTACAGGCTTACAATGGGGGTGCTGTTACAGAGATATAACTTCGTACGTTCATATATATATATACACAAAATTTCGTTGCAGTGGGGATTACAACCCCTCAGCCCCCCCTCTGCATACGCCAATGTGTCTGTATAAACAGCTGTTTCCAAAAATGAAAAGTTAGGACCAGAATAACTGACGTCCACCTTGGAAACACTCTTAGGATTGCAATATTAAAAATAAGACCTGATATTAACAGGATTATTGAAAATAAGCAGAGCCAATAATCTCGCTAAAAGGTTTGATTTCGCTTTACATATTAATAACTAAAAGTATTGTAAATGTTTTTTGCTTCCATACATATTTTACATTGTAATGCAAAATTTCTAGGGGCGCAAAAGGCTGTGGACTTTTTTTTTAGTTGCAAATTATTTTCCGTAGAATTCTGTCGATCAGCTCTCCCCGAGAAGGCGCCCTCCGTCTTTTTTTTTCTAAACCTGAAATTCTGAAAAATTGCTTGAAACAATCCCCTCCCCACCAAGATGCGACCAGACAGAGGGTGTGCGCCCCCCTGAGAATAATTTTTACATTTAAAATGATTATTGTCAAGTAAAAAATATTGGAAACTGAATTTACAAGTGAAATTTTAAAGCGTTACTCCCTCCCTGAAAATGTTTTCTGCATCCGCCTTTGCCCCCTCTCCCAATATTCAAAAAATTGTGGTCAAATAAACTGAATTTGTTTATAAAAATATCGTTACTATATCTTATGATAATGCATATAAGATGAGCTAATCATAAATGTCGCCCCCCTTCAGTGCCGTGAGCGATTTTTCGTCGCAGGGGGCATGGGCGTAACTAGCTTTGAAATCTACGGCTAACTTTTCTCTGGTGGGTCTAAACCGTACACCTCAATGCTTAGAAGAATTTTCCTAGGGGCCTTAGCCCCCTATTTATGGCAATGGTGGGGGGCGCTCCCCTCCTCCGGCGAAAACAGGAGATTTTCACAGATGCACAGTGAGCCATATAGCCTACGCGATAAAAGTGGCCAACAGTCTCTGAAAGAAATTCTCTAAAGATGTCTCTAAAAATTTCTTTAAACTTTTCCTTTTTAGAGAGATTTTCTACTGTTGGGTAAATTAAAAAAAAAAATTGAACTTTAGTTTGGTGCCCTCATCCAAACGGGGCAAGGGCGACCGCCCGGATCGCTTCTCCCTTGTCGCCCCTGGCTGTTTTGCTTATTTTCCTATGTTAGCCAATGGGTACTTGGTTAGCCAATAGGCCAAAACTTACCGGTGTGTGGGGGGGTGGGGGTTGAAATGGCCAAAATATTGCTTACGTAATACTTGAAACCTCCCATAAACAAAAGATCGTTGTATGGAAGTTCTGCTGTATTTATATAAAATTGTTGCACATGTGCAAGGCCGTGTACAACGGAAGGTTTTGGGGTTAACTCCTTTCTATTTGAGCAGTATTATTGGCTGTAAAATGAAATTACTTAAGAGTAGAAAAAAGTTCTATCAAAACACTCCTTTTCACTAAAACATAACTTTTGTAAATTCTATCCATGGACTTGCATACATATCTATATATTTATCCTTAATAGGGGTCATGACCTTTCTCACCTCCCTACTCCTGCGTCCGTCCATGGCCGTAATGGAAAGCTATATATTTCTTGTCTTCATTAAAGCCATCAGCGCACGCAGGAAGTCCATAGAGCATGGAGAGTTACATAAGTACAACTCCATATATTTATACGTACTCAAAATTCCCTTGCAGCGGGATTTTACAACCTCCAGTAACGCCCACCGCCTACGCCGCTGATTAAAGTGCAAAGCCACTTTTTGGAAGATAGGATAGAATTGGAAAACGGATTCCAAGACAGACAAAGCAGGAATTTTATTGCCGTACTTTAAACGAAAGGAATCTACCCAGTGGCGGATCTAGGCTGGGACCGGGGGTCATGGCCTCCCCAAATATAACCGGATTTTATTATATTACCCATGGGCAAGAATTTGTGCCCCACATTTTTTTTTTTTTTTCTCTAGAACCGATACTGAATCAACCACACTTCATCAGAATCGTTTTCTTTAGACAATTGTCACTTCTTATTCATGGAATTCTTACTGTTTCCGTATTTATCAAACTGCATTAATTAACTGGCATTCATGAATGCTATTTAATGGAAATTGATTGCATAGATAATTGATAATACTAAAATAAAGGTTATATTAGGTTATTGAATAAATGTTGACATTATGCACTCTCTTCTAATTCGTATTTATTGATTTTTAAAAACCATTCATTCCTCAGAAATTTGAATCGTAAAAACCAGAGCAGCATGCCTTCCTAGGGTTGGTGCTGCCATCTATCGACTGAAAATTACACTGAAAACTGGAAAAATAACTAAACCAAAAATGCAGCTTCAAAAACAATGAAATCATTATCATATGAATAAACGCCATAAATTTATTTATTATAAATAGTCGAAAAAACGACTTGGAACGAGAGTACCCAACAAAAACAATTCAGGTCTAATCTTCACGGAGCCTTATTTCTCATTTTGTTATAATTTAAAATGAAGATGATCGAAAGACTCCAAAAAGTAAATTAAACCGAATAGAAATTGGTTTCTAATATTAGAAAGAAAAAAAAAATAAGGCTGATAATGAAGAGAATGAAAAACGCGAAATCCTTACCCAGACCGAACATGGCGGACCCTCAACTACCTGCTTCGATAAAGCCTGAAGCACTATTTAAAATTTAATATGGGAATGGCTAAAATTACTAAAGAAGCAATTCTTGGTACAAAGAAGACTTTGAAAAAATAATAACATTTTTTTTACCGTCTTCTTCAAAAGAATTTGCTCCAGGGCTCTCGGTTTTTTCTTCTTCTTCTCTTCCTCTCCGAATAATTTTCCCTATTTTTTTCCCCGTGTTTCATGCAAAGCGATTGTTATTTTAGGAAAAAAAAGAACTGCTCATTATCTCCGAAGACGGCAGTTCATTAAGATTAAGTACGAAAACTAAGGAGCAGCGGATGAAAAAATGGAGTGACGAAGAAGGCGGAGAGGGGGAAAAAAAAGGGAAAAAAACGGGAGCTCCTCGGATATTATTTCTCTTTTTCCTCCGTCCTCATTTCCTGGAGACTTTGTAATTATGGCTGATCATATTAATGAAAGTCCCAACTCCTAGTTCTTTTTTCCCTCATTTTTCACTTTTTTAAGTCTTAGATTCCCTACCCCTCGATCTCCGCTGTAAGCCCCCCTTTTCTACCTTAGGATATTAAAACTCTTTTTTTCCCTTTTCCCCTTTTTTTTGCGTCTTTAATTTTCCTTGCCCAACCGCCCGAAAGTTCTTGGGTATTCACCAGTTTTATTCAAAAGTAAAGCACAAAAAGTTTTTTTTTTTTCCCTAAAAACAAAAAGATGTTTTCTCTTTTCCCTACCAGAGGAAAAAAACGCCACTAACTGGAAAAAATTATAATCACGCTGGAAACATGAGAAAAAAGCGCTTTTTTTTCCACAAACAAAATTGTCTAACATTTCTAACTAACATTAGGAGAAAAAATTATGCTGTGGTACCGTTATAGCAGTTTGGGCGACATTAAAGGAAAAACTTGGTGTAGGATCTCCTGAGCGACATACACGTCAGTAATATTAAATTTTGGTTCCATCTAAATGTGCTTTTAATTATTGTATAATCACTCACGAATAGTTTCATAAGGTTATGGATGCGCCACGAATCAAAATATATCGCCACAAAGATTAGGTCACTTTCTAGAAGAAAAGAGCTGCAATAATGATTAGAATATCAGAACAACAAGTGATTATTGGCGATTAAAGGACCAGAATTAATTTGTTTCATTTATGCAAATTTTGAGCTAATATGAATCTGTTCGAGAAACCAGACAAAGGCAGACAAAACGTTTATCAGAAATAATTATCTAACCAATACAGCTGGCAAATAAATCGGGAAAACCCATGCTAATTAGGCATTAATAAATAGCAATGGAATCAAATAAATATACTTTTACATCGAATTTCTTAGTGATGTGTACAAAATTATCGCAAAAACAATAGACAGTGGGTCTTCTAAAGGGTCGAAATTGTTTAAGATATTAATACTTAATATGATGCACAGTCCTACAGAAAAGTTCTACAAGTTTGCTACAACTTGCAGGTGTTCGATATAGGCATATATTAGTATAATAACGCTACTGTATAATATAATAATGAAGATATATAATATAATGATGCAGACTTTTTGGTAAGAAAAGAATTACCGTTAAGAAATTATCTGTTCTTATTGAAATTAAATGCATATCCAGCACATACACAGGTAAGGAAATTATAAATTCAAGGCCGTAAGACCCATCAATAGTTAGGGATTGCACACCGAATGTTCAAATTAATACAACTCTTGGACAAGAGTATGGAATACATGTATTTTTTATTTACTTTTATAAAAGAGGGCCTGTTTAACCCCGTTTTGATTGGCTATTTGCAATCAAACAAACTGCACTATAGGCATGGATTAATTAGATACAAATTAAGACAAGTTTCATTTTCAAAAGTTCATTTAATCAAAAGTTGCATCAAAATTCCAGAAGCTGTGCAGGGACAAAAGTATGGAATACATTAAATCTTGGATCAAAAGTGTGGAATACATTAAATCTTGGATCAAAAGTATGGAATACATTAAACCTTATGTCAAAAGTATGGAATACATTAAACCTTGGGTCAAAAGTATGGAATACATTAAACCTTGGGTCAAAAGTATGGAATAATGACACTCAGTACTTCTCAGGCCCTCCTTTTGCTATAATTACGTCCATAATTCTCTTTGGTAATGATGAAACAAGCCTTTCGCATTCACAGGGATCAATTTCCCTCCTACTTTCTTGAACAGCAGCCTTTAATTCATCAATGGTCGTGGGTTTCTTCTTGCTTGCGTTTTTTTAGTGTAAGTCAAATATTTTCTATCGGATTGATGTCGGGACTATTGGCATGCCCGTCTAAACATGTAATACCCTTTCTGCATAGTGAGCTTTGATGATTTTGGCCCAATGACATGATGCGTTGCCATATTGGTAAGTGTAGTCATCATCACCAAAATTTTCTAATGGTTTTAATCACAAAATGGTTCAAAATATCCAAATATGTATCAGTGTTTACACTTCCTTTTAGGATAGCCATCTCACCTACACCTTTCGCTGTTATTTAGCCCCAAATCATGAGGCCTTTTGAACATTTTGTTGAGCCTCGAAGACAATTTTCATGACATTTTTCTTTACTCTGCCTGTAAACGTGTACGGGTATGAGATAACTGTGTACGGAGATAATGTTGTTAAATTAACTGTGTCCACAGTTATCTCCATACCCGAGACAAATCCTCAACTCATCTGTGAACATGATTCCAATCACTTATGGACCAATTCTTGTTTTTTCGCCCATGTAAAATGAGCACTCTTCTGCTTGTTTTGTTTGGTTAGCTTTTTATGGCGCAAAAGAACAGCTGGGCTATACTGCCAACTCTTCTGCCAATCTGTTGTTACATGGTTTTGTTTGACCTTTACGAAACCTGTAACCTTCTTCTTTCAGTTTCCTCCTTGCGGTCTTATCAGAAACATCCGTCCCTTTATTCTTCCAAGCTGAATTAATCTCACTTGATGAAGAAAATCTCTGTTTTTTGACAATCTCCAAATCAAATTTCTATCATCTCACTCAATCGTTTTTCTTAGCCGCCCACTTCCACCTTGGTTTCTGACACCTTCAGTCGTTTAAATTTTGCTATAATTTTAGAAACAGTTTCTTTGGAACAACTAAGGTCAATGGCAATTGTTTTTGAGTTTCTCCCTTATTAAACTTATCAATAAAAAGAGCTCTCGTTGCTTGCGCTAATTCTCTCGTAGGTGCCA
>QLNU02015270.1:122338766-122349105 GCA_006491805.2 Dysdera silvatica
CAGGCTCCACGGGCTTATATAACTCTAGGCCTATGACTGTAACATAATATTACAAGAGGCCCGTCAGCGTCTCTTGGTAGAGAGTCTTTATATAACCACTACATACATACGGAAACAAAGATGAAGTTCCTTATTCTAAATCCATGCCAGAAAAGTGTTAAAAAAGCCATGTTGATTTAAATAGCCACACGTTCACATTTTATGAAAAAAAAAAAACTGAAAGCATCTCGATTTTTTTTCGAATGTTCACATTTTGAGTAGACGGGAGAAGGTGGGAGGGGGGTGAGATGGGCCCATCATCGGTATTCATACATCATGTGAACATTACTAATTTGGAAAGTAAACGGTCTGCCATTCTTGTTTTGAAAAAAAAAAAAAATTACTTTCTCTGCTATCTTCCCTCACATCCCAAGGCGCGTTGGCCATCTTTGTTTGGGGACGGTACCACTGATGTTTTGATGCTATAGGCCAGTGGTTCCCAACTCAATTTAAGTCGCGGACCACTTTTCCACTTCAATTGCGCCCGTGGATCACTTTTCCACTTCAATTGTACCCGCTGACCACTTTGAAAAATTCTTACGAGTTGGCTGCAAGACCTTAATAAAAAAGGGAACTGGGTCTTTTTTGGGGAAAATGTGTTTGTACAATCGTTCTTTAGTAAAAATAAATAAATAAACAGAAAAAGAAATAATAAAATCTAATAATAATACAGTCAAACCTCGTTAAGACGAACACGCTTAAGACGAATTACTTTTAATACGAACCGTTTTCTGAAGTTCCATCAGATTGTAAAATACTACAAATATGCAATCAATTTCATTTTTATATTTAATTTTAATATTTAATAATAATAATATTTTTATAAGTATTTTTTTTAATTATTATTTCTTTTTAAATAATGACCCGTCTCGCGGACCACTTGGGACTCTTTGGCGGACCACCAGTTGGGAACCACTTCTGTAGGCCGATGACATTCTGCGTATACAATTGGAAACAGAAGTCGAATGTTTTACGACCATTCATGAGAAACAAGGTGCAGTTGGGAAAAAAAGGGATTGGACATTTTCCAGCCGGTTCGAAAGCCAAAGAAATGAATATGTGTGGGTGTACCGCCTGACCAGTGAGTCACATCAGTGGCCATCGATCAAGACCTTATTCTAGAGCTACGACTGATACTTTCTGCTTTTAGATATTTTATATTTTGCGCTTCGTATAGTAAATATAAAATTTTCATTGGCATGTAGCATTTAGAGCTAATAAAGACGACGACGTGAAAAAAAAATATACTGATATCTTTCAGCATAATGGTAAGAACCGTTATTAATAACCAGGCAACGTGTTTCCAGTCATCAACAGTCCAATGGCGGTGTTGGCGGACCCAGACGAGGCATAAAGCTTTGTGCCGTGCAGTCAACAATGGTACACAAGTGGGCCTTCGGCTCCGAAAGCCCATATCAATGATGGTTCGTTGAACAGTTCGCACGCTGACACTTGTTGATGCCCCAGCATTGAAATCCGCGGCAATTTGAGGAAGTGTTGCACGTCTATCTCGTTTAACGATTCTCGTCAGTCGTCGAAGGTCCCGTTCTTTCAAGGTCTTTTTCCGGCCGCACCGCCCTCGGAGATTTGATGTTTTACCGGATTCCTGATATTCACGGTATACCCGTGAAATGGTCGTACGCGAAAATCCAAATTTTGTCGCTATCTCGGAGATGCTATGTCCCATCTCTCTTGTGCCGACTATAACGCCACGTTCAAAATCACTTAAATCTTGATAACCTGCCATTGTAGCGGCAAGAACCGATCTAACAGCTTTGCCAGACATCTCTTGTCTTATATAGGTGCTGCCGACCGCATCGCGTTACGCTGATTGGTTGCAAAGCTCCGTTATTTGCATACGCACGCCTGTACCAGTTTTTCTGGCACTTCAGTGTGTGTAATAATATTACATATATATATATATATAAAAATAACAGAAAATTCGGGGCACCAAGAAGGAGTTGTCCGATTGTAATGAAATTTCGTATGCAAAGACATTTTGACCGAACATGCAAATGATTAAAATTTGGTGTCCAATGAATGAATAGCGGGAACTCCAGCGCATCGGAACTGCATCAATATGTGGTCAAAATTTCTGTTGCATTTTGACTGCGGATATCTTACGTCGACTGTAACAATGCCTCGCCGAAAGATTCGTGCTCATTACGAGCATATGTCAGAGTTTGAAAGAGGTTGTGCTATCGGATTGAAAGAGGCTGGTTGGACGAATCGAAGAATCGCTGGACATGTGGGTCGAAGCGATGCGGCGATTGGACGGTGCTGGCAAGAGTGGGTCAACAACGGCAGATGTCAGCGTCGGGACGGCAGCGGTCGACCTAGGGCCACAACAGAACGGGAAGACAGAGCGATTGTCAGAGCAGCTGTCACAGCACCGGATTCGTCGTTATCAACTATCCAACGTGTGGCCCGCACACATGTGTCCAACATGACCCTCTGCAGACGACTGAGAGAGCGGAATTTACGCTCGCGCCGACCGTTACGCCGCTTACCTCTCACGCCTTTACACCGTCAAGTCCGATTACAGTGGTGCCGGGCTCGATCAACTTGGAACTGCGCTGACTGGGGACGTATAGTCTTTAGTGACGAGTCCCGTTTCCAACTGTGTCCTGACGACAACCGCAGACGTGTCTGGAGACGTCCAGGGCAGCGTGGGGATCCTGCCCTTACTATCGCACGCCACACATGCCCACAACAGGGCGTTATGGTCTGGGGTGCCATCTCCTTTGATAGCCGGACCCCTTTGGTGGTCATTTCTGGCACACTTACAGCACAGCGGTACGTAGACGACATTCTACGACCGGTTGTGTTACCGTTCCTTTTGCGACACCCTGGACTTACGTTTCAACAAGACAATGCCCGGCCGCACACGGCACGTGTTGCTATGAATTGTCTTCAAGCTTGCCCAATACTTCCTTGGCAATCTAGGTCTCCTGATCTCTCTCCCATAGAGCACATTTGGGACGCTATGGGAAGGCGATTGCAACCATCCCGGAATGTTGACGATTTAGCCCGACAGTTGGAGACAATTTGGCAAGAAATTCCGCAGGACACCATCCGGGATCTTTATCAGTCTATGCCACGCCGTGTGACAGCTTGCATCCAGGCCAGAGGTGGACCAACGCCTTATTGACTTCCTCCTTTTGTAACGGTCAAACTCTGCAATAAATCGTTTCTTTTTCTATGTATGTTCTTCACATCCACCAATTTTTATCGCAATCGGACAACTCCTTCTTGGTGCGTCGATTTTTTTGTTATAGAGTGTATGTAATATATATAGTGAATTAATAAGGAAAATATGAAATAACATAAAAATAAATTTATATACATACATACTTATATATTAAAGGAATTAGAAAAAGTAAAATGAAAAGAAGCATAAGCAATTCATAAAAGGTGACTGCGCAAAAGCTGCAATTGCATTTTTTATGATGAAAATAGTATTTTTAGAAATGTAATTAAATTATATAAAATTGAAATGACAGGAAATTGACAGAAATAGAGATAGCAGAAACACAGCAAAACTATTGAAAAAAATAATAATAATAAAAATCCACAGAATAAATGTAAAGTAGCAAAAATTTTCACTACCAATAAGTTTAGCAACTTCATAGGAAATACAAAAATAGAGTCAGTAAGTAAAAACAAGCAATTTGAGATAAGAAACGGAGATAATTTGACGAAAATATCATAACAAATGGAAAATGAAAAACGGGATTCCACGTGTAGGAACTTTTTCAAGGGAGGCTCCAAGCACGTGGTCCTTCAGCAATGGAATGTTTCTGTATGGAAAGTAGCTTAAGCAAAAAAAAAAAATCCACACCTCCCGACATTGCAAGAGCGAGAAACGAGCTGAATTAAAATGAATAGAATTCATGAAAATTATAAAAAAAAAATTGGGGGCTTACCATAAGCGTACGCAGAAAGTTCGTAAGGGGGTTATAGGCTCAATGGGGGGTTACAGAGCTACAACTCACATATTCCTATGTTAAATATACAAAATTTCATTGCAATGGGGGTTACAACCCCCATCAACACCCCCCTGCGTACGCCAATGGGACTTATATCGGGATGCAGACGGAATAACGATACAATGAACAAGGCTTAAACGGAAAAAGCGGAGGGGGGGTGGCAACAGGGCAGCATAGTTGCCAGCCTAAAGCTAAGGAAGCCAAAAGCGTTAGGAAAGCCTCCAAAATGGACAGATTTCAGAGCAATCTTTTTGTTTTTTTTAACCTATTAACAAACTAAGCAAAAAAACGTTCCAGTACCAAATTGTCTTTTAGCAATTTAATAGCTTCTAAAACGCTTGAGTCTTCAAATTCTGTGGATTCTTTTTAATTGAGAAATAATAATATTGCGTTGAACTTTGATGTTTATTTACATTAGAGTCGAAAATAGACAACGTAATCACTTCGAACGGGAAGTCCATTCTTTTGTCATAGATACAAATCCTCGCATTGGATTCTTTAACCAGTTCTATATGGAGATCTAAAAAATAAACGTGATTTTCAACGTTTTTCTTCTTCAGTTTGAGATCTTTAGAATAGATGACATTGGTCAATTCATGGAAATCTGGACGGTCGAAAAAAATAATGTCATCCATATACCTAAAGGCTGTAACATCCAAATGCCTTTGTTTTTGCTCATGAAAGTGAAAAAAAACATTAGTGAGGAAGCCTCATGATGAGTGTAATAATGAATGTGAGTCGTATGTTTTTGCTGTAACAGATGCCTGTAGTGCATAGGCATAAGCAGAAAGTTCATAAGCGGGGTGCTTATAGGCTCAATGAGGCGCGTTACAGAGCTACAACTGATATATATATTCCTATGTTAAACATACAAAATTTCAATGCAATGGGGGGTTTTACAACCTCCAAAACTACCCCCTGCCTACGCCTGTTCTTTAGTGAAGGCCGAAGTTTAAAGATATTTTGTCCTGTCCCTACAGGGGTTCTAATTTAATGAATCATGAAAACAGTTTCCGCGTCTGAGAGTTACGACGACGATTTATATTTTAATGTCAATTTTAATGCAAATATTTGGCAAATGTATATGTTAAACATTTTCAAATTAAAAATACCCTTGATAAGATAAAATTGTGGTCTTTATTATATTTAGTAATTAAATTACTTCAAGTTTAGAAGTTTGGTTTCTCACCAAGAGATGGCAGCACCGCTACGATTGTAAGCGAAAATTAGAGAAATTTTATAAATTTCATTTTTAATTCATGGGTGTACGCAGAAAGTTCATAAAGGGGATTAATTATAATAATCATGTATTAATTCAAATATAAGATCATATATTATATGATCAGTGTGGTCATAGAGCTATAACCCCGTGTGTTCCTATGTTAAATACACAAAACTTCATTACAATGGGGGGGGGTATAACACAATAATTACCCCTTACCCGCATCAGTGCTTTGGTAAACGTAATTTATTAACTATGATTATTCCATGATATTTAACTGATTATTAATAACTCATCTATATTCTGAATGAAAAACTATGTCATTAAATTATAAAATGAAAACGTTTTCCTTCATTATACGGGTGCGCCATCCGTATAACAATTCTTGTTTGATATTAAAGTGATTAGAGATATATAACTTTTAAAAATATATTTTCTTGATAGATGGCGCCACTTTCCCATTGATGTTTATATGTTAATCTACAAGAGTTTCCGATAGCGTAAGTACGGGGGGGGGTTGCGACCCCCCCATTTACGATGAAATTTTTTGTATATAAGTAATATGGGCTCTGAGCTCAACCACTTTTGGGACGTGGCCTAAAAACTCATCGTCGAATAGGGAGGAGTATCACCCTTTCTCCCCCACCCCTCAGCGGTTCTCCGTCTACCGGGCGTTTTCCGGATTTCAGGGTCATGTGATTTTCAGTCCTTTCACTCAAACTTTAGATTTTATCACTTCTTCCTTGAATTTTTAGAATTTTTCCCTATATAGAAAATTTTATTGATTTTTTTTATCAGTAATTAGCGATTTTAGGGTTTCGTACGTAATTTTAATTAAGTAAAAGTTTTTTTAAATAGTATTCACACTTTTCGCTCGTTTTCATGAGTTCAAAGTTCAACCCTTATCAGCTATGACTCCCAATAAGTGCCCCTATTTTTTATTAGCCAAAATAAGGCATATACAAGTAATTACAAATATACGTACTATTCTACGTACCTTACACTATTTTTCCACATAGTCCCCACACCGGTTCAGACATTTGTCCCATCGCAGCACTAAATTTGAGATGCCCCTGTGGTAGAATTCGTCCGGCTGACTGTGGAACCACCGTCGGACTGCTGTCTTGGCTTCATCGTTGCACGTGAATCGCTGTCCTGCCAGGAACTTCTTCAGCGGACCGAAAACGTGGAAATCACTAGGGGGCGAGGTCCGGACTGTATGCAATCAGAACCGCCGACAAGCTCCGGTCATTTCACTGGGAGAGTCTGGACCACCCACCATACAGTCCGGACCTCGCCCCTAGTGATTTCCACGTTTTCGGTCCGCTGAAGAAGTTCCTGGCAGGACAGCGATTCACGTGCAACGATGAAGCCAAGACAGCAGCAGTCAGCCGGACGAATTCTACCACAGGGGCATCTTAAATTTAGTGCTGCGATGGGACAAATGTCTGAATCGGTGTGGGGACTATGTGGAAAAATAGTGTAAGGTACGTATATTTGTAATTACCTGTATGTACCTTATTTTGACTAATAAAAAATAGGGGCAAAGACTTTCTGATTCGCCCTCGTATTTAATCTGCACACTGTGACATACTATTGCATACTTACTTGGGCTTTATTAACTTAAAAACTTCATGCCTAAATTATAGTTTAAATAACGATATTTTCGTTCAAAAAAGCTCATTCATACCTAAAAATATTCACAGATGTTTCATACCGTTTGCTTACTCTGTATGTCTAAATCGCGGTAGGAAATTTTACATGGGATCGATATGTTAAAGAAGCGTACAAATAAATTACACTTACACGTAGATCTTAACCAAGGTGTACCGAGACCCAACACGGGTCCCCAGACTCACTTCGACGGACCCCCATGACCAGGGGTATAGCTAAAAATTTTGGGTCCTTACCCAAGAAATATTTTAGTTTCCTTATTTTCTAAAATAAATTTTAATTATATACATATTAACTTTATGTTTGTGTGCATGTAACCAAATTACCATAGCTGAACAGTACTAAGTTCAAGATATGTGATAAAACATGTCACTTTTTAAGTCACGATTTATCTGGTAATTTTTGGGAATTAGGGAATTATCGTGATTTGACTAAAATCAATAATAATAATACTAAGCTAAAATGTAGGACACTTATAAATTACACTTTGGATACTTTAATCAGGAAGTAGGAAAGAAAAAGAAGTGTTATTTTAACTTCTATATGTGAAACTGCTCTATATATCCGTGTTCAATATAAACATGTGTGACCGTATGTCGTAGATTTGGCAATACTTGTACAGCACTTGGTATGAAAATAGTTAAGCCTCTTACCACCAGATGGCAGCATAGTAATTTGAAAAAACATTCTACAACAAAATTTTAATTATCGTTCCAATTGTTTTTGCATCCAAAGATTACCTTTTCTGTTCGATTTTTCGACATAATTTAAATATAAGAATAGTAGTAGAAAGCTGGTTTCGAAATTTTATCCAAAACAGTAAATGTTTGATACATTGTGCTGCCTCCTGGTTGTAAATATTTTAACTAGAAATTATTTCAAACATTTCACAGCTTTGTCAAATTCACGTCAATATCAAGTGACTTAACATAGCCTTCAATGCTATTCCTAAACAATTTTAAATTCGATAAATTTTTATATTAAATATAAAAATTCATTTAGTTTGTGTTAGTTTTCATAAAATATTTTTTGTACTTTTCAGATGGAGAAAATTTTTTCGCGTGGATGGACCTAGACAGAATTATACCTTTTCTCTTGAATTGGAGAGATTCTGACTTCTAATTAAACCAGGGCTGGATTTACATATTTTGCGCCCCTAGTCAGAATATCTATAGGCGCCCCTGTTTACCCCACCACCTCATCTCTCCACCATTTGACCCCTCAAATTTTATGGTACATATTTTATTCTAAAGCTGCGATAAATGAAAACTTAAATAATTAAATAATCATTACTCATTCAACAAGATATGGGGGGGGAGACACAACAACAAAACTTATATTATTTATTTTGATGACCTTTTCGACAAAATAACGTTAAAATTTTTTTGCAAAAACGCAAATTGAAAGCATCCTGGAGAACAATCATTGTCCTTCTGTTGCATAACGTCTTGTAAGAGTTTTATTTTTAAATATCGTTGTTATTTAGTTTCAATGTGAAAGTTCCTTGAAACCATATGTGTCAAAGAGCCGCATACATGCCGCATACATTGGAACCATGACCTACACTAGGTTCGTAAGTCTCATATAAATCCATATTCGTGGACTTGCCAACGTTTCGGAGAATGGGGCGCCAAAGTTTTACGGCCACAACTTGTGGTAACATCGACTGTCAGAAATCTTCAACATTTATTATAAATGTTAATTAGATAAATAAACTGCTTATTAGATGTGAATTATTTAAGTAAAAATTAAAGCAAACCAAATTATTAAAATGATCTAAATAAATAAAATTAAATTGAATAAATAATTGACACTTATCACCAAACGTCAATTATTTGAACGATTTACAGTTTTACCGGTTTCTCAGAGAACCACGCTTTAAGGTTGATGATTCCACAAAAATTGAAAAATGCAGGTAAAGAGGCACCATTTTTTTTAACAATAAATACTTTAGGGCACTGTCAAAGCAGTATGACCAACTATATAGTGTCGCCATCTATTTACTGGAAATGAAATTAGCATACAAAGTTGTTTCAGCTGTGTGCATTCTTAATGTTTAAGGTTTCTTTTAAAGTTAAATTTTTAATAGTGTTCCTCTATAGTGGAGAGAGGAATATAGGTTTCGCCCCTCTTCCGAAATTGAAGGGGGCGAAACCCCTTCTACCCCTCCCCCCACCTCTTGGCAAATGCCCGACTATAATAAATGAATATCTTATGTTCATGGTATTCTACAAAAACTTTCAACTAGAAATCCATGCATAAGTTGTTTACGTTTACACAGATATGTTAAGGATTAATTGATTAATAAGATACAAAACATTACTAACATTAAATGACAAAATAGGTAATTATTATTAAAAGAAGTAAATTTATAATATCAACTTACACTGCTTTCAGTTAGAGTCAAAAGGAAGTGAAATATTTACAGAAGTTCGGAAACAATCATGCAAATTTTAAGGAAAAAAACATTTTCGCATAGTTTTTCAACGCCTTTGTTTTTATATTATGTCCTTTCTATGGAATAATCTGAAATCTGGCACTTCATCTCAGAGGCGTAGGAAAGAGCAGGGCCCAGGGAGCTCAAGCCCCCATTCCCATTGGATATCGAAATACATTTTCTCCTAGACCACATCACAAAATCTTCTTTAAAGGCACTTGGTTCTCTGCCCAATGAGTTTTGAATTGCTACCTTACTGTTTCAGCTTAGTCCCAATGAACGTGGGGGGGCAACATTTGCCTTAAAGGGCGAAGGACAACAAAGATCATGCTGGGACTATACCTGCAGCTTTCCGAGGGAATCCGAACTTCTTAAAACCTGGTTAACAACCCCCCGGACTACAGTGAACAGTTTGTTGGTACGCTTTCTATTTTCTCACTTTCGATTTATTCGGGCCACGATGACCCTAATTAGATGTTTGCAAACGTGGTCAGCGTGGGAAAAGACGACAAAAGAAATGCATCCAGTGCGATATTTTATGAGAAGGTTTAATTTTTAATATTCAGATGTACAATTTGGAGTTTTAGGAATTTTCCAAATTATATTTCTGGCGGCAGCAAACCTCTGCCTTAATCCATAAGGTCAACCGGATGTCGAAACAAATTTTAAAAAATTCATAGAAAGTGGAAAAATAATCGCATTGGAGCGAGATTTACCCTACAAATATTGCCTAGATATAGGTGGTTTTTTTACACAATGAAAATTGAGTTTCGAAGTCAGGAGTATCAAAATCTTATTAAAATACTTTTTGATCTGCCTCTGGGACTGAATATATACATTACAATGTAAAATACGTATGGAAGCAAAATACATTTACAATTCGTTTAGTTATGAATATGTAAAGCGAAATCAAACCTTTTAGTGAGATTTTTGTCACTGCTTATTTTTAACAGTCCAGTCAATATCAGGTCTCATTTT
>QLNU02015270.1:122349205-122387390 GCA_006491805.2 Dysdera silvatica
CGTGTCTAACAATTTTTTGAGAGCTTTCAAATGAGACCACTCCCATTAAAATTGGCGTCGTCCAGCTCGGGCCCTTCCCTTATTAGTATTGTCTTCCAAAAGAGGATCCTTCAACTTTACCGATAAACTCTCACATGCTGAACGTACATCCACTTGAGGACGCCCAAATGAATATCCAACCTTCTGATTGAAATATTTTAAGTAGCACTTATGGGGAAACATGTTCTATTAAGCCTGAGTTTTCATCGATGACAATCTGATGCATTATTTTAACACTCAAGCGGGCATCCAGATATTGTTGCTTTATCCTACCATAGTGTGTGATTTTAACATCAAACTTCTTGATGTGATTGAAGATTGCAAACGTACCTGCTCTGGTTTGATGCTACTTCTCTTCTTTCCACGCAAATCACAAGGAGATTCGTTCACACTGTGCAATGTGCAAATCCTGTGAACTCTTTTCAATGTAACGCCATGTAGTGCAGTGAAAGCTTTTTTTGCCGATGAGAAAGGATTTTCCTTCACATTTTATGTAATAAGTAAAGGAACAGGACTTCCGAAGCTTCCTGGAAAGTGGAATGGTTTCATCCTCGGCTTCCTCATCAGATGCTAATATTGGCTGATTTTGGCTAGATGTTATAGCTGCTTTATGACGTCGTTTTGTAGGTCTTAGCTGAATAAGACTTTGCAGATAAGTATCTTGATCGTCCTTAGTATCCATTGCCAGAAAGAAAGGCAATATGTTGATTTGTTTTAAATCATCAAATATCTTAAAACAGCCTAATCTGCATTTATAATCTTCACCTGTTTTTATAGCACTCATATTTTTTCCGGAATAAAAAGTGTGTTCTTTACCTTTTACACTGCTATTCTTAATGATATTTCACTCATACTTTTCTGAATCTATTACTCCTCTCCTTACCTTCTTTTTGGGACGTGGAAAGCATCCAACTTCACTTTCACTGTCTAACATTATCCCTGACATTAGACCTAAAGGATTAAATTCATGTCAACTATCACGGTTTTTAGTTTTTTAGAACACTGATGGTAAACAATCAGTTAAGTATGTAAGATAATTTGACGTAGCATTACGCAGATTAGATTTATAAGCAAAGACAACGTTATAAGCGTAATTAATGCGAATTACTTACGCTTATAACGTTAAGGTTATTCTTTGCTTATAAATCGGTTACGTTTATAGAAGTAATTTACTTACTTCTGTATTTTAACCAAGGGTCGAAAGTTGCAGTTGCCCGTTTGCTACAGCAATTAAATTTTTAGAAAGGCAAGTTAAATAAAAAAATCAATTGCCCCTAGGGCAACTTAAATTTTCTTTTTTTTAACCTCGATATTTTTAATATAATCGAAAATATCGCTGTGTGAAAACATCGTGTTTTGTGCGGCCGCTACCAGTTTGACAAAGAAGCTTTTAATACTTATCCATATCATAAAACGTTTCAACAAACGTTTCAGCGAAGGTATTGTTTCTATTCAAGAAGTGCTCTAAGTATGGCCGGTCTCAAAACAACACACAGTGCGTTAAAAACAAGATTTGTGAAACCCAGGCATGCTGATGAAACGAGGTGGATTACTTACTCCCTTGAAGCTGCAACTGCAGTTCATCAGTTATATCCAGCTCTTATTAAACACTTTGAAAAGGTTTCTGTAAGTGAACACTGCTGAAGCGAAGGTTAAGTCAAAACAGATTTTGAAAGTGATTACATCAGAGAACTTCATTTATACTTATGTTTTCTGATAGGCATTCTGCCTATTTTCAGTCAGTTATCATTAGATTTTCAACTACCAAATTTACCCCTCCCTGAAGTATATTATACATTACACAATGTATAATGTATAATATTATACATTACACAATGCCTTATGTGCACTAGAAAAACTAGAGTTAAGCCCAGGAATCAACTTTAGTAGTATTTTGTCTTCAAAACTGTTTCATAATGTAAAAATAAAACTCCAAGCTTCCAAAGAATATGCTGCTTTATCGGTAACAATAAAATCTCTTCTTCAATCACTGAAAAATAGATTTGAAGATGTTTCAATCATAAATTCTATGAACTTTTTCAATTTCAAAATTTGGCTCGGAAAGTTTGAAAAAACATGTGGGGACAGAGAAATTACTAAATGCATTACAATATTTGATGATGTTATGTCAGAAAACAATTGTTCTGTGGAAAGCATCATGTGCAAATGGATTGATTTTAAACATTTTTTGTACATAAAACGCAAGAATGTCTGCAAGTATGAGTGGAATTTTATGAATGAACCGAATACTATAAAGAATTTTTCATTGTTAATAGACTTGCTTCTCAGTCTTCCAACTCAGAGTGTGGATTGTGAACAAGGTTTTTCTGTCATGAAAAGGGTAAAAGGTAATTGGCAAAGCAAACTGCATGTTTTCGTTACAACAGACTTAATACAAATAACACTATCATCTGCACGTAGCGAAGATTTTGAACCAAGTGAAGTCATTAACATGGAGTGAAGTGCGAAACAGAGAAAACCATACCAGAAACTATATAAAAGTCGAAAACAATTACTTCTTTTGTCAGAAGATTCGCTTGTCTCATAGAGTGATAATTGTACAGACCATAGCTGTACAACAGATGATGATTAAAAGAATTGCATCATGGGTGAATCACTTATTCCTATTTTCACCCCTTAATATGCAAGCAAATATGGTAAAATTTTACGAATAAATATTTATTATATCGTTGTAATGATCGTCACCCGAAATTTCTCATTTTGTACAATAAATAATTAAGGACAACAAACGTAACTTGGGGCAATCAAAATATTTCCAGTAGTTGCCCTATGGGCAACCACAAAAATTCACGAGTTTCAACCCTTGATTTTAACTGTAACTATATTTTCCTTTTTGCTGTGAAAATAAATACAAAAACTTTAAATTTCGGAATGAACCCTCCATTGTTGAAGCGGGATATGTGACGCACATATTCTCTTTTAACAATGAACTAGAAATTCAATGCCCAATTAAGCATATTTACAGTTTCGCAAATTGCACTATTTTAACAACAAACGATGCCTTTTTTTAGCACTCAATGTGAGAAACAACGAAATCTCAATTTCGGCCAAAATGATACCTACCCGCTTTTAACAATGGCCACTTCAATTTTATTTCCGCTTAGAGTACGGCGCGTGAGAATTGAAAGCCCTTTTCTTTACAGACCTGAAAGTCTACTCACAGAAGCGTAGGCGCATCAACTCAAACCTATTGTAAATCACAGGAAAGAATTTGCATCTCTTCGCTGAAATACAATTATTATTATGATTTGTAAATTCATATCTTTATGACTAATAAATGATGAGGTACGAATTTGTGAATTACGAACAACAAGTTTATGAATTATAAGCAATGGATGTGTAAACCGTGAATTAAGAATTTGGAGTTCCATAAATCTATAAATCACGAGTTATGCATTTACGGTTTTGTGAATTAGGAGTTATAAATTTGTGAATTATGGATGTGGAAATTGTGCTTTATGAATTATGAGTTACAAATTCGTGAACTGAGGGTTACATGAAATTGTGAAATAGAAAACCTCATTCATACCTTTAATTTTGCACTTAAAAATTTGCCCAATGATTACATGGAAATGTGTGATGAGTACTACTTTTTCATCATATGGTCTTGGATTTTATTCCGGAATAAAGAAACTGTTTTTGGTTCGCCTGTCACATAAAGCCTTCGGTCCTGTATTAGATGATATTACGGGCATTTTTTGAGACCAAAGCATTTGCGTAAGCAGAAAGTTTATAAGGGGTTGGAAGGGAGATGGTGGTTACAGAGCTACAGCTCCGTATATTCATATGTGTATATGCGAAATTGCATCGCAATGGAGGATTACCACCAGGGTTTAAGCTGGCTCAAAACATGCTGTCGCAAAAATGCTAAAATGGGGCAAAAAAGTTGTAGCAAAATGCTAAAAAATATTAGTTGCTTTCGTTGCTCGAAAAATCGTATCAATGAAATTATTTATATCAACGATGCTTAACAGGTGCTGTTAAGAATTTTGAAGAGGAAACAAAAAGGAACAAGAAAAGATCGCTGAAGTGCAAAACGGATATTCTGGAATCGAGGAATCCTGTTTTCAGAGAATAAACTGTGGTTAAAAATGCCTGTCGCATTTTCGCGATGGGCAATAATTTTTTCTTCGCATTTTCGAGCAACTCGTCGCATTTTGCGAAAAATGCGACTGCAGCATGAATTCTGATTAGGACCCCCCCATCAATGGTTCCTTTATACGCCATTGGACTGAATAAATACCTTAAAAAGTAACACAATTGAGTTGAAGTCACGTAAATTGTCTTTTTTGTCCCACAAAAACGAAAAACATCACCCCTTTATAGAGAATGTTCCTGCGAAATATTTTGTCATTTCAGTAAGAATTTTCTATACTTGTCAATATTTTCGATATTTCTCCTGTAAATATTATCTGTGCCATCCGTTACGGAGCTACTGAAACTACTCTAGTTTTGCTAAGGTTAAGGTACGTGTGATGCATATTTTTCCCTGAACAAAAGACGTTTTTATTGCATTTTAAGATCAGTAAATACCTCATAAACCCAATATAAATGTCCCAAGTGTTAATCAAAACTTTGATTGAACTCAATTTCTAATGATCGGAAATGCACCTTAAAAATGTCAATGATGGACTTGTCCATGAAGCGTATTTGGATTTAAATTTTATGCACGGCGCATGATGCGAAATTCCAAGTAATAAAATGGCAAATGGCAAATGGCTGGTTAGTATAATTACTTTAATTAAATAACCGCCTTAATTAGGCTAATGAAAACTTTGGACCAAGTAGGCATGCCCGAATTAATCGCTTAGCCACTTTACGCATGTTAATTACCTCGTAAATTTCATCTGCCCCCGTTTTTAAAGTTTTCGGAGAGAAGTGCAATCGCCCATTTGAAACTGACATCGGATTATTTATCATTAATTTATTATTATTTGAAGTTGACATAAATATTTTGTTAAAAATGCAGCAATTAGAATGCAGCTGAATAGTCAACTTCGCTAAGTTCCGTTACTTTTTTTTTTCTTGCGTGTGAATAATGACGCTTTATGATATTGTAAAAGTCAGTAAGTAATTTTTTTTTTTAAATTTGGTATTTTGTAATTTTTTTTTTGTACTTTCTAAATGAATTGTGATTTGAGAAAGAAATTTTGAAAAAGAGGTGCTTTAGCTTTTGACTTCAAGAATAGGGCGATTTATAATGGGGACAATTAGATTTTCTTTGAAGTAAATGACATTTTCCATTATGTGAAAACTATTACGACTAATGGAATATAACGAAATATGTGTTTTTCGTTTCTTTCTCGTTAATAATCTCTTGTAGAATGGTTTTTCTTTGAAAATTAAAAAAAGTCACTTTATTGAGACGCATTTTATTATTAATTGGCAAATTTAAAAACTCCAATTAGTGGTTAAAAGCTTCTATGAGCTGTAATGCAAGATGTTTAAAAGGTTTCCAGAATAATATCTCTGCAAGAAATAAATTGCAAGAGAAGATTAAATATTTCAAGAGCAACTAATGTTAACATAAACCCTGATCTTCCTACGATTAAAATTAAGTGCTGATGGATTACGATAACTGCTATTTTGATAATATCAATTGCGGAAGTAAATGTATATATTCGTCATCATACATATTCAACCACTATTTATTCCGTGTGGACGAATTGAATGATGGGATATATATACATGGCGATGCCGAAAGTGAGTTCAAAGATGGGATCAACTGTTTCACGTGAGGTTCAGATTTGATGCATTTATACACAGCGAAGCTCATTCATATTGAACCTAACTCAATGCGGCCGAAGGCTGTGGCTACTGAACTATGCACACAGCTGCTGAACTATGCACACAGCTACTGAACTATGCACGATTATAACCACTGGCATCAATGTGACAATAGATACCGGGCATTATTTCACATGTAACATACGTACATAATTAGAACCTTATATTATGAGTAGTAGTTATATGGGTATAAGTGTGTGAATAATTAAACAACAATATCAATCAACGTTTATTGGCGTAGTGATACCAACGCCGATGGTATGGCGTGATTAGATGGTGAAACGTTCGAAAGAAAATAAATATTTCTGCCTTCGGTGGGACCTGAACCCACGACCTTCCACTTGCCGGGCGGAGGCTCTACCCACTGAGCTACGAAGGACAATATATACTCTCTTTACGAACGTATATAAAGACTTTACTGAAGCCGGTTATTATATTATTATTAAAGTCTTTATATACGTTCGTAAAGAGATTAGATATTGTCCTTCGTAGCTCAGTGGGTAGAGCCTCCGCCCGGCAAGTGGAAGGTCGTGGGTTCAGGTCCCACCGAAGGCAGAAATATTTATTTTCTTTCGAACGTTTCACCATCTAATCACGCCATACCATCGGTAGGAGCTCTCAACTAGATGTAAAGAAGTTGGACTAAAGATGAACCTACAAAAAGACTAAAATCATGGTACACAATTTTGTAGAGAAAACAAAAATACAAGTTGAAAACATTGAACTAGAAGTTGCTGATTCATATATTTACCTTGTCCAACTGATTTTAATGAAAGGCGACATTATGAAAGAACACAAAAGACTTGTTAAACTTGGCTGGAGTGCATTTGAAAGAAACAGTTTTATCCTGAAGGGAAAATTGCCTTTGTGTCTAAAAAGAAAGGTCTTCAACCAGTATGTATTGTCGGATCAGAGACATGGAGTCTAACAATTGCAGCAATACGGAAGTTACAGATTACCCAAAGAAGCATGGGGAGGCGCATGCTTGGAATAACTAGGAGAGATCGAAAAAGAAACACTTGGGTGAGAGAGAAAACTAAGTAGAAAGCATCATTGTTAAAGCAAAAAGGCTGAAATGGCGATGGGCTGGACATATTGCAAGAAGAATTGATTAATGATGGACAAATGAAATCCCCAACTGGATTCCAAGAGACCACCGAAGACCTAGAAAACGTCCTCAAACTAGATGGGTGGATGAAACAAGAAAACAGGTTGGGGTGACGTGGAAACGTATGGCCTAGGATAGATTTGTGTGCAAAGTATTTTCAAACAAACAATTTTTATTTATTTGTCACAATGGTTGTAGCAACTTTCCATTTCACTTAGAAAATACATATATATACAATAACACTGCAATTCAAAAACAAAAAGCAAAAAAAAATAGAAATGATCACAATCCATCGTGACGGGTCCCTATTAAAAATCATACGATTTAACAGGCTGAGGACCCTAACAATGTAATGGCGCAAAATCACCTCTTAGCAAATAATCTAATATTTTTTTTTCTAAATAGATTAATATTATTTATGTCGTTAAGAGTGTTTGTATTTTATTCCAACTCCTTAAGCCCGAATATTCAATGTCCTTGTTATAAAATTCCGTTCTGATTTTTGGTAGTCTATATTGACCTTTTCTCTGGAAGCTCGATTGTTTCCATAATCTATTAATTCAATATTCTCTATATATTTATTTTCTTTTATTCTTTTGAACATTATTTTTAATATACTATAATCATATATCTTATCTATTGGTAGAATACCATATTTGCTAAACAATATAATTTGATTTAAACTTTTAGTTTTTTCAATTATTTTTATAAATTTAATCTGTAGCGATTTAATTAGTCTGGTATTTTTCTTATTTAGATTTTCCCAAATGCTATTACAATAGGTCAAGTGACTGTATATAAATGGATAATATAGACCCAGTAATATATCTCCGGGGACTGTTCGCGACAATTTTCTCAAAATCCCTATTCCCAAACTCACCTCCTTTTCTACTCTTTCTGTCTGCCTATTCCAATTCAAGTCCTTTGCCAATACCACCCACAAAAAATCAATTTCCTTAACGATTTCAATTTCGTTTTCATGTCATTTAAATAATTTCTTCTGAATCTTCTATTCTAGTAGTTTTCTTATTTTTTGTACTAAAAATTAATATTTTTGTTTTAGATTCATTTATTTTCATTTTATTTATTTTAAACCAAAGTTTAAAAATTTTAATTACTTCATGACCAGTTCTAGTTAACTCATATTTGTCTTTACCCTGAATAAACACACTTGTATCATCTGCATATAATGTTAAATAGCCATTGTTAGATATTTGCGCTATATCATTTATATACAATAAAAACAGGAGGGGACCAAGAATGAACCCCTGAAGAACGCTATATTTATTTTCAAATGAAACAGATTTTGTATATAGCATTTTACATACATCATTAGACAGATTTTATATATAGCATTTTATATACAGGATTTTACATACAGCAATATGTACTATTTTGCTGCCTTCTTTGAAGATAGTCTTTTAGAATATTGTTAATTTTGCCTCTCATACCATAATGTGATAATGTGTCTAATAATATGTTCATATTAATTACGTCAAACCCCTTGCTTAAATCGAAAAAAATCCCCATACTAATAAAGCCATTTTCCAGAGATTTTTGTATTTTTGTTATTATATTTATCAAGGCAGTTTATGTGGATCTGCCTTTCAAGAAACCGTGTTGGCTTCTATCCAAAATTCTAAATCTATTTGTGAATTATTGTTAGTAATAGATTACTGTTACTACTCTCTTTTTCTATGCTGCTATTGAAATCGCCTATCATAAATACTTTTTTAATAGTATTTTCTATTCAGAGCCTTATTAACCAATTTTAATAATAACATTAAAATCTTTTCAGTTGTCTATATGCCAAAACTATTGATATTTCATTTTGTTATTTTATTCCTATTATTTCGTAGTTATCACTCATATTGATTACTTCTTCCCATAGCAAATATCACTCCATTTTATCCCTAATATAAATTGGCATGTCATGTCCTCTTTTGCTATTCCTGAACCTATGGTAACCACAGAATCTCTCGAAATGATTCGAGTCATGTTCTTTCATCCAAGTTTTCGCCACCACCAGAAAATCCATCTGCAACTCGTCGTCGTTTAGTAATATTTCCATTTCTTCTATTTTATTATTTATACCCCTTGCATTTAAACATATTATTCTATCTGTAGTAATATTTCTCTTGGTCAAATTATTTTTCAACTAGTATATATAATCTACTTCGTCATTACAGACATTTCCCTCATTATCGCTTACACCTATTACCTCACATATATCCATATTCGAGTTATTACTTATATTATCATACTCATTCCCCAGTATTTCGTTATTATCTATGATAATATCATCTAAATACTCCAATTCAACATGTTCACTAGATGTCTTATCGCTTTTTACCTTTTGAAATATGTCAACATCAATACTTTCTAAATTATCATTTTTTACACATAAAATATCATTCATTATTTCAATATTACCACTTTTCGTAAAGTCGATATGTTCTTTAACTATACAATTATTTTTATAATGACTATTAATATCATTATTTACACTTTTACTATTCCTTCTTTATTGATTATTTACATACTTACATTCAGCACCAGCATTATCTATGTTCTCGTTTTTCTCAGTTCCAAGTCATGGAATCTCTTGTAAGTCGTTTTAATTATTAATTACAATCACTTCACTTCTCTCCTCTTTTCACATCTTAATTCTTGCATTTACGGTCCACAGAAATCGCCGTCCATTTTCTCTTTTCACTCTTAATAATTCATTAAACAATATTTTCCTAAAAGGGCATAACTGTTCGTTGATGTAAATCACGTTATCTTAATCTCCCTTTATCTCCATTTTCTTAATATTTTTGCCTTTCTTCTTTTGTAATATTTCATTTTTATAGAAATAAAATACAGGGTACCAGGGAGGAAATTACATAAAAAGGTTAAACACTGGTAAAATAGCAATGAAAAAGATCACTCAAGCTTTCGGACGCATCAGCAGCAGTCCTTCATCAGGAGTAATGACGATGTTATGTTTCTGTCTCTTTTTATACTTGAAATTTCTGGAAAACCCTTCATCAGAGTAGTCCCGCAGAATGGGAAAACCCAGTGGGAACCAATGGGAGGCCTCCAATAGAATCATGGAAGAACCCCAATAGGGACCAATGAGAAACCCACACTGCGGGTTACCTAATTTGGGGATGTCTCATACATTTCAGAGTAAGAGTTGTTTATAAGTTTCTGGAAGTGGTTGTGATGTATTAATGGCTTTCCCGTGTAGTTTGTAAGTTTCCCAAGATTCTAAGAAGAGTCTACTATTCTTGTTTGTGATGTGACGGTGTAGTATTTTTGTTGAGTCCCAGTCGGGTTCGTGTCCGTGTTGTAAAGCGTGTTCTGCCAGACGTGAGGCTATGTCTCCTTTCGCGAGTGCTTGTTTGTGTTCTTTTTTTCTTGTTTTGATCATTCTTTTTGTTTGTCCTATGTAATGTTTGTTGCAGTCTTTGCATGGTATTTGGTATATGGCGCCTGTGAGATCTTCTGGTGGAACTGGGTCTTTAACTTTTGTAAGTTGTTTGCGAAGTGTTGTGACAGGGGAATAGAATGTTTTGATATTTGCCTCTTTAAGGATGCGAGAGATTGTTTCGGAAATGCCGTGAATATATGGAATAGATATGCGGGTGTGAGATGTATTGTTTAAAGATGTACTATTGGGTCTACAGTTTCTGAGAATGAATCGTTTAGGGTATCCATTATTTTTAAGTGCCGTGTGTATGTGTTTTGTTTCTGTGTTTGAAAGTGTTTCATTACTGCAGTGAGAATTCGCTCTAAGACTTAATGTTTTAACAACGGAAGCTTTGTGGCATGTTGGATGATGCGATTTAAAATCGAGATATCTGTCTGTATGTGTGGGTTTACGGTAAACTGAGGTGAAGATTGAGTTATCGTGAGATCTGTGTACAAGAACGTCTAGGAAAGGGAGTTTATTGTTCTGTTTCGTATGAAACAGAACAGAATCTGAAATTCGAATGATTGATTATCTGACATTTAATTATCTAAAATTTGATTGATTGACTGACTATCTGAAATGGGCCGATACTCAACGCAATATTCCAATTGTTATCCATTGTTATTAATTTGTTCCTTAAATTTGGACGTTTAGGGACCAGAAAAGCATTAAAATTATCAAAAGTAATTAAATTATTAATTAAGCTTGAAGATAAAGATGGATAGCTGTTACAGCCAGCTTTTTAATGATATTTTTGTAATTAAGAGCGATCTTTTAAAAAAAAGAGAAAAAATCAAAAGTAGCAAATTTGCTGATGCGTTCCAACATATTTTAATTTTGCGTTCAACGATTAATAATTAGATTTCATTTAAAATTTCGTCATGAATAATTACTTTATAGCTAAGGCTTGGATTCTGCAAATTAAAATACGAATATTAGTTATTATATCGCTTACTTGGAACTAAATTAATTCTGGATCCAAAAATCCGTGAATAAATATTAATTTTCCCCTGAATTCGCTTTAATTAACTTTGCTGCATGTTCATTAACAATTTAAAATATCAATTTATTTTGTATTAAATAATTTTCAAATTAATTTCTTTATATGCTTGCATATTTCCAATATTTATGGCAACGGGCATCATCTGTTCTTTTCTTTTCAACATTTCAAAGATTCTGATGATTACGAATTAATGTAAACGTACAAATTTGTTACAAATTAATGAAATATCTGCTTAAATAAACAAAATTGTTTAAAAATTTATATGCTTTTTATAGTTCATATTATAATTAAAATTTCTAAGCTTCACGAACTAATAGCTAACGAATTTGATATTAAAAAAGAAAATTTGTTTTTGCCAATTTTATTAAAACGAAAATTCGCTTGAAATTTTTTCATTTTTAAATAATTTCAATTTGGTAATATAATTTGTATCGAGACATTTTTTTTAAAGTATAAAGAAGAAAAGGAAATCTGTGTGTACTGAACTTGTACCAATGACCAGGGCCGGCCTTATGAGGGGGGGACGTGGGAGTCTCCCCCCAATCGGAAAAATCAAGTTCCAAGTTAGGAAATTCCGGTTAAAATCGAAAAAAAATTGCGATGAATAATTAATTCTTTGGGTAGTTGGAAATTCATGCAATTTCAATTTCAACGTGGGAAAAAATTTAGATTTTGTCGGGTAAAAAAAGGTGGAATACTTTTTTTGTGCTCTTTACCTTTAGACAGCTAATTTTGTTTATTTCCATTTGCCTCGCTATAATTGAATTGGCTACAGTTGGCTTTGACAGCGTACTTGACTAGCTGTACTTAATACTTAAGTATTTTCAAATGAAAGATTAATCTGTTCTGCATTGTTTCACGTTTTTAATTTTCTGTATTTTAGTATTTCCACTTCAAGAACAACAGAGACGCAAGAGGTGGGCTCCCATAATAAAAACACCACGTTCACTTCGCATGCTTCCCTAATCGTTGCCACTTAGGAAAGCGAGGAAAGAAAATTTAATAAATTTATTTTACATTAAAAATATATTAAATTAAATTATTTTGCAACAAAAATATTTTATAATCATAATTTCGCTTTTTATATTTGTCAACAATTTGTGTAATTGTTTTCCGAATTATAAAATTATACTAGTCTTCCTTTTACCATCGACGTGGACACACGTACCATGGAAGTTCCGCCAAAATGGCGTACTAAATTCATTTAACTATGTATTTGAATTAACTTACTTATTAGCGGCTATTATTGAATTAATATAAATATTTAAAGCTTTAATAAACGCTGTTTTAACTACATGAAATTTCTTCAATATTTATTTCTGCAAGTTAACTAATTTTTAAATTAAGACTAATCTTTTTACGAAAGTACGTTGTCAATTTTAACAAGTAGTTTCGTTTTAACCATTTACCCGAATAATTTTGAAAACGGAAGTGTATAAAGTCGCCTATCTCGTGAAGCAGTTCGAAAGCGAGCCCATTCCATAGTTCCTCTTCCAGGAGACATGCTCCCCCATTAATTATCTTAATGATGGACGAGACAGTTTAGTGCGAGCATCATTATTTTTCATTAATGCTAGTTTTAATAGCTTAATTAAGAGTGGAGAAAATCGCTTAGTCCTGGTCCGCTAATGAAAAAGATAATTATGAAAAATGGAATCCGGTGATCGGGAATGTGTGTTCTGCAAAGCTTTGAGGAAGTGACGAACGAGGAGGGTGCTGTGGTTATCTTCAGGTGATGGAGATGCTGACGACGAGTGTTGTTATGGCAACATATATTTATATGATTAAACTCCCGCTACGCGCAATGAAATTTAACGTAATGTACGGACATAATCAAGGCATCAGGATAAATGTTGTCGTTTTCCAAATAATGGCTAAAACATAATTTATTGTAAACATAAATCGCTATTGGAAAGTCATGGACTCGAGTACTCCCCTGGAGTAAGGATTCATCTAGAAGATAATTAGCAACAGTTTTTTAAATACAATTATCTTCACATTGCTTGGCTCAGAATGGCGTTTGCTGTTTTTGCGCCATAAAGATACAATCCACGAAAATACAATTATATTTGGTTAAGTCAGGATTGGTCATTAGAAAGCCTTACAATGGCTTATTGGCAATCCGTTTTCCTACTATAGAAACGATCCATGGGTTCGAATTCTAAAGACACAGAACTCTTGCTTTTTTTCTACAGGTCCTCCGTAGTGCGAGTGCTAATTGCCAGTTAACAGAGGTTACAAGACTTTGAAATTTTGCAGCATGCAGTTCGGTAACTAGTTTAGGAATCCATTTGATGTGGACGCCACGATGTCTTGTGAAACATTGACTCAAGCCTCCTGAGGAATCGTATTTGATGGTCTATCTCTTGGGGCTTGTGTTTTTGCACTTGTTTTTTGGAGAAACGTCATAGATCCTCAACTGATTTGAGATCTGGCGAATTTAGGATCCAGTCCAGGATTTGGATACCATTTGACGAAGCCATGTAGTGGTAGAAGATGCCGAATGCGGCTTGGTATGATCTCATTGGAAGATCACATCTTCTCTCTCCCTCTTGTGGATTAAAGAGAACTACGTAAGGCTGAAAATGCTGCTGCCAGATTTCTTAACGGCGTTTTAAACCCACTTTGCAACCTTTAGGCTTCTGTGCCGTTGGTGTGCCTCTCATACCCTCCTTCCGACTAACTAATTAGTTACCCTGTAATACTTTTTTAAATACGTTTCCACGTGCTATGCATTGGCCATAACTTGTATAGACGCTTCGACATAAAGTTTGGCCAAATCTTTCCCATTGGCGAATGTAATCTTTTGTTTCTCATTCTTTTGAATGAACGAAGTCTAACGATTCGTTCTTTTACCTTTGAGTCATTTAAGAAGTTATAAGGTGGAATAAAGGCTAAGTGTTGGTGGGCCCTGCGGTGGCGCAGTGTGGTAACGCGTTCTCCTAGTGCGCCGTTAATCCGGGTTCGACTCCCAACAGTGCAAAGAACGCTTACTCAGAGATCTCATAAAGATCGCACTGCTCACTGTAGTCCGGGGTTTGGTTCCCTAGGCCTTAAGAGGTTCGGATTCCTCGGAAAACAGTAGGTCCCGGCGCAGCATGACCACCGTAGTCTTTGAGCCACAAAACCACAAAGTGTTGTTCCACTGTGCCATTAACCCTTGTTCGATTTCAATGGTACTGTAGAACACACTGTAGTCCGGGGTTTGGTTCCCTCGGTCTTAAGAGGCTCGGGTTCCTCGGAAAATCACTAAGTTCCGGCCCAGAATGACCATTGTATTCCTTGAGCCGTAATATCCGGAAACAAATTATAGAACACATGTCATTTTTCTGCTCTTTATAGTCCTGGGTTTGTTTCTCTAAACAATAGATGTTTGAATTCCTCGGAAAACTAATTCTCTGCATGACATGACCTTATGTCCTTGCGTCACAAAATGCAAACTAACTTGCTAATTTATGGAATGAGAACGAGAAGGAGTGATTTTTCCTATTCGCGGAATTGAATTGTAAAGGATCATTCTTTTAAGTGAATGAAATACCATTCTCATCCACTTTATGAAATATCATTCTCATTTACTCTAAAGAATGAAATATCATTCTCATTTACTCTAAAGAATGTAATATCATTTTCATTTACTCTAAAGAATGAAATATCATTCTCATTTACTTTAAGGAATAAGCTACCATTCTCATCCACTTTGAAGGATACTGAATTATTCTTGTAGTCACTTTAAAGGATGGGCTATTATTCTCATCCACTTTCGAGAATGAGATATTGTTCTCATTCATCTTAAAGAATGAGATACCATTCTTATTTATTTTAAAGGATAGGATAAATTTTGATCCACTTTAAAGAATGAGATAATATTACCATTCAGTTTAAAGAATAAGATACCATTCTCATCTGCTTTATAAAATGATATATCGTTCTCATTCACTTTAAAGAACGAGCTGTTCCTTTAATTTATTTTAAAGAATGAGCTGCTGTTAATATTTATTTTTAAGGGTGATATACATTTTTCATTCACTTTAAAGAATGAGATACCATTATCATTATGTTTAAAGAATGATATATCATTCTCATCCACTTTAAAGAATGAAATAATATTCATTTACCACACACCTCAGCTTAAAATGAGTACTAATGTTTCCAGTTCGTGCTTCACCATTTCCTGTTTCGTATTGGAAGTAATTGTATTCAGAATTATAAAAAACATTTTTTTCTAATTCGTAAGAATTTTACAAAAAAAAAATTTTTTTTCCGATGTTTTACGAGTTGTGCAATCTCTTGTTTTTCTCCTTTATTGAGTCAGTTTCACAACTAATATTTAATTATTCTAATTATTACATATATACATCATATACATATAATCATCTTTTTTAGTCCACGTAGATTTACTATGACCGGTATCAGAAATATTGAGTGTATGTAGTATAGATAAATATGTTATTGTAGAATTTATTGTATTAATAAATTCTCACAGCAAAACGTGGTTAGAACACGAAAGCATCCTTTATATCTTATAAAATATTTTTCAATTGCTTCCCCTGAAAAAGTTTTATCCTAAAGTACTCTATCCCGCAAGCCTGTTTAGAAATGTATAATGGAAAAATTTTTCCAAGCCTTTTCTATTATATTAAACAGCAACATTTTAAATTTTCCCTTGAAATTCTTCATAAGTATTCAGAAAGTGGGTTTCATTACTTTTCAGCTCCAGGCTCTCAATGGAGCTGGAAAAATGGGCAACTTCAGTAATATATGTAAATTAGAAAATTTAAGTAACATATATATATATCCACACACGTATAGAAATTTGATAAACTAAGTAATGCATATAAATTAGATAACCTATAACCTAATATAACACACACAAATTTGATAACCCGTAGCCTACGTTACATATAAATTACATAACATATGGCTAACGCAAAATAGACCACTTACAATTAGCATTTAAGTAACGCACAAAGATTACATAAATAACACAAAATACCTAACTTAGATTGCATAGAGGAGATAACGTATATATAACACAAATTAGATAAAATAGTATAGATAACATTATGCGGAAAGAGGAATGTTCTTAGTTTAAAATAGTGGTGGTCAAACTTTTTGAGGTAACGACACACTTTATGTTCTATAAAAATCGCATGCACACTATACATATTATAATACTATAATATTAATTTTATTTTTATTAATATTGTTTTTTATAAGTGCGTATATATATCCCAAAGGGGCGTAACTTCCACATAATCCTGTATTCAATTATATAACTAAAATCATTGAATAATAACCCCACACATATCTGAGATTTCCTAGGGCACACCTGGAAATGTCACCGGGCCCACTGGTGCTCCTAGGCACACCTGGAAATGCCACCGGGCCCACTGGTGCTCCTGGGAACACACTTCAGAAACCACTGGCTTAACAGGTGATCAGTAAGCTAGCTTTTGAATAAAAAAAGGTGAATTTAAAGAATGGAGAGTAGAAGGGAAAGAGTTCTACAATCTGGGGCCAAAGCAGCCAATTCTTTCCATTCCAAGATTGGTTAAGAAAAATCTGGTGTTTAATTAGTTAAATTTAAGTTAGTTAAATTTCTTGTTTGATATGAGTGATTAGGCAATTGAAGGGAAATGATATGTAAATGTGTCAAGGATTTTATTATGTAAAATATGATTATTACTGTTTTAAAAGTAAGAAGTTTATTAATTAAAACATACGAAAGTGTCTAATAATTTTTGAACCATGAGCAAATTTAGAATAAGTAAGAATAAGACTAAAATATGTCTTTAATGTTTTATTTCATTACAATATAAAGATTAGATTTGGAATTATAATCCTAAATTAAAAGACAGTAATAAAGGTAATTTGCATGATTAACGTATCAGCTGTGTAGAAATGGAAACGCACCTTTTTTTCTGCAATCGTATTATTTCGAAATCGTATAAAAAATCTTCGATGTTATTGAATATTAGAACGTTGAAAATGTATTCAATAACATTGAAGACTTTTTCTTTCAGGGTTTTTTTTTCTTTTTTATAAAGATTTCTTCATTGGTGAATGAAGAATAACATTTGAATTTAAGCGGAATAGTCCTGTCTGGGATAACTGGCCCGGCTCCGGCGGCCACCCTTGCCGATTTCCCCTTGCCCAAATCGAGTTAAGTAAGCAGAATAGGAAAACGACGATGGATACTAATAAACAAAAGAGAAAAAGCGCTCCCTGATATTTCGTGCCTTTCGGGTTACCATGATAACCAAAATTAAAAAGTAAAGAATTAATCACAACTAACATTTCTTTGTTTAGCTATTATTGATTCCACCAGAATATAATGACAACAAACATTTTTCATTGGTTTTAACACAAACAAGCAAGTAAAAGAAAATTGCCTAAGGTCAATATTTAAATTTAGCGGGGTTCAATTAACATTAATTCCCGGCCGTCTGATCGGCGACCTTCTAATTGGCGGCCCTCTAATTCGTGACGCTAATTGGCGGCCCTATAATTTGATGCCCTCTAAGTGGCGACTCTTTAATTCGCAGCCTTCTAATTCGCGACTCCCCACCCTTTAAATCGCAACCCTCTAATTCTCAAGTAACTCGTAAGGTTTTCGACGTTAACAATAGCCATCATTATTGCATTTACGGAAGACCTTTGCCTTGTCCTTTTCATTGCGTATAGACAGACAGAAAAAAGAATTAACAGGTTCAATATCTATTGAAACCCGCTAATAATTATATTATTGATACAACTACAATAAAGTGGCAACAACAGCCTCCTACCTTTATTAAGGCGTAATGAAAAATATCTGACGCAAAAATGTGGCGAAAAAAAATGAGTTTTTTTTTTTCCAATTGACCTCCATAAACCCATTTTCAACGTTAGAAAGTTAGGTGTATATTTAATTCTGGGTAAGAACACATGAATTTTTTCTATGTTCATGTCTAAGAAAATGCCTGCAAAATAGAGAAAAAGGCTACAACCCCTGTGTACAAAGAAACTTGTTTCTCAACTTTTCGAGAAATCCACTTTCTGATTTTTTCAATAATTTTCAATTCTCCGAGGTAGAATTAGTGGCGCACCCACGTAGGGTCCTGAAGGGGCCCGAGCCCCTCCCTTGGGCTAACAAAGCGAAAAATTATTACGCCAACAGACACTGGTAAATTATTTTAAGAAAAAAAGGTAAGATTGAAAGTAGTGATGCGCCTAATGAAAATTCCCTGAACTCCATTGACATTGAGGAGATGTTTGTTGATACAATCGACATTCGTGGTCCGGGCAGGCATTCAGATTTTTTTCAAGAGGTAAAAATAGACTAAAGGACAAGATTAAACGCAGTTGAAATAGAAATTCTGATTGCAGATATTTCTAATTATGTCAAGAAATCTAACCTCACTGATGGAGATTGGATAACAGTGGTAGCCATTGTAAATACTATAAACATAATTTACAGCTTCTTCTTATTATTTAATCATCTTGCCCTAGCGAATTATTAATAATTCAATGATGGTAAATATACGTAAAAAGACAACAGTAATTGATAAGACGTCAGGGCCAATTTTTTCTACGAAAAATTTCTTGCACCACTAGTTCGCCTTTATGAATAATCTGGGTGCGACACTGGGTAGAATTGCATACTGTCGATTATGCGTTGATTACCATTCTTCCTTTCCAAAACTATTCCATTAAATCTCGCTAAGTAACGACTCGGCAGATTCTTATCTGCAGAGGAAGAGAAACCAGTTCAAACTGAACTCAGGTTGAAGACATGCACGTGGATTTACTCCCAGCGTCTCCTCCAGAGAACTTACAAAGTGGAAATAAGAAGAAGTTTTCACAAACAGGAAAATCTGGACTGTTCTCCCGGGAGCAATTCGAAAACCGGAATTTAATTGCTGGATTACACGTTGGAAAGTAGAAGAGCCCCAATTCCTATAAGACCAAACTCTTCCCCAGGCGCTCGTTTTGGCTACTGGAGGAGTGTAATCGCTAAATCAATGCACTTAGGTTCCTTGTTCATTCAGCATTGATTCCTGGTCTTTTTGCGTGCAGGATCTCCACTGAAAGCTAATCTTTAGTGGATTATTTGACTTTCGTATGCATGCTTGCTTTTAAGATTTGTTCCGCAAGCGTGCTCTTGATTGCAGTGATACAGTAGAAAGAACAATGGAAGACACCTCACAATTTTCAAAGCTTTGGAGTATGTTCTGCCGTCTTGGCGTATTCTAACATCGGTAATTCCGCATCGTAGGTGATTAAAGAAGACATCCAGTACGATGTGAAAATTATTATCTCCGCTATAATACTCCGCCGTATTCTAATACTTACTATATGGAACATTGACATCAATAAAAAAGTGCAATAATTCAAAAATGAAGGATTATAAGTTGCGCTCATCACCTGATACACTAGTAAAAGTAAGATATCAATTGCAATACTAGTCCAAAATCTAAAGATAGTACTTTGTCATGTATATTGGTAGATACATTTCGATATATGTCTTTATGTACAAAATGTGGAGCACACACTTTTCAAATGTCTGCCGCGGCATTTGCTAATATGCAAAACATCCGGCTGTATCTCCTAATGATGATGAGCGTTGTTCGATTTTCCTTACTGACTCGTTGTGATGGGATAGGTTTGGTTCAGCCATTCCTTAGAAAACTGTAAGAATTGAAGCAGCATGATCTCAGGTGGCTTTATGTCATAAAGTACAAACACACTGATTTCAACTTCGTTTTTGTCAAAATTGTAAATTTTGAGTTCTGATCATTCGAGATGGACACACACATAATCTCTTTCTGTCTGTCTGTAATTCCAAATTATTTGAAATCGCAATTTTGCTATTAAAGAAATATAAAATAAAAACATTTTTCGAAGTAGAGGTTTCATAAATGTTCCGAATTTCAACGAAATACATTTATTTTTATAATAAGTAAAGCAAATATTTAATTTTTCTGTCAAAGCGCGAAAACCGACCCAAATTAAAGGGGTTTATTGAATACGACAACCATAAGTCCCCAGCTGCTAATCAGATATTTATATCATCGCTCAATCACTCACACCATGTTTATCAGCAGACACAAGTGTACGAAAGAATTGGGTTTCCTGATGTTATGTATAATTGATTCGGAGTGCTGTAAAACGAAAGCACAGATTAAGGTGATTTATAAGTGAAAATTTCAGCTTCTTATTTTAGAAAACCATGGAAAATTACTTTTATAAGCATCCGTTTCTTCTAACATTTCATCCTGTTAATATAATTAAAAGTTTTCAAAATTAAAATCGGGTTTCGAATCTCAATTAAAATCGCATTTTCAAGTATACTTTTCATCATAATTTTTTAATCTTATATTATGGCAAATAAGAGTTATTTTCCCTGTGTGCCTGCAATTATAAATTTTCTGCATTACATTCTGTGTATGGCTTTATTTTACTGAAACAAAATTCATTATTTTGGGGCAAATTAAAAAAGAAAAGAAAAGAGACGAAAACAGCCCTTCCATACTGAGGATCGTACTTTCTACCATGTATAAAGACCAGAGATGTAAAGGCTGGAAAAAAAACCCGAGGACAAACGGTTTTTTCGGGAATTTTTTCAAATACGAAGGTTTTTTTTAACGTTGTGGGAATTTTGAAATATGGTCGTGTGAAATGTATAAAATGACTTTTGCGTTATTTATTATTTACTTTAAGAAATAATTATTAAACCAGTTTTGATAATTAATAGATAACAATTTTTTGTATTTAATGACTTAAAGTGATAACATCATTTAATTTGAACTTAGGAACATTTCTAATGAAATATAATTCTTGTAACCTAATAATAATTTCTGTTGAAAGAGAAAAGGGTAAAAAATACAGGTAAGAAAAGGTTTATTGAAATATTTCGGGTCTTTTTCAAGTGCTTGTTAAATGGTGTTGTGCAAATAAACCTAAACATCTGTCAAGGTAGTTTCTTCTCATCAAAGCTTCCAATAGGTCCAAAATTCCCAGTTTATTTCCGCAAATTGACAGGTTTATTCCCGGGTTTCAATAATCCAGGATTTTTTACATCTCTAATAAGGACCCATGGCGTCACTCGTTTTTCAAGAAAGAAGCCTATGTTCGATTCCTATTCATGTAAAAGACATTGTCAATATCTTTTGAAGTTTCACCAGTTTAGAAAGCTGTAAATGGTGTAAAATAGAACGTATTTCTCTGGAACTAATAGATATTTTTACATAATTTTGAGACGGATATACCATTTTAAATTGATTCTTGACAGTCTTACAAAATCACCTTTTCAAGCAAATTTCTCTTAACATTTTCTTATCCTACGTTACTCCAAATAAGAATTTCTCCTTCACCCATACCAGCTTTTAAATGTGATTTCCATTTCATTCGTTGTGTAGCTTCATTTCATAGAACCAAATTTCTTTTTTAGCCGCGTAATCAAAAAAAAAGTTTCCCACGCTGGGAATCATACCCTCTACCTTATATAGTGATGTGGTGACGTAAATGGTCTCGTGTTCGATTCTGCGTCACGTAGAAACCATTTTCAAGATTTGTCATATTAATATTCAATATATATTTATTTGTCATTAATTGTATACATAGCTCCGTATCTCATAATGTCTGCATTTTACGTAACCACGAAAATTAATGAATTTCACAAAGGAAAAGAAAAAATGAAATAACACAGTTAAGTTTAATCAGATTGAGAATATGTAAATTGCTTGAGATAGAACATATTTTTCTGGTTTTAATGCATATTTCTGCGTAATTTTAAGACGGATATACCATTTTTAAATCAGTTTTTGAATCTCGAGTAAAATCACATTTTCGAGCATACTTTTCACCATAATTTTTTTTTATCTTATATTACAGCAAATGAGAGTTATTTTCCTTTATACATGCGCTTAGATGAGTTCACCATTTCCTTCGATATGTTATTTTATTTCATAGAACCAAAATTTCTTATTTAGGTGCAAAGTCAAAAAACAACAACAAAAACTGCTTTCCCATGCGGAGGATCGTACTTGCGGCCTGGTGACATCATTCAGCATTTAGCCAAGTGGTGACAAGTTCGAGTCCATTCGCGCAGAAGCCATACTCATCATGTTTCCAACTTTCATTCATTTGATAAGCTGTGAATTGCAAAATATTGGATACAATTTTCAGCATCTAATTTGTATCTCAAACGATTATAAGACGGATATGTCATTTTTTAATCGATTCATGAAACTCGGGCAAAATAAACTTTTTAATTACCATTTCCACGTTAACGGTCATCCTATTTGATGATGAATTGTTTTTTATAGATGAGATAGTATTACCCTCCACAGGGTTAGCACAATTGCCAAATGGTCGGGACCATTTGGCCACCATTTGGCAATTGTAGCCCCTGCGTAGGGTAATGATATTGCACACATAAAAAACAATTTATCTTCTAACTTTATCACATCATCGGCTATGAGAAATATTTCTGGTCTATAATTTTATCCTATGTCAATGCAAATAGAAGTTTTTTCGCCTATGCCTGCACTTAAAAGTTTGCTCCATTTCATAGAAAAAAATTCTCTATCTAGGCTGAAAAAACAAACAAACAAAACAGCCTCTCCATGCCTGGAATCGTACCCTCTATCTAGTGAAAGGACCTGGTGACGTCTTTCGTTTTTCAGACAAGTAGTCCCGGGTTCGAGTCCCTTTCACGCAGAAGCCATTGTCAATTTTTTTTAATAATTGCAAATTATCATACATACTTGCGATCATCAACGTAGAGTTCTCAAAATTATTGGGGATGGGGGGGGTCTCAAGCATGTTTTATGTACGTTTATACATTACAGTATATGTAAAATCGCAATTTTATTTAGGATTATTGGGGGGGGGGGCTCCGGCCCCACGGCCCCTTTCATAACCCTACGCCTATACTTGCGATGCGACCATGTAAATGAGCACAACGGGAATCAATTATCTGCGAGCAGCCGGCTGGCATTATTGCCATGTTATATGAAATCAGAGTATCCATGGACAGGCACAAGAATGTTATCATGGGTAAAGGCGGGGATGTTATCGAGTTGGATCGTGGACAAATTATCGGTGCACGCAAGACCGGATATTTAAAACCAGCAACCGCCGAACTGCTGGGCATGTTGCTCAGTACTTTGGTACGGGCGTACCAACAGCACCTTAAAAGCAGAAAAGCCGGTGTGAATTGTACAAAATGGGGCCATATACAGCAATTGTTGCGTTGGGTGCTCTAAGACTCAGTCGTGTCTTATCGACATTAAAAAACGCAACCTTACGTCAGATTACGACAGATTCTAATGCAGGTGCTTCATCCAGTGTTTGCACAAGAACTGTTCATCGGCGATTAGCGCATCTCGGGTTAAACTGTTAACGGCAAGGCAAAAACTACTATGGCTGAAAATTTCCAAAACGCACAGCCACTGGACGGTAGGCGACTGGAAAAGTGTCATCTGGTCCGATGAATCACGATTCCATCTGCAACAGGTGGATAGCAGAATCCGTATGTGGCATCAACCGTACGAAGCACAACATCCCTCGTGCTACACAAGCGTTGCATAGGCCGTTGGCGACAGTGTAATTGTCTGTGTCCTCTCATCATGCTGAATGGAAATATGAGAGCCTCAGGCTACTTTAAACTACTAGTAGATGATCTGCAACCCCTTCTTGCGTAGGTATCCCCCCCACACAGAACGACGAACTCTTCCAAGCGGATAATGCGCCATTCCAGCTGTCAAACATTGCACAAGGTTCTACGAGCATACAGTGAGGGGAGAACACTCACCTGGCATCCAAGGTCTCCAGATACAAATCCTCTCGAGCACCTATGGATGTTATGCAATGGTCTCTTCAAGCTTTGAACACGCCATCATGATGTATGACGGATTCAAGACGGAAACTGTACAATTACTGGGCGACAATACCATCATCTTGTTTTCAGCACCTCGCCGAATCCCTTCCCAGGCGTGTTGCTGTTATTATTCATCCAAAAGGTGGAGCAACGCAGTATTGAACAGGTGCGTGTGTATAATAATTTGCTATTCAGTGTATATGTTAACCAGAAATGCTTATATACGACAATACCGGTAGTCACTCTGACCACTAAAATATTCTCTAAATCGATTTCCATAGTCAATTTCTGTTTCAATAATATTTGCCTCTCGCAACAGGAATATCGAGAATATAACGTAGGCGATAACTCAATGTTTAAGAGCTGGAGTGAGAGAGGGGCACCTAATTTTTCAGCTCCCCTGGTCGTGTGTTCTGGCCATGCACGACCCTCATTAATGCAGAGTTTTAAGACTCTGTTGAAATCGACTTGCAAAACACGTCCTTCTTCTCTCCAAGTAAGTTTCTATTCTCACGTTATAACGTGCCAGCGTGAAAGTTCTTTACTTTGCCGAACACGTAACTAACCCTTCGTAATTTGTGAAGTCTCGTGGGATTCGGTTCAGTTTGAGATTAGGCGGGAAGTTGATTAAGGCGCTTCAGCAGAAACAAAACTGGTAACCCCAACGTTGGGAAAGTGCTATTTTAGGAAAATTAATCTGAGCGAATAAAGAGGAATATAAACACCGTATTCCTAAAAATTAAGTTTTGTTTAATAAATCAAGGCTTAATTCCGAAATTTCAGCATGTTTTCTAAGAGTTTGTCGAAATAAACTGGAAAAAGAAATGTACATCAAAATTTTCATCAAAATCCACATAACGAATATGTTTAAATATTTGTAAGATTTTCCTAATGGGAACTGAAACAACTGCGTCGGATGCTTAGGTCCCAAAACAATTAATATTTAAAACCTTCGCATTTTTAATTAACCATCGAAATGTGTAGCTCCATCGTATATTGACAAACGTATACTTATTCGTGCTTATACGTGTGTATGCTTCGATTCGTGCCTTTAGAATTTGGATAACTCCCAACAATAATTTTTACTTAAATTAAAACTAACTCTCCCGCTCTCCAAAAACTAAAATTTCCCGCGATTTTTTTTTCGAGATTAAAAATTGGCGGGAAAACTGACATCTCTGTTTTCTACTTTCTATTATTAAACGATAAAAAAAATATTGAATGGGAAATTCAAAACTAATGGGTTGATGTTTGACTTATTTCTGAAATATTTGAAAGTAGGGGTGATCATCTAACAAAATAAAATTTAAAATTCCCACCTGCATCAACTTTCACCTAAGGTGACACATGCGGAGAGGTAGAAAGACAAAGACTGCCTCATCACTTCTTTATTCACACAATTTACAGTTTTGATGATACATTCTATTATATGATATTTTCGATGTTACATTGATTTATTATTAATAAGACTTATTATTAATCTCACTTTGTTTGGTACAATGACCCTCGCCGTCCTTGCGCCATAAAAAGCACAACCGACCAACTTACTTATTATTAATATAAATTAAGACAAATTATAAAATCTTGACTGGTGAAAAGATTAGAACCAGTGGAGAGAAGAGATCTATAGTTTGTTGCATGATTTTCCTCCAGGTGGGTAAGGCATTACGTAAATCATTTTTTACAGTCTTCTTACTTTTATAGTTTTAACGCATTTTTGAAAAGTTTATGAAGTAATCTTTTCTTCTTCAAACAAACTCTTTTTCCGTCTTTTTGCAGGGATTTTGCCTTTTGGGGGATTTTTTTTCAGGGAACTTGCGTTTCGGAGGAATTTGCTTCAGGCCTACTTGCCTCTTGTCCTTTATCGCGGTTCCAGATTTTAAAGGTTTGGCATGTTTCTCTTGCGCCGACAAAACTTTTTTTCTGTGACGTAAACCAGTGATTAAGATCGCTGTTCCTCGTCTAGCACTCTTCGTGGGCATAATGATTGTAACTTCTGGATTACTTTGAGGAGTAACGAGCGCTGCAGACGTCGTATCAGAGAATATATTTAGTTGCTCATAATTTGAACTAACCGGAGAGAATGGTCCTGTAGACGTAGACGCGGTTGGAACTAAAAATTCCCCATGTTCTGTCAACATTACTTCTTGAAATTCCCGCTCCCGGTTTAGAAAGTCAGCGTCCGTAAAAACATTTGGATTCAGTGATGCAATTCCTGTTTCACGGAAGTCACTCAACGCATTTTGCATGGTTGCAGAATGGTTGTAGGCCTCTACAAAGAGAGAGAGAGGCGACCTGAAACTTCTTTACCATTTGGTTGGGATGACTAGCAAGCCAACTTTCAATGGCAGAGGCATAATAGGTTTTCAACGGGAACATGAAAGAAACGTCAAGGGGTTGCATCCTGTTTGTCGAGTGCGGTGGAAGACAGGCAATCGTAATGCTCGTCTGACGTGCTCTGTCGATGACGTCTACAATCGTTGTGTGCGAATGGTGGCCATCCAAAATCAGAACCATGGGACTTTCTTTTGACGGCTTTACAATGGTAATGAAATGTTCTATCCATCTAAGAAAAAGTGAAGAATTAACCCAACCGGAGTCGCTGCAAACACCAATAGAACCTGGTGGGGCACCGTCGACGAGTTCGTGTTGCCAACTCTTCTGTGGGAAAATCAACATTGGAGGAACGTACTGCCCAGCTGCAGACGTGCATGTGATGACAGTTATGGTTGCACGACGCTTAGCAGACGACAATTTCTGGACTTGTGGTTTGCCCTTGGATGCGATAACTCTTCTAGCCTTGTGCTGGACAACTGCAAGCCCAGTTTCGTCGAAGTTAAAAATTTTGTGGCATTGAATTTAATTTTCTCCAATTCTGGTTTGAGGATCTAAAAAAATTTGTCAACATTTTGCTTCGTAAATTCCTGGATACGTGCCATCGACAAATTTTCCGGCTTCAACAACGATAGATTCGGATGTCTCTTCAGAAATGACCTTAACCATTTGCGACCGGCTGCCTTTGTTGCTGAGTTGAAAGGATGCGTCAAACTGTTCCATATGGCCAATTGAAAAGCCATTCGCTGCAGATCCCGAGCAGTCAATCCATATAAGCTTTACCGTATAAGCAAACAAGTAATAGTCAGCAAGCATGTTTTTGAGTTCTGTAGTCAAAATTGTCCGTCGTCCATCCTGCTGGAAACATAATCTTCAGAGGGAAGTCCTGATTTCACGTAGTCTTTCAGTATCGCTCGCGGTACTTTAAAGACTTTCGCTGCTGTTTTGTACCCCACTCGTTTCTTTTCCACAGCTTTCACAGCATCGCTTATTGTCTCCGAGTCCCACAGTTTAAGTTTCGCCATCTGCAAGAAATAAATAAACATATCGTCCCGCAAGAAGTGTTTCCAACTTATAAGCTTCGTACAAAAAAACAACAACAACCAAACTACCTTCAAAAAAAGCCATTTTGACAATACATGAATTAAAAAAAAACTCCCTCTGTGTTAAAAAAAAGCTAAGTTGGCAATATAAGCAAGCACTACTTCCCAATCACGTCCTTACGACTAAGAAGCCTCGCATTTAAAGGAACACAGAAGCATAAAAACAACACCTAATTAGCCCAAGCAACCGAACCCCTTTTGCACACGACAGCTCACGAAGTTTTTTCCAAATAGCATATAAAATTATCAACTTCATTTCCTAATCACATGTGGTAGTGTTCCTAATTTCGTTCCGCACACGAATTCATGACATGCCCAAGGAGACGAATTTATTCATGGTAGTTTTTGCATTTAACTTCACGAAAGAAAATAAGTATTAACATTACGATAATTTTCACCACAGGTTATAAAAACGTACACTTTAGCTTACGTATAGACGAAAAGAGACAAAAAACAAATACTCATCTCTGTAACAATTGCAGCTTTAGATTGTGGAAAAAAAGTTTCGTTTTTTTTTTCGGTCCAAAAATGCAATTTTTTTTCTAGCACGCTGTCGGCTCCCGTAGTGCACACGACTGCTGTTAGTACTCAACTGAGGTGTTCGTTAAACAGGACGCTAGAGGGAGTACCAACCTGAGAGAGATCGTCAGAATCGTGAGGCTGCCAGAATTGAGGGAAACTTCTGCGCATGTGCGTGGTAAACGCAAACACGTTGCCTCTTAGGTACTAGTAATGCCGAAACACGATGTAAAATAGCTAGATCTTCTAGCATATAGTCGGTCGATAGCGGGAGTTCGTGGTTTTTAGTTCGTGTTGGTTGGAGTTCGTGTGTAATTTGTTAATAATTAATTTATAATATATATATATTCTATATCTTGTTTGAAAAGCATTTGGAGAGACGGTTTTTTTCCGTTAGCGCCGCGCCACTTACGATTTTTATCGTAGACGCAGTTTTACGATGATTTCCGTTAGCACGACCCAACTTGAGTTTTTTTTTGGCAGACGTATTTTTACGATGATTTTGCTGATGAAAAAATCGTTCGTTAATGTTAGTGAGATATGTTTCCTGAGTAATCGTTAAAAAATTTATCTATGATTTTTTTTATTACATATTTTCATAAAACTTTTCCATAAAAAAAAAACGACGAAAGGAGACCCCTTCTCATCGTTTTGCGACTCTTGACTGTTCTGATCACATTCGATGTACGCTACCTGAATCAGTAAAAAGGCTGAATCAATATTATGTTGCAATTAGTACATTTACCTAAATCACAGTGACCGAACTGTGGGAGACCCTCCCCAAGACCGTCCCGCTCGTCGCTTTGCGACTTGTGACCATTTCCATTACATTCGATGTGCGCTGCCTGAATTAGTAAACGATGAAAGGAGAATTCATTTTTCCTGTAAAAACAAAATCGCAGAATGCTCATAATTTGGTAATTACCAAAAAGTATAATCCATCTAAAATTATTAACAACAAAAACACAGGATTCAGACATGAAACAGCACTCATTCATAAAATATATATACATATAAATAAAGTAATTATATTATTATTATTATTATACTATATTTTTCTCCACGCGCATGCACAAAAATGCGGCAGGAGTAGCTATTTTCTCCTGTTTTTCTAGCCAAGTAAATGGAAACACTTATAGGAATTGCTTCACTATCAATGCTTCACTTTTGTGTAGACCTTTCTTTTAAATTTGAGAACCAATATACAAAAATACATGTTGATATATGCATAAATATACATAAGTATAAACATGTATATGCACACGCGGAACATATAAATATAGGAATATATTTCAATAACAGAATTTGATATAACAAAAATATTTAAAATTGGATAATGTGTAGGAAAAAGAATCGCACAAAATTTATATGGTATAGTTCAATTAATGAAAACGTTGTTAACAGCTGTTTCAATTATCACGCTCTATCACTATCAGAATATGACCATTTCTTTTCAGCTTTTAATGAAGCTTTTATTAATATAACCACAATAAATAAATTTGTGTATTTATTTATTCCATTGGATTAGTACGGTGTGTCTTCAATAAATTAATAGATGAAATATTGATGTCTCGATTAATGATATACATATATCTTGGTACTTATTTACTATTTAGCATTACAGCACATGTTGGCCTTTTGCCCATAAACCCACACTAATATATGTGAGCGTTACGTATCGACGTTTCACGACCCTACGATTTTTAATGGCGATCGTTTTCTAGTAACGCACTGTAGAAATGTTTTCAACGTTAAGAATAATATGTAACATGCATGTCAAAATTCACAAAACATGCGTGTTATAATTTACATACACCACACGTTTTATAATTTACATACACCACACGTTTTATAATTTACATATAACACACGTTTTATAATTCTCATATAACACACGTTTTATAATTCAGATAACCTTTGAATTATAATATTATAATTTACGTAACACGCGTCCGCTCACATATCGTATTGACCGAAAGTGTTCCTTCTCTTTCGATAATGTAATTTTGCTCTTAAAGTGCGAAAAACTCGACAATAATTTTTTATGTGTCCAATCTTTCTCTAGGAATGCTGAACCACTATCTGAGCCACCTTTTCCACCTTGCTATTGCTCAATTAACAACAATTTTCTATACAAGAACATTTGTTTCGGCAAAATTTTCCTCGTTTTCGGGACAGGTCTTAAAAGCAATGCTAAAAATTTCAACTGCTCCCAATTAGCATGGTCCATTGAGCCCTTCATAAAGTCTTGTTCTTCTTGAAATTGATGAAATGGTGGTCTCTTTCAGAAGCTGAACAGGAAAAGATCGAACTGCGTTCCTGTAACCTAAAACTCGATTAAAATATATCGATTTGTTTTCAGAAAGAGAAGAAATTTCATTGAACACACTAAAGGGCTCTGTGTATTTCCCCTTAGGAAAATAATTTAATCCCTTATTCCTTCTTCCCCGTTATCGTTTAACTATCTTTTCAACGACCTTTTTTATCTTTTTAAATCTCCTTTTATCTTTTTAACTATTCTTTTTATCATTTTTATCTTTTTAATCATCCTTTTTATCTTTTAACAATCCTTTCATCTTTTAACTATTCCTTTTACATTTTTAACTATCCTTTCATCTTTTAACTATTCCTTTTACATTTTTAACTATCATCTTTTTAACCCTCCTTTTTATCTTTTAACCATCTGTTTTATCTTTTTTAACTATCCTTTTTATTTTTTAATTATCCTTTTTATCTTTTTAACTGACCTTTAACTACCTTTTGGGCTTTGTGGCGCAATAACAGCAAAGGTCATGCAGTGGCAGTACCTACAGTTTTTTTGCAAAAGAATTCGAACCTCTGGTACCAAGGAATCAAACCCCGGGATACGAATCGGCAGCAATACAGCAAGCGTTCAGTTTCGACGGGTGCAAAACTCGGAATCTCTTCACGGTAAACAAATGCGTTATCTTTATGTCACGGTAAGCAAGGCCGTGCACAAGGGGAGCGGGTTGGGGCAACCTCTACGTGAATAATGTTAGTGCTTGTAAAACCAAATTCGTTAGGAGAAATTATTTTTTCAAAATTTAGACAGCAAAACCCTCTCTTTTGTGAAATCCTATTTAGAATCCTGAACACAATGTTCTTATCTTCTTTTGCTGATTCACAGTATTTTTTGATATCGTTTAATTTGGTATGATTTTATTTGATATCACTTAATATGCTATGTTAGTATTTTGATATCATTTAGTTTGATATGGAAGTATTAGATATATAAATTGATATGATATGGTTGTATTTGTATAACATTTAGTTTGATGTGATAGTATTTTAATATGATTTAATTTGATATGAAAGTGCTTCGATATCATTCAAAATTTAATATAAGATTATTTTGATATTATTTAATTTGATATGATAGTATTTTGGTATCATTTAATGTAATATGTAAGTATTTTGGTATTATTTAATGTAATATGAAAGTATTTTGATATCATTTAAAATTTGATGGGCCTGTATTATTTTGGCATTTAATTTGATACGATAGCATTTTGATATCATTTAATTTGATATGATAGTATTTTGATTGCTTTCTCACGGAGAAAGCAAGTTCATCCTTCATTCATTACCCCTGAGCCAGGGTTCCCAGTTAGGGTTCACAGTTGTTCGAGGGTTCCGCACTTCCGTTTCCTAGGAAATTAGATCCGGGAATACGAACCAGTAATTTTCGATTATAATGGTTATTTAAATGAAGTGGAAACATCCATTCGTTGATGAATTATCTGAAATTTACGTTGAATTGCACTTAGATAAATTAACAATGGGGAAGAAAAATCCTCTGTGCCCAATAGATCTGAAAAAAATCACACTTAACAAAAGTAGGGATATTTCCCTGACCAGTATCAACACAGGAAATTTCCTATCAGTGTTGCCGCAGGAAACCCGCCGGATAGTAAGTAAGCATGAAGTGCCTCCATCTATGCACGGATGGTTTGCCAGGACAAAAATTTTTTTACGGGCCATTTGTTTTGCGCTACGGTCGGCCGATCCCGTGGTCACGTTTTTCGGATAAAAATGGGGAAAAATCCGGGAAATTGCCGGATTCGCTGAAGCAGAAATCATATTTCAGGCACTCATAACTTGCCGATTCAGAGAAACAAAATATATTAGGTCGATTGCATGTGTGAAATGGCAGAGAAAATTTCCAATGGTTGCCGTAATGGAGACTTCTATAACATTCTACCAACATATTTATTTAGATCCTTCATCTCAGGTGACATGCGGTATGGCAAAATGGGCGTATAAATATCGCGTTCGTACAATAGTTTTTATGATTTATGTGAAAGCCTTTACATAGCATTTTTATAGTCCTTCATTGCAGTTATTTTGCCATAATTTATAGATTAGATTTATTATAAATTTTGTGTTACGCAATATTTATTAAACATTAAAAGTAGCTTCCTTTCGATTACGAAGAAAGACACCTATTTGACGAACAATATTCTTTTTGTAAAAAAAAAAAAAAAAAAATTGCCCATGCTGCTTTACACTCCTTTTTTTTAGGGATATATCCTTCATGCACAAGATCCTATTTAGCCGGATTTTTTTAGCCTATTCTTATTTATTTATTTGGGAATACCTAGAGACTCCTGCAGTATCTAAAATTCGTCATCCTTCCTCAGTGATTTACGTTTGAAATTTCTCTTTTAAGCAACTTTGTATGAGTCTCCATGGCAACAATTAATACAACTGTGCTGTATGCGGATCCATGATAACGATGAAAATATCAGTAACAAGTCAATAGATAGTTAAACATTTGTCAGGACAATGTTTCCTGAAGTCAGCAATGTTACTGTTGCTGAATAAGATGGGGGAAAAAAGTGTGATTACTGGATATATGTACATTAATATAGTAATTCATTCATTCATTCATTCATTCATAAACTTACGTCAAGGGGCGTAGCAACTAATAATTATGGGGAGATCAAACAGCTTTGAAAAAGGTCAAACGATTCCGCATTAAAGGAAAAATAATAATAATACTTTATTTATTCTTCTTGGAACAGTCGTGACATTTTGTTGTCTAATAGCTTGACCATTTTCTTACTTTACAATTCAATATGTTTATTAGCTGTCTTATTGCTTTTTACCTTTCGAAATATGTCAACATCAATACTTTCTAAATTAGTATCATTTTTTACATGTAAAATATCATTCATTATTTGAATATTACCACTTTTTATGAAGTCGATATGTTCCTTAAATACACAATTATTTTCATAATGACTATTAATATCATTATTTACACTTTTACTATTCCTTCTTTATTGATTATTTACATACTTACATTCAGCACCAGCATTATCTATGTTCTCGTTTTTCTCAGTTCCAAGTCATGGAATTTCTTGTGAGTCGTTGTAATTATTAATTGCAATCACTTCACTTCTCTCCTCTTTTCGCACCTTAATTCTTCCATTTACGGTCCATAGGTATCGCTATCCATTTTTTCTTTTCATTCTTAATAATTCATTAAACAATCTTTTCCTAAAAGGGCATAACTGTTCGTTGATGTAAATCACGTTATCTTAATCTCCCTTTATCTCCATTTTCTTAATATTTTTGCCTTTCTTCTTTTGTAATATTTCATTTTTATAGAAATAAAATACAGGGTACCAGGGAGGAAATTACATAAAAAGGTTAAACACTGGTAAAATAGCAATGAAAAAGATCACTCAAGCTTTCGGACGCATCAGCAGCAGTCCTTCATCAGGAGTAATGACGATGTTATGTTTCTGTCTCTTTTTTATACTTGAAATTTCTGGAAAACCCTTCATCAGAGTAGTCCCGCAGAATGGGAAAACCCAATGAGAACCAATGGGAGGCCTCCAATAGAATCATGGAAGAACCCCAATAGGGACCAATGAGAAACCCATATCGCGGGCAACCTAATTTGGAGGTGTCTCATACATTTCAGAGTAAGAGTTGTTTATAAGTTTCTGGAAGTGGTTGTGATGTATTAGTATTTTAATGTATAAATTATTTTTGAATTTTATTAAAAAAAATTAATAGAATTGTACATAACAATGGAAATTGTTCTTTGACGTTAAAAATATATTCAAAATATATTTCTGTAGTAGATCTAGTGTACACAATGTTTATTACAGAGAGATTCATCTATTCTATAATAAGGATAAGGGAAATTGTAAATTTTGCTATACCTTTATAAGTTTTTAATGCAAAATTTAAGTTAAGAAATTTATTCATTGATGTTAAATATAATAGCCTACTTAGATATTTATGTTATTGAATATATTAATAAAATACATAAAAATATTAATGAATTTTAAGCCCACTGTACACCCCCTGTAACTTCCAGAGTTACCCTGTAACCAGTGTCTATCTACGCTCCTGAGTGGGGAGGGGAATAAAAGTTTTACGCTATGCATCAATACAAACACAGCATGTACGTACCGTTCGACTTAAAGAGTATATGGATGTAACATGCATCAGTATAATTGTACCGTATATCGGTATAATTGCAACGTATATCGGTATAATTTTTTTGATTTCAACGCAAACATTAGACATATTTATAAAAATAAGCAAATCCAAGAAATTCTTCAGTAGAGGACCTAGCATTTATAAAACATAGAACAAAATCTCTCCCCTCTTATACAGAAAAAGTGCAATTCAGATTTACACGCACCTTATCGAAAATTAGACCGCCTTGAAGATTTAATAAACTGATTTAAAATTTTCCAGTTACACATCAATATTGGGATGAAATAGATTTGAATTGATTTGAAATAGAATTTGGGTAGACACCCTGCTAATACCTTTAGCCTATTTTCTACTACTAAGTTTCTTAAATATGTTTTCGATCTTTTAAATGATGAAAATGTTGTTTCTACCGCTTCAATAGAAATCGGAATTGTGGCAATAACCTTTAATAACATGTATGCTTTTGGAAAAAGATTAGTCACATTGTATTTATAAGTGCTTCCATTGCGTTAGCAGGTCTGGAAGTAACATCTGTTTTGATCCAATTGTTCCTCCAAACCATTGGCGTACGCAGGGGGTGTTGATAGGGGGTTGTAACACCCACTGGAATGAAATTTTGTATATTTAACATAGGAACATGTGAGTTGGATCTCTGTAACGCCCCACTTACAAACTTTCTGCGTACACTTATGCTCCAAACGGAATATTCAGCTGTTATGAAAGTAAATCAACATTTTCTAAAAATCACTCCATGATCAGCTGTATCGTTTATTACTGGGTGTCTACTCATCTGGAATACCTGGAAAAGTCAGGGAAATTTGAAATACAAAGGCCAAAGTCAGGGAAATTTGAAAGTCATTGTTATAATAAATAACTTATTAAAATAATTTTCCTGAACTGTGCTTTTCATACCACATTACCTACTGAAAAATTTGAAAAACTTGTACTTTTGACTAAACTTCTTCCAAAAGTTACCATTTTGCACCAAAACTAATATAATTTATATAAAATTATTAAGCCTATATATTTCTCAGGAGAAAATGTTTGCCAAATATATAACTAAAACTTGAAAAAAAAGTGTTTTTAGCTAAATTATCCAATCTGTAAGGAATTTTGATCATACCAATCTCCTTTTTGTTATATATAGTCATACACATTTTAAATGAAATAGAAGATGAAGCATCAGCTTTGCGATTATATAGTTAAACTCTTTTATAATGGACTCGAAAAGGGCCGAATGGAAATGTTGCTGTAAATATTTAATTAGTGCAAGTTTTTAGTGTAAAGAAATACACTTTTTAATACAGCTTTTGAATTTGTAAATTCACTATAATTGAGTTATAAATGGCTTTGGGGTTTGCATTAATTGATTTCATGGCCTTGAAACTTACCTTATTGCACAAAATTTAGTGCATTGTATGTTGTTTACTGTAATTAGCGACTAGAAATCAATTAACATTTGGTCTTGAAACCTGGAAAAGTCAGGGAAGTTTGAAATAGAATTTGGGTAGACACCCTGTTATTAACATAGAATTTTCATCGATTACGGACACTAAGCATGGAAAATGTGTAATTCTTGTTTTTCTTCAGCATTGATATTTATTTTAAATTTATATTTGGCAGTTATTAATTAGAAAAAACACGTTTTATATTCACTAACAGGTTTTTATGTTTTTGCAATAGCTCTATAAATTGCAATAAATTATAAAATAAAATACAAAAATAACGATGAATAAAGATGTATCACCTTTATTGGAACTACGAAATATAAATACATAATACAAGAAATAAATGAGAAAATATCCATTTTGCCTTCAGGCATCATCTTGTAATTTTACCATCAAAATTTAATTTTTTGTAATGTCCTCCCCTTTAAAGAAAATGGTTCTATTTTTTTTCCTTAAAAGATTTTCAAATTAGTGGTCTGCAAAACGACATCTTGAGGTCATAATTTTCATAATTAGGCAAGGGTTGAGTCATTTTTTTTTCTCTCCCCACTTTGCAAGTTTGGCAAGTACATTTAAGTATATTTGAAGGCTTATTACAAATTTAGTTTCGGGGGGCAGGGGGCGATCCCTAAGACCGTTTTTTTTTTTAGCAACTTTATTTAGGCAGCAACATGAACAACAAAAAAATATACATTGGGATTACAAATCAATGTTAGTTTGAGTTAATTATAAGAACAAAGACATATCTACATTAACATCATACGAAAATATAGATGCATAAAATTAATTACAAAAATATAAATACATCAAAATTAATTAAAAAAAAAATATCAATACATTAATTAATATACTGTGAAATAGAATTTTGTCCATGTCTGCCTGGGTAGCGCAGGTAAAGACGTAGTCTGACAAAGCCTGCACCACCCAGGAGATACCAGATAGCCAAAGCAGCCCCATGGGATATCACTGCGCAAACATCAGCGAAAATTAAATTAAGTATGCGATTGATTAAATAGAATTAGTAAGGAGGATCCGGATTAAAGACTTAAACTTAGAATAGGAATTTATCTCTTTTATATTAGAAGGCAGCTGATTCCACAATTTAGGACCTGAAGAACCCACTCTGTGGCAACCCAGCTCCAGACGAGAAAATTGAGGTCTGTAGTTACGTCTACTTGTTGTTGGATAGTTATGTGTAGGTTGCTGTAAATCAATTGGAATAGATTAGTATTTTTAATTTTTTTAAACATTAATAACAAAATTTTATAATTTAAAAGTTGATTAAAAGTTAATAAATTGAATCTTTGCGGAACCTCACGGATCGACATTGGTTGTGGTAATTTATGGTTAATAATATTGAAGAATTTATTTTGTAATGACTAAATTCTACTTTGGTTAGCCTGTGAAGTGTATCCCCAGACCGATAAACAATAAAAAAGATGAGAAAAAATAAAAGAATAATATAGATTGATCAAAAATTTTATAGGTATATAAATACTAATGTTGCGCAATATTCCCAAAAATCTACCAATTTTTAAGCACAATAGGTTAATGTGTGTATCCCATTTTAAATTGGCTTGAATAGTAACTCCAAGGAATTTCGTCTCCTGCGATAACGGAACTATATCGTTATCTATTTTTATGGTATTACATAAGTAGTTGCTTTTGTTATGTTTATTTGAAAACAGAATACATTTGGTTTTTTTTGTATTAAGTGAGAGATAATTATCTCTAAAGTATTTTATATATATATCAATATCATTATTTACAAGTGAAAACAGCACATCAAGATTCCTTTCCCTATAAAAGATGCTTGTGTCGTCGGCAAAGCATAGAACTCTAGATCGAGTTGGCAGAAAAAAAAGATCATTAATATAAAAAATAAAAAGCAAAGGTCCCAATGTCGACCCCTGAGGAACCCCACATAGAGGTGATCTGGCGATAGATTGATTTACGTTTATTTGCACATATTGAGATCTTCCAAAATGGTAATTTCTGAAAAGAAGATTTTGCTTTCCGCG
>QLNU02015270.1:122387490-122417981 GCA_006491805.2 Dysdera silvatica
TCGACCGTTACATTTGTCTAAATTATCTTGAAATAAATTAATATAATAAGTATTTTATAATTTTTTACCTATTCTGTTAATGTAATAAATTTGAATTAAAAAGTGTAATGTTTCGTTCCATTCTAACATTAGCATCAATATAATTATCTTTCTCGCTGAAAATGCTTTTTCACAAAGAAGGAAAAGTGTTGTGCAGGTGTGAAAAATGGTTTGTAATACAGCCATTTACTGAAACAGATGATACATTTTATAGTTAACTATTTTTGGTTATCAATCATTGATTACTTCTTTGCTATCAATTAAATAATGGATTTGAATTAATTACTAATGCAGGTTCAACACGAATTCATGGTTAATATGAAACCAGGTTAATATACTAATTCAATAGTAATGCATTGCTCTGTTATCTAAATTGTGTTTATTACTACAAAACTTTCATAATTAAAGATATTATTAAATATTCCCATCTGATCCCTTTGTAATAAGTGCGTAAGTTATGAAAATTATAGAGGCTTTACAAATCTGAATGAGTTTGAAATACCAAGTCCAATATTTCATACGTGTAATATGTGTTAAAGTAACTGGATTTATTTATAATTAATTTGAAAATTTAGTGCTAGTTACAGAAGTAAAACAAGGTTTACTTAAGTATACATGTAGATATATATATATGATTTTATTCTGTTTTGGCTTTTATATTCGTCTCTAAAATTTCATAATAATTTATTTCAACGTATTTATACTGTTTTCGGGCCTGCAAAAGGGTTGCTGGTATCTAACTGGAAGGAGACCCACACGCTGAACGTATGTGACGATGTGTGGAACCGGCCGGGCCAGTAACCTAGTGTCCTACCCCGCCTTCAAGTGGTGCAGGCTGGGCTTTCTATCCAAGAGGCAAATTAATATTTGCTGCACGGATGGAAAGGCGGAAGGGGAGGGCTAATTCACCAACCCGTCTAGCCAGCGTGGTGAAATGATGGCTAATTCCTCCAATATGCTAATACACCAAAAACCATGGCCCCTAGTCTCCAGGTGCTGGAGTGCTCCTGATCAAGGCAGCGGTCAGCGTGGCATGAAAGCAGGGGGTGCTAAGAATCACTGGAATGGCCCAGGCTGCCGTTTGTTATTGACCTTGGCAACGTATAATGGACGATCCCTTGCTTCTGAAGCAAAACTTCAAGAATTGGAAGAAGAACTTGACAAGATCAAATGGGACATTGTAGGACTCAGTGAAGTTAGAAGAAAAGGTGAAGAGTTGGTGGAACTTAAAAGTGGACATTTGTTTTATTATAGAGGAACGGAAACTGGAAGAACAAGTGGTGTTGGCTTCTTAATCAACAAAAGAATTAAAGACTACCTTCTTGAAGTCGAAAGCACGTCAGATCGAGCAGCGAGGCTCGTTGTTCAACTAACCCAGCGATACCAACTTCAGATAGTACAGGCATATGCACCAACATCAAGCCATACCGACGAGGAGGTTGAGGAATTCTATGAAGAAATCAAACAGCTACATACCAAGGGGAAACAACACATCAAGCTCATCATGGGAGATTTTAATGCAAGAATTGGACAACAGGAACAAGGAGAGACATCGGTTGGTAAATACGGATACGGGGAAAGGAATGAACGTGGCGATCAACTCATAGAATTTGCCGAAGCTGAAAATCTTAGCATCATGAATTCATTTTTTAAGAAGAAACCGCAAAGAAAATGGACATGGAAACACCCCAATGGAGGAACCAGCGAAATTGACTATATACTGGCAAACAAGAAATCAATTATTGAAGATTGCAGAATCAGCTTTTCTGCACTGGAAGGACTTATTGAAGAAGTTGATATCTCAGAAGCAAATGAAAACATTGTTAAGACAATAATTGAAACTGCTGGGGAAATTGGTGGTGTAACCTGTAAAAAGCAGAATAGCAAATTATCTGAGAAGACGAAACAGCTCATGAAAAGGCGAAGAGATATGAAGGTGGACAATCGAAATACCAGTTCCAGGATTGAGTACATAGAACTTTGTAAAACTCTGCGCAAAAGCATGAAAGAAGACATAAGAAAATTCAACTGTGAGCTAGTAAGGAAAGCCATTGAAAATAACAAGAGCCTTAGGGTTGTTAAAGGAAGTTTATCTGTTGGGAAGAAACACATCATTGCATTAAAAGGAGAGGATGGCACTGTAACAAGAAATAGGGAAGAAATACTTAGAAGAGTTGAAGAATTCTACAGAAAGCTGTATGAGGGAAACAGTGGATTAAACGAAGACTCTGAGATAGTCGAAGGAACAGCTCCTAAAATCTTAAAAGAAGAAGTAGCATTTGCAATAAAAAGTATGAAGAAAGGAAGATCCCCTGGCGATGATGGCATTACATTAGATATCTTAAAAGAAGCTGGAGAACATGTAGAAGACATACTCGCAAAATTCTTTACCAAATGCCTCAACAGTGGTAACATACCAAACCAATGGGATTCTGCAACAGTAATTCTTTTGCATAAAAAAGGTGATAAAGAGGATTTAAAAAATTACCGACCAATTAGCTTGTTACCTGCTATTTATAAAATCTTCACAAAAGTGCTAACACATCGCCTGCAGAAAAAATTAGATGCAGCTCAACCAAGAGAACAAGCTGGATTTCGAAGTGGATTCAGTACAGTGGACCATATTCAAGTATTAAGAGAATTAATTGAAAGAACACATGAATATGAACTTCCATTGTGTGTGGCATTTATTGACTATGAGAAGGCCTTTGACTCTATTAAAACATCAGCAGTCATCAACTCTTTAAGATCAACAGACATCGAGGAAGTGTACATTGACATGGTGAAACGTGTGTATAAAAATGCAAGTGCAAAATTTCGGTTACATAAAGATACCAAAACTATTAAAATTGGCAAAGGTGTGAGGCAGGGAGATACCATTTCTCCAAAACTTTTTACTTCAGCTTTACAGATGATTTTTCAGCAGATAAATTGGAATGACAAGGGAATAAAAATAAATGGTGAATATTTAAATCATTTGCGGTTTGCTGATGACATTGTTATTTTTTCAACGAACCCATCAGAACTCCAAGACATGGTACAGGAGCTCTCAACTAGAAGTAAAGAAGTTGGACTCAAGATGAACCTACAAAAAACTAAGATCATGTTCAATAATTTCGTAGAGGAAACAAAAATACAAGTTGACAACATTGAGCTAGAAATTGCTGATTCATATATTTACCTTGGCCAGCTGATTTCAATGGATGGCAACATTATGAAAGAACTCAACAGACGTATTAAACTTGGCTGGAGTGCATTTGGAAGAAACAGTTTTATCCTGAAGGGGAAATTGCCTTTATGTCTAAAAAGTCTTCAACCAGTGTCTTGATCCTCTCTTATGGATCAGAGACATGGAGTCTAACAGTTGGAGCAATACGAAAGTTACAGACAACGCAAAGGAGCATGGAGAGGTGCATGCTTGGAATAACTAGGAGAGATCGGAAAAGGAACACTTGGGTGAGAGAGCAAACTAGAGTGGAGGACATCATTGTTAAAGTAAAAGGGCTGAAATGGCGATGGGCTGGGCATATTGCAAGAAGAACTGATCAACGATGGACAACAGAAATTCTGAACTGGATTCCAAGAGACCACCGAAGACCTAGAAAACGTCCTCAAACTAGATGGGTGGATGAAATAAGAAAACAGGTTGGGATGACGTGGAAGCTAGTACTCCAGGATAGACTTGTGTGGGAAAGCATTGCTTGAGACAGCTATCCAGCAGTGGATGGATAATAGCCAGATGTGATGATGATATATATATAAAAGTTTTCCTCGCCCATTCTTGGCGGAAACAGGCTTTGGGACGGGCAGAGCGCCATGTTCCCAAGCCTCTTTTTACATCACTTCTTAATGTGCCATGTCTAGAAACTTCCTGACAATGTGACACGTGTTTAGGATTGTGGCTTTTTGTATTTCAATGTAGGTGTTTGGGTCAATGTTGAGTATCTCCAAATTCGTCGCAAGCGTTTTTGGTACTATCCCTGTTGCTGAGATGACTAACGGGATGATGAGGATCTTTTCCATACCCCATATATCTCGTACTTCATGTCTGAGATCTTGGTACTTGGTGATTTTCGTTGTGTAGGTTGTCTGTATGTTATTGGTGTTGGGTACTGCTATGTCGATTAAGTACGTGGTCTTATTCGATTTATCGACGAGGGTTATGTCAGGACGGTTATGTGGGACTGTCTTGTCTGTTATGATTGCTCTATCCCAGTAAAGCTTGTGTGTTTCGTTCTCATGCACGGTCTCTGGCTCATATTTGTAGTACGGGCATTTTTCTGTCAGAAAGCCAGCATTCGCTGCCAATTTCTGGTGGACTATTTTCGCTACTTGATCGTGTCTATGTTTGTAGTCTGACTGCGCAAGGATCTTGCATCCTGCCATCACGTGTTGGATTGTCTCCGATGCCGCATGACAGTGTCTGCATTTGTCGCTTTCTATGTCTTTTCTCTGGATGAATTTCTGATTGTTCCTTGTTGCGATCACTTGGTCTTGGATGGCTAGCATGAATCCTTCTGTCTCTGGCTGGAGAGTGCCTTTGGCCAGCCAAGAATTTGATGCCTTTTTGTCAACGTGTGGTTGTTGCAGGTCATTGTAGTGCCTGCCATGTAATGGTTTTCCGGCCCAAGTTCTCAGTTTCTGTTCGTTGGCTGTTTCCAGGACACGCTCTTCGGTACTACACAGGTTTAGTGGCGTGTAATTTGCATCTGCTTGTATTATGGCTTGGATGAGTGGCGATCGGGGACTCTTCAACTGGAAGTATTGCCTCATGCTCTGGATCTGCTTGTCATGTAAGTCTTTGAGGTCCGCTTGTCCGCGTCCTCCTTCTTCCCGGGGTAGTGTTTGCCGTTCAATTGCCGTTGCAGGGTGTAGTTGTCCGGCTCTTCTCTGGATGGTTCTCATTTTCCGCTGGAGTTGTTCTAGTTCAGTGTTGGACCATTTGATGATCCCGAAGGAGTAGGTGAGCACTGGTACCGCATATGCGTTAATTGCTTGCGTGGTGTTCTTCCCGCTCAGTTTCGTCTTCACAATGCTTCTAAGTCTTTCTTGGAATGCTTGCGTGAGCTGGACTTTGACTTTCTTGTGCTCCTGCTGCCGTTTTTGCATTATCCCTAGGTATTTGTAGGTTTCGCCCTCGTCCAAGGTCTTCAGTAGTCTCCCGTCTTCGAGTTCGATGCCTGGTAAATCTTCTTTGCTATTCTTCTGTATTTTGCACTTATCGAGGCCGAATTCCATTCCTATGTCCTTGGAGAATGTCTCTGTTATACTGATGAGTTGTCGGAGTTGGGTGATTGTTGGCGCGTATAGCTTGATGTCATCTACGTACATGAGGTGGGAGACTTTATGTAGGTTTCTCTTGTCTTTCTTCAGCATGTATCCGTATTTACTTGTGTTCAGCATCCTTGACAAGGGGTTTAACGCCAAGCAGAACCACTGGGGGCTTAGTGCGTCTCCTTGAAAGATTCCGCGGCGGATGGGGATCTCGGCCGTTTCTATTTTACTGTCTGGCGTGTTTAGCTGTAACCGGGTTCTCCATTGTTTCATGCTGCTCTGTAGGAATCGGATGATTGAGGGATGCACTTTGTATATGCTGAGTATTTCAAGGAGCCACGAGTGCGGAACAGAGTCGAAAGCCTTCTTGTAGTCTATGTATGCGGTGTTGAGTTTTCGCTTTTGTTTTCTTGCTTGTTCCAGGATAACTGAGTCGATGGTAAGCTGCTCTTTACATCCCAGAGTCCCTTTCTGGCATCCCTTTTGTTCTTCCGTCATTAAGTTGTTGCTTTCGCTGTGCCGGCTTATTTTTTCAGAGATGCACCCCGTGAGTATCTTGTACAGGGTGTTAAGGCACGTAATGGGTCGGTATTTCGCTGGGTTACTGGTATCCTGGTCCTTCGGTAGGAGGTAAGTTATTCCCTTGCAGAGGAATTCAGGCATTTTGCTGGGGTCTTCAATTATCGCCGTAAGTTCCTTGGCTAATGGGCCATGGGCGCTGGTAAATTTCTTGTACCAGAAGTTGTGTATGCCGTCAATACCGGGTGCTTTCCAGTTGTGCGTACGTTGGATTACCTGCTGGAGTTCCTCTATCGTGATGCCCGTGTACTCCATCTCCTCTATTCCTCTCGTAGCCTCCATTTCTTGCTGAATCCAGGGGGCGCTTTTGTGCTGTACTTCATTGGACCATAGTGTCTTCCAGAAGGTCTCTATTTCTGCTGGCTTTGGGGCTTCGTACTTGTCTTTGTTCGCTGGGGTCTCTCGAAGCTTCCTGTAGAAGGCCTTCTGGTTTGCTTGGAATTGCATGTTCTGTTGTTTTCTGTTGGTATAGTCTTTGTATCTTCGGAGTCTTCTGGCGTATACACCCAGTTTTTGTTTGAGGGTATCCAGATATTCGCTGATGTGTTTATTGGGCTCTTCGTGTCTTGTATGAATCCTATTTCTCTTAAGGGCCATCTTCACTTTCCTCACTAATTTCTTACTCCTATTTCCCTGCATGTACTGGGTTATTCGCCCTATGCTGCTGCGGAGCTCTTCTATTCTTTTCTCCAGTCTCACTTGCCATGGTGGTTGGGCTTTGTTTCCTCTGTTACTTCGGCCTTCGTTCCTTACTTCGTACCCATTGGCGCGTGATGCCGCTACTGCTGCACAGTATATGGCGGTGTGTATTTCCTGTAGGGAGTTGTGGTTCTGTAGGTGTAGTGGTAGAGTATGTTCATTGAGGATCTTGGTTGCTTTGCAGAGTTTCCAAGATGCCGGTTGGCGTGGTATTCTTGGCCTTGTTGCGGCATCCGAGCCTTCATATTCCGCCAGGGCACATTGGAAACCTTCTTCCATTTTCTCCACGTCCCTCCTCTCTTCTTCTTCTATGCTTGGTTGGAGCGGTTCTCTTGCGCTACTAGCTGGTGCTTCAGGGTTGGCCACACTGGTTGAAGTGTTTGCCAGGTCATTGGCGACTTCATCTCTTAACCTTTGTAGTATGGGCTCTGCTAAGAGATTTCTGGTTATTATGTTCCTGCGTTGGGTTGTTATCCTTTCTATACTGATGTCCAGGTGTGGGTACTGTTGTGCGAATTTGGCGTGAAGTGTGGGTCTGTAATTTGTCATGTCTGTTTCCAGCTTTGTAATCGTATAGTAGGTGCGCATGATGTAGGTGTTCATATCTATTGTCCATGACATGCGCTGGCGTGGTCTTTCAGCCCTAGTGGTTGCACCTATACTAGGCTGCAAAGCACTTTGGGCTGTGTTGGTTCTAGTAGCCGTACAGTTGGAGGCGCCGCTACAACCGCCGACACCTCCAAGGAGAGACTGTTGCATATTTTTCGAACTGGCCCCTCTGCTTAAAACTCGAACGCGGTTCTGATTTAAGAGCGCGACAACCGATGCTCCATTCATATTTTCATTATGGTTCATATCATCAGAGTCTGATATATATATATATATATATATCTTTATATCTTTATATATAGTATTATCCATAAGAGTTAGAAATGGCACTCACATTGCATGTTTTACCTATTGCATAATTGAGACCTTCATGCTGCTAAATTATTACAATCTGCATTGCATTGTTTTCACCGTGAGTTTCTCTATTATTTTCATGGAAGCAATTTATAGAATCAGAACCATTTCTTCAGCACGCAACCACTTACCATGGCTGCAAGAATAAATGTTTAAACGTTTACTATATTAAAACATTTTGATGTGTTTTAAAATGTACTTAAAAATTTTATTACTAAATAAAAACTTCTTTCTCTCGTACCAATTTTAATACAGTGGACTCGCGTTCTTATGAACCTCCAATTTACGATCTATTACGTCGGTTCCAAAACTAATGTTAATTCTCATTTACAAACTTATTTGAGGTCAGTACGATGTTCGTAAAATGAAATGTCCACTGCATTATAAAATGTAATTAACACTGAAGACAGGTAAAAATTATATAAAGCAGAAAACAAATTTGCTAATCCAAATACATCTCATATGTCTAAATTGGCAAAAACTGAGACTGTCTCTAACAAAGAGAATGCGCAGATGATGTACGCTATAAATGGGAAATCAGGCGGAAGAAAACAGGGAAAAGGGAAGGGGGAATAAAAGATAAAAAAGAATGCGTCAGGATAAAATATTAACACTATTTCAAGTTAGACTATATGGTCGAGTACAGAAAATTCTTTAATAAATTTACTAGGAAATTGATCCATATTTGGACACATCATATTTTTCACAATTAATCCTTTAAATCTAAATAAAATAGAAATTTTAAATTTATATTAGAAAAGCGTCTTAAATATTTACTACTGCTAAAAGTATACATTATTTAAGCAACAATTTTAAAATTATTTGGATTTGTCCATATTGGGGACTCGTAAACTCTATGTTAATCTTTGGCTTTCCCATACTTGCCCTTTTTGTTGCAAACTTTCTTCCTTTAATCTTTGGCTTAGAAGCAAGCATTTACATTCTTTAAAAAATCGCAAAAAGAACATAAATTTACATTTATATTAAAGTTTACCACATATTACTTTTTAATGAATGAAAACTGTATTTACATCCCATATCTATTTGATTAATTTTATTCTAGCTTAACATAACTGTAACTGCCTTGACGCCATGGAAAAAAACTAATTTTAATCTGCACATGATAAATATTCAAATCTGTAGCGTAAATAATTTATGAAGTGAAATATGGACATAATTTTTACAAAACATACAAAAAATCTAATATTATAAAGTAATTTATGTCTGTCCATTTTTAAAACATAATTAGAAAATTTTTTAAATTTAATTTTCACGTTTCATATTTTCTACATATAGAAGAACTATTTTTAAAACATGTGCAGAGCTATTTCAATAACTTTTGCTTCATCAGATTTTAGTGATTCTGTTCTTTAACGATACCAGTCTATGTGTTATCATCGCTCAGGTAACTCGTTTGCCGGGAGAAAGTGGAGATTCAATGGAATTCTGGCATCGTCTCCTGTAATACAGTGGAAAGGTCCACACTGTTTTCAAAACATTCTAAATTCTAGAATTGCGTCAATTCGTGAAATTAGTTATATATATATCATAAATGTGCTGTATATATAAAAATATATATACCGTAGATGGTGTACAATGAAACGAATTTCCATATTATGTTACATTGTTACGATTAGTGTACGCGAAAGTTCATAAGGGGGAGGGAGTTACAAGCTTATAGGAGGAAATTATGAAGCTACAGCTCCATATATTCATTATAAGTATATACAGGGTTCCTAGGAAAGACCGGATGCGGCCAATAACTTTTGAACCAAGACAGATATTGCAAAGAAAGTTAGATATTAGTTAATAAAATGACTATGTACTATCAGACGAGATGAACAGCAGCGCTCCTGATGGCGAATTGAGGAAGTTAAAAATTTTATTTATTTTATTTTCAATTAAAAAGTTGTAGAGCATCCTTCAATTATTAGGAAAAGATATGCGTCTCCGTGTTCCGGATGTTTCAATGCATAGCTTTCAGTTAATGCTTTCTAGAGCTTTAGAGGTTGGGTTTATGTTCTTATAGGAAATAAACCATGGTCTCTCTCTCCTATAATAACTTCAACTTAACTTTTAAAACACCAGAAAACATTAACTGAATGATGCATTAAAATTTCCGCAACACCTTACTTTGTGGCAGTACGTGTACATAGTGCATGTAAGCCGTATGTTTTGCTTACTAACTGTAGGATGCTCTACAAATTTCTCATTGAAAATATTTCGCTATCTTTATTATTTTTCGAGAAAAAAAAATTTAACTTCCTCAATTCGCCACCAGGGGCGCTGCTGTTCATCTCATCTGATAGTGCATAGTCATTTTACTATACCAATACCTAACTTCCTTTACAAAAGATGTTGCATGAGTATGGGTTTAAGCACTAACAATTCGTGGTACAGTTGAAAATCGTCTATGTAAGTGTGACTTCCGTCTGTTATTGCGTTTTGTTTGTTTGTTTTTTGGTTTTACGGCTCAAAGACTACAGTGGTCATGCTGCGCCGGGACCTACTGTTTTCCGAGGAATCCGAACCTCTTAAGGCCTAGGGAACCAAACCCCGGACTACAGTGAGCAGTGCGATCTTTATGAGATCTCTGAGTAAGCGTTCTTTTTGCACTGCTGGGAGTCGAACCCGGATTAGCGGCGTGTCAGACTTGGGAAGGATTACAATCGGTTTATATGATTACCATAGTAGGATTATGATTACCATTGCAATTACCTAAGTATCAAATTTAGATTATGATTGTGATAACGATTACAATTACCTAAGTATCAAAATTTAGATTACGATTTTGATTACGATTTCAATTTTCATTTTTCGATTACGACTACGATTATTTATACACATTAAAAAAATAACATTTACGCTTACAGATCATAATCACCATTACTTGCACGCAATCAGAAATAATCAGTTCGATTACGATTATAATCACAGCGATTATGATTACCTAAAGATTTCAAAAAAATGATCGAGTTTAAATGAAATTTAAAAATGTGATTATGATTATATTGCAGATTACAGCTACTTCAAAACATTCAATTACAATTACAGATGTGAGTACGCGAAAATGTAATCGATTACAATTGATCGATTACGATTACCGGGAGACTGCCATGCATTACACAATTCTTTATTTCTTCACGTAATTACTTTACGTTTGTACACATCCATACATTTCAGAATATATGCCTCTTGTAATTTCAATGTTTTTTGTACTTTTAAATATTTTGGATAATTACTAGAAAGAAAATTAATATTTCGTCCGAACTGTACGTTTATTCGAACTACGTTAAGATTATAGAGTTTACAAGAAAATAATTCTTATCTCCCTCAATATAATTCACAATTTCTTGTAAATGAAATATACATCGTTAAAAACAATAATTCAGGGTTGAACCAAAATATGGTGATTTTCCAGCTTCATCCATTGTTAAGAACTACGTTTCACCACATTTTTGCTCCAGCTATGTTACCAATACTTGGCTGGATGTTGAACCAAAATATGGATATACTTTCAATAACGAATAAGGCAACATTGAACCAAATTCATGGTTCCAGCTTGAACCAAATATACTGTTGTAGGTTGAACCAAATATGGCCAAAATTTCCCGGACACTGTATAACAATATAAAAACCTGCCTTTCACATGCTACCTATCAGGGGCGTATCGAAGAGTTCCGGACCCCCATTACTTATCTCAGCTGCTATTGAAGCCACATCTACCCCATTTCATATACAGAGAGTACACATAATTTTTATTAATTACAGAACGATAGCAACCAAGCGAAATTGCAACGAATTTGTATTATGCCAAATATAAGCGTTTTAGCTATTAGTGATAAAAAACATCAACAAGTCATAGACATAGAAATTATTATATAAATCATTGTAATTCATCAAAAATAAAGGATATACGTAGCATAAACTAATAAATTTGAATGATCTTAGCTTGTTGGATGATTAGAGAGATATTGTCACGTAAAAAATCTTGCGAGTATCTGTGAAGAATCGCAACGAATAGAGCGGTTTGCCACACGTGACTTCTCTCGCCTCAAGTGATTGGCTAGGAGGTGGAACGAAAATGTGGTTCGGTGTTTAACCATCTTTTAAAAAATACCATACTTTCACCAATAAGTGGTACTTTTGAATTTTCAAGTGTACCAAATTTTGGTGAAATGCCTGCATTTTCACCATGTTTTAGTAACAACTAACGCGGAAATTTTTAACAGTGTATTGTAAATAAACTGAGATAATAATAATAATAATAATGTTTATTTGTCACAAGGGTTACATATTGCATACAGTCTTGAATTTCAATTTAAGTATAATAAATTTCACACAGTTTAGAACAGACAATACAATTTGCATTTCCCCGTGATGGGTCCCCAGTTTAAATTATAAAATTTAACCGGTTGAGGACCCTATTAATCCGCTGGCGCACAAACTCCGTTTAATAAGTATACAATTAATTTCTTTTTAAACAATTTTATATTATTAATATTTTTAAGATTATTTGGTAATTCATTCCAAAGCTTTATTCCCATATATTCAATTCCTTTCTGTACATTTCCGTTCTAATCTCTCGTAGCTTAATTTGGTTGCTTCTTCTTAAATTTCTATTGTTTTCGTGATATTGGATATCAATATTATCCAAAATGTTTTCCTTCTATTATCCTTTCATACATTAGTTCTAGCGTACAATATTCATTGATTTTATCAATTGGTAATATACCATATTTTACAAATAATGTAATGTAACTTAAGCTGGTGTTTCGTTCGATGGTTTTTAAAAATTTATTCTGTACGGATTTAATTACCTTCATGTTGTTCTTATTCAAATTTTCCTATATACAATTGCAATAAATCAGGTGACTATATAGAAAAAGATAGTACAGACTCAGTAACACATTCTTATTAACTTCACGTGACAATTTCTTTATAATTCCTGTTCCCGAACTGATTTTTTTTTGTGCACATGTATAAATGTCACATGAATGCATGTAACTACATTGCACTGAAATATTATTCATTTATGTAGAGTGTTAGGAAGAGCGTATGGTTTCGAATGTGATTTTCAGGAAGGCATCATTTACGAAAAGAAAACCCCTCAGAGAAAGGAGATTTCGCCTGAAACTGACGTGTTTGTAACAAGTGGCCGTATTTCAATTTTTCTTAGACGCTGTCAAAGAATCGACCGAAATAGAAAATAAGAGAAACGAAAGAGCAGACGGTGCGAATAACAGAATAAACTGATATTGCACTTGAGTTATGATCACATGCATCTTTATCTGTCACAGACACGTCCGACCAAAAACAAGTGAAAGAAATATATAACTTAATCCAACTATACATCCTATTTCTGTTAGTCATATATGCTAATTTAGAACCATGTGATCTGTTATGCTTTTATCTATTTTCAAAAGAAAACAACTGTGGTTACTGAAGAAAATGCATTTACATTATTTTTTCAAAAGTGGGTTTTTATTTTCTTCTTGCATACAATAATTTTTTTTAAAAATCACTCAAATTTAAAAATATTGTTATCTGAAATTCTTCAGGCATGGTTTTAATACTAAAATGTTTTAAATATGTCAAAGGTTTGTTAAATAGCGAGCCAATATAATACATTATATTGCTCTTAACTTCAATATGTAACTTTCTGATAGGCCACGATTTTAAGCAGGCCCAAGTTCTTTAGAAACTGTAGCATTAGACCAAGAAGGTATTTAAAATTTTAAATTCTTCTTAAAATAAATAAATGAAATAAATAAATTAAATAAATTAATTAAATTTAAAATAAAAGTTAAGCGTAAAAGATAAAAAATAATTACGATACCCTGAGTACCTGGCGTGCAGCAAATCATGTATTAAAGATGTTAATCACTCTCCATAACAAATTTGCCATGCAATCTGATGTGTGAGATACGGGGAGTAAGATTCTAATTATATAATTTACTTTTCGATCCCGTTTTCTCTCCGCAATATAAAAATTAAATTTATCTGTTGGTAGAATTCCAAAAGGTCTGTTTTTCAAACTTGCATTTAAAAGTTGAATTTGCAGTTTCAAAAGGTAGGAATTCGATAACATATCCGAATTAAATTTAATTCAATACCGTTTGTTCCAAACATTATAATATAATTAAAGATTAGATAATTAGATTTAGATAATTAGAATATCATTAAAGTTAAGGCGAGAAACTTTGAAGTATACAAAGAAAATTTATCATAGTAGAGAAGAAATTACCAAAGTAAACAAATACGCCTAATTAATATATTTTTTCACTATTATGCATATTTAATCAGTGGCGGATTGACTAGTGGGCTAACTAGGCTAAAGACTAAGGCAGAAAATTTTCAACGAAGTTTGCCACAGAGAAGTTTGCAAAGGCGAGGGTGTTTTTGGTGGCCATTTGAATTACTAATAATGATTTGTTATGTCCAGAGGCATGACTAGGGCATTTGTAAAGGGAGAGATGCTATGGGCGCCCCTTTGAGAGAGTACTTGTAAACGGACGAATTTGAAATAACCACCAGGTGCGACAAACTAAGAATTTGGAGAAAGCCCCAAAATCTCTCTTATGCCTCCAATAAGGTTCGGTAAAATTAGGCGGCAAAACACGTCAGCCCACAGGCGGCAAAATCCTAAATTCCAATATGCATTTACTATTATATACTTCAAACTTCTGAAGTCTTCTTTGCACTTTGCGAATTTTAAACAAGCAATCTTCAAAATTTTGAACATTTTCGTAAACAGCATACATCGTTATTGGAAAACTCATTTAGTTTTAATGCCATAGACAAGTAAACTTCCCTCTAAAGCTTTTCTTGTTAATGCAACGTTGAGGAAAGAGCAAGCTTCTGCAATAAATTTAAAAAAGAAAAAAAACCACAACGACGTCGAACAAACGAACTTCTTTTCTCCGATCAAATGCAGCTTAGGCTTGGGAGTGTACACTTCCAATACGCCACTGAATGGAGCGGCGCTAAAATCCTTCTTAATTGAACGGTTTCAGGATATTAGCAAAGCAACCTCATCACGGCGAAGCTTAAAGAATCAAATGAAGCAGAGGGGGGATGCCCTTTCTAATCACAGTAACTTTGGTGAACTAAATTACTGAGGATTAGTGTTCTGCCCAAAGCGGATTGTCCACGAGAGGATCAATACCCTCTTATTGGTCCCGGTACTTGCTCCTTCTAGCCTTGACTTTCAGGATCAAAAGAGTAATCTTCTCCAAATCCTCCTGCTCCAAAGCTTATCCTCTTTCTTATTTTTGCTACCAGGTGGACACGCGTAATTGTGCTGAGCGCTGTAATAGTCCGTCTTCATTGAAAATACATGGAATAACAGAGAACTCGAAATCTTAAATAGTTGCATATCAATCTTTGTCATTTTTAAATTTCATAACATTAAATATTAGTTGCTGTAACCAGTGCGGATTTGCGTATAAGCCAAGTGAGCCTCGAAGGGCCCTGATGCTATTTAAGTTCAAACTTCGATTTACACCTGTTTATTTATCAATGTTCGCACAATTATCATTATTGATAAATCCAGACGTTGAAGATAACGAACTTCAAATACAAACTCTCACAATTTCAGGCATGTGCTAACGGGGGTAGGGTTTTTCCGCCCCTAAGTCTTGGAGGAGGAGGGGCGAAAGGTATATTTCGCCCCCTATAACTATTGAGTAATAGTATTAAAATTTAACTTCAAAAATATAATTAAACCTTGCCACTAATGTTGGAAAGCTGAAAGAACTTTGGATTCTAATTTCACTTTCTGTCAATAGATATTAGCACAATACAGTCCATAACATTTATTGTTTAAAAAAAATGGCATCTCTTTACATGTACATTTTCTTCCAGTCTTCGTGAAACTATCGATCAAAAAGCATGGTGCTCTACGAAATCAGTAAAATTGTAAATCATTCAAATAGTTGTTGTTTTGTAATCCATTTTATTTTAATTATTTAATTAACTAATTAACATATAATTAACAATTTATCTGATTAATATTATATAATAAGTGTTGGAGCTTTGTGGAAGTAGATGGCGCCACCAGTTTGCCGCCGTAAAAGATCTCCCGCCTCTCACTATTTAAAACGTTGGCACGTCCTTGCACAATTTACTGACTTACTATCGCGAGGGCCACATTATTCAGGAGGCTCTTTTTTTTATCCTTCCAGCTTACGGCCCACAAAAGTCGTAATCCAGCACTGATGGCACCAAATGCGGTTCGAATGTTACAAGCGATAAATCTTTGTTGGATCTCGAGAGTAAATGACAAGGTAACTGACGTAATTATAATGCATATGCTGTGCTAATTACGGCTTAAAGCCGTTCGCCATTGGGGCCGTCGTTATTCTTTTTTTATATTTGTCGGTTTAGAGATTCATCGATTTGATATTAAAAATTTGACTGATTACAATGACGATATTGTAAAGATCTTAATCGGTAGACAATAGCGATCAAATATGGCAAAATTAATATCGGACATTTAGCATTAATTAGTAGTATATTGGCAGAGGCGTAAATTCATGGGCCCAAGGTTCTTCGAATAAGAATTTGCGACAGTGGCGCAGCAATTAAAATTATAGGGGCTCAAGTACTTTAAAGAACATTATGTGATGCGGCGTAGAGATAATGTGTTTTGATATTCAATGGGGGCGGTTGAGCCTTATGAGCCCCCCTTTTCCTATGCCGCTAATCTGAGGTCTCCTAATAATTTATAATATTTCAAAAATATGTAATTTTGATTTACGAGAGAATTTTTGATGAATTTGCATTCAATAAGTATTATTTATATTATTCGAAATTCCAATTATCTATAATAGAAGGGGCGGAACCGCTTTTGGATAAACAAAATTTTGGTTTATTCAGAAATTCAATTTTCCGTGTAAAGAAATTACATAATTTATTCAAAAGCATGTGTTACTTATTACTTAATGTACAGACGATTAAAAATGTCGCAAAGTATTTATATGTACATATATGTTAATTATTATATTAATTGCTTTGAACAGGTTCCCACATCTATATATATATCTGATATTTACAAAGTATATACTTTTTTTGTATGTTTTTATCTATCGTATTGGTTTCTTCCATAAGGTTGGGGTATGTTAAAAAATCAATACAAGTTTTTTTTTCTTTTTTTTTCCCCGGATCCATTGAACGAATGTCTAATAAAAGACTTGCCATTGCACTTCAATTCATTGGGATTTTAATTAAGTGAAATTCAAATATTCGGTGTTTTGATATATATAGGGGCGTCTTTCGGGGGGCTTTCCTCGGTGATGTTTTAGGGCCCTTTTCTCACTAATTTTCAAATTTTTAGTTTTCTGCAATAAGAGAATTATAATATGAATAATTTTTAATATTATATTACCCCAAACATTTCAAGCTCTAGTTTAAGGTCAAGCATGGGTTTCGGAAAATTACTCTCTATAAAAATTCCCTGCAAAAAATTGCAAAAAGCATGCTCTGGTGTCTTTGTGTGTTCATCGTTTGGCAATTGTGTTATCCTTGAGAAGGGTAATAATATCTCACTAAAACATTATATACGGTGAAAGGGAGCATCGTTTCTGTGCTTCGGTGGCCTACTGGTTAAGACGCCCAGGGGCTAACGGAATGACCTTAGTTCGACTCCAGGCTAAGATGATGTCTCTTTTTTTCTCCTACGCATTGAAAGCTCTAATTTGAGCTTAAGCGTTGGTGTCGAAAATTCACTCTTTATAATACAGTATATTTTATATACCATTTTATAGAGTCTCGCTAGTCTGGACCCCGCTAGTCTAAACATCCGGTTAATCCAGCGGACCTAAAAAATCGTCAAAAAGCGCACATAAATTTTAAAACCTACTGTATCCGTTTCGTTTTTACAACTCGTAAAGAAATGTTAATAATAATGATCTACATTAATATTGTCGGTTCATAGGCAGTTTTCTTTAGTACCTCACAATCAATAAACTTTGAATTTCAATCAAAAATATGGATTTTTTTTATCTTAAATCAATTCATAGGTTGAAAGAGTAGACCTGCGTCGTAGTATTGAGACTAAAAAAGTCATTTTATGATAAAAACATCGATTTTAATAGTTTTACAGACATTTTAAAACTTATTCTGTTTAATCCGGGCGGGGTCCGGTCCCATCAGGTTCGGATTAGCGAGACTTTACTGTATGTAATATACATAAACTTTGCCATTTTGAGCCCCACCCCCCTTCTTTGCGTCGGGGCACTGCGCCCGGGTCCCGTTACCTTATTCGCTCAAACGCTATTACTGTGGCGTATATGCGTATTATTGGGGCTCCAAGCACATTGGCATAAGGTTATATGACTCGGGGGAGGGGCAAAATTCCTCCATAATTTAAAATAAATTGCAATTTTACATATAGTATAATATGTAAATCCATATAATATGTGCTTGTGGGCCCTACCTCCAATAATTTTTAGAAGTTTCGTGTCTATATACATTAGTATTATTTTGTAGTTGGTCGTATTATATATTTATAATTCTCCAATAATTTTTAGAAGTTTCGTGTCTATATACATTAGTATTATTTTGTAGTTGGTCGTATTATATATTTATAATTCTTCGATGTTTAATCTTGTCTCAATTTTGATCTTAATATATAGATACAATTTAAAGCGTTTTACATATCGACTATGTAGAGAGAAAGAGACGATATGGTGAAGGATACAATTTTGAAATTTCATAAGTTATTTAATAATAAATTATTTATAAATTATGAATAAATTTTATCAGTCAATTTATTAAGTATTAATATTAGTCAATTAATTAAGTATATCGTACTGCAGATATGTCCAATATATAATTCTACAAAGAGCAGTCATCCCTTTAATAGTGTAAAAGACAAATTAAGAAAATACGTCATCCGCATTTTAAGCGGTAAGTAATACAAAGACACATAATTATTCTTAATTTCACATAATGATATCTGTAGAGCCACCAAATGAAAAGTTATTGCGTAAATTGGTGAATTTTCTTTCCAAATTAATTTTGCTATGTCTTCCTAGCCAACGCGATTGTAGGACTGAAACGTTTGCATATATGCCCAAGATTTACATATAGACGAGTTTGAACGAGGTTGTAGATCAACCTGCGATTGCCAAGCATATCAACACCACCCTATTGTGAATTCTAATTTGGGATATAACTATCCCCATTTCCTCGGAAGCGAGGTAGATCTGCATTTTCAAAAATGGAAAGAATATCCAGTCGCAATAAAATTCCCATTTAGAGAAATTTAGTTTGCGATAAAGTTTTAACGGAGGTAACATTTCCCTTGCAGTCGTACTCAAAATCTGTGTATCGAGACAAAACTCCTATCTGGAATCTCCTACCTTTAATGTTGTAGTCAGTGATAAAATTATACATAAACCTTTGTACATCGTTCCCTGAAAATACCGCTTGGTTTAGGGGCTTACCTCGTCAACCTTGTCATATAAGACAGGTGAGTTACAAACCTTCATTTTTCAAATTTGCTCTGATTCTTTGATCCTCGATCCGAATAATAGGTATACCCGAGTGAGTTATGAATACATTAGTGATATTTATCGCTCTTTATTCAGTGACTTTTTAAGGATGAAAGCCGTTTCCTAGGAATCATAACAAAGTAATTACATGAAACAAATTGTGAAAAATCTAAAAAAAAACTGCAATATATAATAATTGTACTTCCTCTCTCTCCCTCTCTCCAGTTATTGTGGGCATAATTCAGATGAAGACAACAACAGCATTGACGTAGGCATCGGGGGTGGGTGTTGTTGGGGGTTGTAACCCCCATCGCAATGAAATTTTGTATATTTAACATAGGAATATATGAGTTGTAGCTCTGTAACCCCCATTGAGCCTATAACCCCCTTATGAACTTTCTGCGTACGCCTATGAACAACAGTATGTAGATTAATACTTATATATTTACATGTGAGAGAGAGAGAGAGAGAGAGAGAGAGAGAGAGAGATGGGAGTTGAATTCTTTTTTCCCACCGTTGTGAGCCGAATTTGAATCAATGGTGCGCACACTAGGCGAACCTGTCTTGATTGTGTCACTGCAGGGTCTCGCAAACCGCGACTTTCATTGGTGTACTAAAACCGGTACAAAACGTACAAAGATACAGTCACGTCTGCTATGCACAAGTTTCCAGTGGACTGACCACTGGGGGTAGAGCCATGGTATTCAACATCTTACAGAAGGACGAAGAACATTCATGGATAATGTTTTTTACAATTTCAAAATATTAAACTGAATTGTTTTTCGTCGGTTATTTTAAGAAAAGGGCCCAATACTACTTTTAACTGAAATGGTATGAAAAAATTTCTGCAGCATAAAAACGCATTGAAAATGGGTCACATGGAAGGACAGAAAACAAGAACAAATGTCCTTCCGTAACGGGGTTTCGATGCTTTTTCAAATTCAGTACTGTTAATTCAATAATACAACACCTTATTTTGCAAAACATGCAAGATTATAACGATATAATTTTATTAGTTTTACATGATATATAAAACATCATGGTTCTTTAAATTTCAAAATTTTCCCACTCATGTCCTTAAAATACCATGCATATTTTACGCCGAGATATAAAACTGGAAGGTCGCTTGACCCAGCAATTCTGAGACATGACCTTTTATATCTTCTATAGATATTTTTCCTATATATATTTCTGTAGGGACTATATATATAGATTCAGTATATATAGACCCATATATAGATCTTATATATCATCATCATATTCAACCATTATCTATCCACTGCTGGATGAAGGTCTCTCCAAATGCTTTCCACACAAGTCTATCCTGGGCCATTCGTTTCCACGTCACCCCAACCTCTTTTCTTATTTCATCCACCCATCTAGTTTGAGGACGTTTTCTAGGTCTTCGGTGGTCTCTTGGAATCCAGTTCAGAATTTCTGTTGTCCATCGTTGATCAGTTCTTCTTGCAATATGCCCAGCCCATCGCCATTTCAGCCCTTTTACTTTAACAATGATGTCCTCTACTCTAGTTTTCTCTCTCACCCAAGTGGATATTATTTATAGTGGATAGATATTTTTCTTCTTATATATATTTCTAAAGATCTGTAGGGACTTACGAATCAACGATCATCGATATATGAGACCAGATTTCCAAAAGGTTTTATTATGATTTAATGTTCACCATTTTGTTTCCTCGCACATGCGCTTTCCCCATCCAGAATCCAGATGGACTGACTCATCAGTGGTTCACTCTGTTCCCTGTGACGGGAAAGACATTGGCTGCAGGCGCCGATTGAGTTTAATGTACAAAACGGTACAGCGCAAAGAATAATTAATCGTATTTCGTCAAACTCCTTGACAAGCATTTCCTGCTTATAAGTACCCCTACTGGACATGATGATTACGACCCTCCGAGTGTGACACCACGAACCCTTGAGTGGAACAGCAAATCATCAATTAGTGTTAAAGGGGTAACCAATGAACATTTGCGTATGAAAAGGGTGAACAGCCAATAAGATCATTGCGAGTGTAGAGCCGATGAACACCAGGCAATGGTACTCTTTCGTTTGGACTCCATACAAGATGGTCACGCTACTCATGAAGGACATTCGTAACATCGTATAATGATGATGTTTTTTCTTAATTGTAATAATTTAACTTATAATTCTACTTGATTGTGAATAAATTGTTTAACCCAGAGTGACAATGCTGTCTACATAGTTCATTCGATTCTTGGTATCCCTGACTTAACTGAGATAAGGTTCCAGGGTAACATTCCACGTGAGTTGTCGCAGGAGCTAAACTCCTTCTGATTTGACTTGTAAGCTATCGGCGATATTATGGAGTCTATCGCCACCCCATCGTTCTTCAATCTATCAAAGAACGATAACCAATCATATTTGTAGAGGTCCCGCATATTATCGGTCCCATAACAGCCGACATTTAAATTGGTGGCGACGGCCCTGTTGGCGCATGGTAACACAATTACAATCGGAGCCTTCCACAAGTGGCAACCCAGTCACCAATTCCATAATTGCAGAGACCACCACAGATCAAAGAGCTTCAGTTTGAGCTGCAAAATGTGGGTTTAAAAACTTAAATTACAAATAACTTGACATGTTTACACATGTCTGGTGGAAAAATTGTCCTTTATTTGAAAAAGGGATTGAAGAAAAACGGGGAACACAGCTGATACCCAAACAAAATGGATTCTGGAATTAATGTTTCTTAACAATAAGAGATAAATGAAAAAGTTAGCAGCAACAGAGGCGACGGGAGATTATAAACAGGCGGAGTTTAATAAAAACTTGAAATTAAAAATAAACCATCTGCTTAAAAAAGGAACATGTTACACAACGAAATGGAAATTGACAATTTTTCGTTCTTTTCTCATGTAAAGAAAATGACAGTTTTCTTTGTTTCCATCGATGTAATTTAAGAAAAATAAAGTTTCTTTGTAAGATGTTTAGGTAATATATATAAATCGTCTTTCTTTGTGGCAATTTGGTAAAAGGAAGAACTAGAATTCGACTGTAATAGTCGCTAATTTTTCCCCTTTTCTTGACCTTAAAGTCTTTATTTTCCTCCTTCGTGGCATTTCTTCCGAAGACCAAAAATTGTGCCTTGTTTTCTCTCTTTTCTACCCCATTACCTTTCTTACTGCAAGTGATTTGAAAAAGGAATTTTTCCCTTTTCACTTCCTTATAGTTTAAGGATAAAAGAATGAACGGCGAGGTGCGTTCAACATTCCAGTATTTCCTAAAATTGGAAAGGCACGGAGTGAATGAGGGGAAAATTCCCCCATCCAAGGGGAAATTTGCTTCCAACACTGCTGCTTCATTTTATTTTTGCAAACTAAGATTTGGGGCCCAGAAGAAGGGAGGAACGCTACCTACTCTGAAATTCCGTTTGACATTACGGTTCTTGATGCCCGAGAGAATAATTAATAAAAAAGAGTTCGATAAATGGGAAACAGTGTTTGTCTTTCTTCGAATGAGAGGCACTCAAGAATATCGATGTCTCGGCGGGAACGACACAATTATCCAATAACTTGATGGTAACATGCAAATGGGAATAGGAGAGGAACATTTTTGAAGAGAAAGCTTCAGCGAACATGACGACAGAAATAGGAGAGCCAGTCTTAGATATTGACAAATGCAAAGTTTTTGACTTCTTAAATTTGAGCATTTCATCCAGATTTATACTATTTATCCTATTTGTTGTTTTCTCTCTTAATTATTATTTTTATAGTTTTACTGTGGATGCAAACAGCTTTTCACTAAGTTTTAAGTTCTTTAGGTATTTCTTTCTGTATGGAAATACGAATTAGGAGCAAAGAGAAGGAAGGCATTTGTAAAAGAAGCGGGGTAAAAGAAGACATGCGGTGGAACGGAGATTTGGCGTCATTTGCTCTATTCACAAGAAGAAAAATGACAAAAGCAATCTTGTCAAGAACAGAGGAATTTTATTGTTTAATGTACCGCATAAGACATTTTCAATGTTCATGCCTAAACGTCTGGAGGTTTATGCCAAGGAAAATCTGGATGAACTGGAATCTGGAATCTGGATATGGATGTAGATTTAAAAGAATCAGAACAAGAGCAGACAATACATTTGCAAAGAAAGTAATTTCCGGGAAATGTATTTAACATCGTGGTTTATTATTGATTTTTTCTGTTTTAAACAAGCATATATGATAGAGTCTAAAGAAATACATTTTTAAAGTTTTGAAAGCACTGCATATTCCTTCAAACGCAATTAACTCTGTGAGCTTGACTTTAAAGCACACGAAAGTGTGAATTCAAGTGAATTCAGGGGAAGTAAGAATTCAAGTGACTTCAGGGCAAGTATGAATTCGAGTGGCTTCAGGGCAAGTATGGATTCGGGTAACTGCAGGGGAAGTATGAATTCATGTGAATTCGAGATGAAGAAAGGCTTTACATAAGGAGATGCTCTTTCAACGACGTTAATTTTTCAGGTCGTCATAAAAAAAATAAATGTATACTGAGGGGACACAATTCTGAACAGGATCTTACAGTACTTAGCATTCGCAGACGATATATTTTTAATAAGCAAGAATTCGATTTGGCTAAAAAAGGGCATTGCTAGTGCTGAAAATGACGCAAGAGAACAGTGGCTAGAACTCAACGTGGACAAAACTGAATAAATGGTCAATGCGTAATAAATATGTTTGAAAGAGACATTTCATATATTTAGAGGCATTTACACACATTACTGTAACATTTTAATGTAAAAGATAAAAATTAGTCTTTATTTTAATCAGATATTTAGTTAAATATATTAAGTTGCTAATAAGTTTAACTTAAAGAATTTAAAAACTTGTCTAAATTCAATGGCACCCATATGAGAACTTTTAGGGAGCTAAGAAAAATCATTACCTCTTTCGAAGCTGTCAACCTAGTAAATGTACAAGACATTAAAATACTACAAAAGTAATTAATACTGTTTCACAATTTAACTAAAACGTACATTGTTTTAAAATGTGACTAAAATTTTAAAGTAAACGCAAAGTAGACTCTGGCAAATAAAATTTTTAAACAATGACTAGTGGGATCCAAGCCCCTTTGCCCCCATAAAGGCGCTCATGTTTAAATCGCCTTTAAAAGTACTAACTGAAATGCTAAACCTTCGCACGCCGCACAAAGCGTATAAGAAATAGTATACAATGGCGTGATCATTTTTAATCAAAAGGGAATTCTTTTCGAAAAGAGGGAAAATTAAATATTAACACCAAAAAAATCTAAACAAAGTAAGGATTATTGATCAACCCACTAGCGAGAAGCCAATGCGACCATTCTGTGAGCTTTTAATGAAATTTCGGAAAAAGGAGAAAGAACAAAGGTATTAAAAATCCATTTCATCCAGAATTTATCACAACTCTTTCCGCCAAATAATATCGTTTCCTTGAAAATATTTACATAAAATGAAGTTTTTTTAGTCGTAGAATGTCTTTTATATTCTCTATTTATGGAAGGTGTTAATACATTCTTCATGCCTCTATTGTTTCGATGGTTATTGAAAGAGGCGTACAACGCAAGCTAGGATGTGAGGTTTACGAGAGATAATTTTATTTTTTTCTTCTGCAAAAAATAAGCTATTATATTTGGCTAAAACCGATGGAATTAGAAATCAATGCTTCTCTTTACTCGCAATCTCGTAAGTGCATTGTGTCATATATATGCTTAAGAAGTATTGTTGATTATTTTTTTTAATATTCTTTGTTTGTGGGATATTTTTTTCCACAGGAAGGGAAATATGCAAAGATTTTGAATAATGAATGTGCAAATGGATCCAAGAATTTATTAAATATGTTCCATATTAAGAAAAACAAAAAAGAGGAGAAAGAGAGATAGAGTGAAAGAACAAAAAATAGGAAATAAAAAATTGCATATTTTAGGAGATAATGAAGAATATGAAAAGTACGAAATGAACAGACTCGAAATGTCGTAAAAAACAAAGAAACCGAAGCATAAATTTTCGAAATATACAATATTCTTTTTTATTAACGACTAAGAAGAAGAGGAGAAAAACGTCGATTAACGGAAAAAGGTTTTAGTCGGAACATGTGTAATTCTAAGCAGCATTTGCCGTGACAGCAAAATATTATTGCTAAACAAAAATCGTCGATAATTATTGAGAGATTTATTGTCTTTAAAATCACGCTTGTGTCATCAGATGGTCCACTGTACTGAATCCACTTCGAAATCCAGCTTGTTCTCTCGGTTGAGCTGCATCTAATTTTTTCTGCAGGCGATGTGTTAGCACTTTTGTGAAGATATTATAATTAGCAGGTATTAAGCTAATTGGTCGGGCTAATTAAGTGAAATTCGAATATTCGGGGTTTTGATATATATATAGGGGCGTCTTTCGGGGGGCTTTGCTCTGTGACGTTTTAGGGCCCTTTTCTCACTAATTTTCAAATTTTCAGTTTTCTGCAGTAAGAGAACTATAATATGAATATTTTTTAATATTATATTACCCCAAACATTTCAAGCTCTAGTTTAAGGTCAAGCATGGGTTTCGGAAAATTACTCTCTATAAAAATTCCCTGCGAAAAATTGCAAAAAGCATGCTCTGGTGTCTTTGTGTGTTCATCGTTTGGCAATTGTGTTATCCTTGAGAAGGGTAATAATATCTCACTAAAACATTATATACGGTGAAAGGGAGCATCGTTTCTGTGCTTCGGTGGCCTACTGGTTAAGACGCCCAGGGGCTAACGGAATGACCTTAGTTCGACTCCAGGCTAAGATGATGTCTCTTTTTTTCTCCTACGCATTGAAAGCTCTAATTTGAGCTTAAGCGTTGGTGTCGAAAATTCACTCTTTATAATACAGTATATTTTATATACATTTTATAGAGTCTCGCTAGTCTGGACCCCGCTAGTCTAAACATCCGGTTAATCCAGCGGACCTAAAAAATCGTCAAAAAGCGCACATAAATTTTAAAACCTACTGTATCCGTTTCGTTTTTACAACTCGTAAAGAAATGTTAATAATAATGATCTACATTAATATTGTCGGTTCATAGGCAGTTTTCTTTAGTACCTCACAATCAATAAACTTTGAATTTCAATCAAAAATATGGATTTTTTTTATCTTAAATCAATTCATAGGTTGAAAGAGTAGACCTGCGTCGTAGTATTGAGACTAAAAAAGTCATTTTATGATAAAAACATCGATTTTAATAGTTTTACAGACATTTTAAAACTTATTCTGTTTAATCCGGGCGGGGTCCGGTCCCATCAGGTTCGGATTAGCGAGACTTTACTGTATGTAATATACATAAACTTTGCCATTTTGAGCCCCACCCCCCTTCTTTGCGTCGGGGCACTGCGCCCGGGTCCCGTTACCTTATTCGCTCAAACGCTATTACTGTGGCGTATATGCGTATTATTGGGGCTCCAAGCACATTGGCATAAGGTTATATGACTCGGGGGAGGGGCAAAATTCCTCCATAATTTAAAATAAATTGCAATTTTACATATATTATAATGTATAAAAATATATAATATGTGCTTGTGGGCCCTACCTCCAATAATTTTTAGAAGTTTCGTGTCTATATACATTAGTATTATTTTGTAGTTGGTCGTATTATATATTTATAATTCTTCGATGTTTAATCTTGTCTCAATTTTGATCTTAATATATAGATACAATTTAAAGCGTTTTACATATCGACTATGTAGAGAGAAAGAGACGATATGGTGAAGGATACAATTTTGAAATTTCATAAGTTATTTAATAATAAATTATTTATAAATTATGAATAAATTTTATCAGTCAATTTATTAAGTATTAATATTAGTCAATTAATTAAGTATATCGTACTGCAGATATGTCCAATATATAATTCTACAAAGAGCAGTCATCCCTTTAATAGTGTAAAAGACAAATTAAGAAAATACGTCATCCGCATTTTAAGCGGTAAGTAATACAAAGACACATAATTATTCTTAATTTCACATAATGATATCTGTAGAGCCACCAAATGAAAAGTTATTGTGTAAATTGGTGAATTTCCTTTCCAAATTAATTTTGCTATGTCTTCCTAGCCCAACGCGATTGTAGGACTGAAACGCTTGCATATATGCCCAAGATTTACATATAGACGAGTTTGAACAAGGTTGCAGATCAACCTGCGATTGCCAAGCATATCAACATCACCCTATTGTGAATTCTAATTTGGGATATAACTATCCCCATTTCCTCGGAAGCGAGGTAGATCTGCATTTTCAAAAATGGAAAGAATATCCAGTCGCAATAAAATTCCCATTTAGAGAAATTTAGTTTGCGATAAAGTTTTAACGGAGGTAACATTTCCCTTGCAGTCGTACTCAAAATCTGTGTATCGAGACAAAACTCCTATCTGGAATCTCCTACCTTTAATGTTGTAGTCAGTGATAAAATTATACATAAACCTTTGTACATCGTTCCCTGAAAATACCGCTTGGTTTAGGGGCTTACCTCGTCAACCTTGTTATATAAGACAGGTGAGTTACAAACCTTCATTTTTCAAATTTGCTCTGATTCTTTGATCCTCGATCCGAATAATAGGTATACCCGAGTGAGTTATGAATACATTAGTGATATTTATCGCTCTTTATTCAGTGACTTTTTAAGGATGAAAGCCGTTTCCTAGGAATCATAACAAAGTAATTACATAAAACAAATTGTGAAAAATCTAAAAAAAAACCTGCAATATATAATAATTGTACTTCCTCTCTCTCTCTCTCTCCCTCTCTCCAGTTATTGTGGGCATAATTCAGATGAAGACAACAACAGCATTGGCATAGGCAGTGGGGGGTGTTGTTGGGGTTTGTAACTCCCATCGCCATGAAATTTTGTATATTTAACATAGGAGTATATGAGTTGTAGATCTGTAACCCCAATTGAGTCTATAACCCCCTTAGGAACTTTCTGTGTACGCCTATGAACAACAGTATGTCGATTAATACTTATATATTTACATGAGAGAGAGAGAGAGAGAGATGGGAGTTGAGTTCTTTTTTCCCACCGTTGTGAGCCGAATTTGAATCAATGGCGCGCACACTAGGCGAACCTGTCTCGATTGTGTCACTGCAGGGTTTCGCAAACCACGACTTTCATTGGTGTACTAAAACCGGTACAAAACGTACAAAGATACAGTCACGTCTGCTATGCACAAGTTTCCAGTGGACTGACCATTGGGGATAGAGCCATGGTATTTAAAATGTTACGAAAGAACGACATTTATGGTCAAGGTTTTCTACGATTTCAAAATATTAAACTGAAATGTTTTTCGTAAGTCATTTTAAGAAAAGGGCCTAATACTACTTTTAACTGAAATTTGCAGTATAAAAAAAAAATGTGCATTGAAAAATGCGTGTCGTTACGGAAGGACAGAAAAAATATGAAATGATGTCCTTCCGTAACGGAGTTTTCAATGTTTTTTTCAATTTCGGTACAGTTAATTAAATAATACAACGCATTATTTTGAAAAGACTTGAAAGATTAAAATGATATAATTTATTAGTTTTAATATGATATATAAAACATTATATTTTTTTTTAAATTTTAAAATTTATCACTCATGTCCCAAAATACCATGGCTTTACCCCGAGATATAAAACTGAAGGTCGCTTGACCCAGGCAATTCTGAGACATGACCTTTATATCTTCTATAGATATTTTTCTTCTTATATATATTTCTAAAGATCTGTAGGGACTATATATATAGATCTGTATATATAGATCTGTATATATAGATCTTATATATCATCATCATATTCAACCATTATCTATCCACTGCTGGATGAAGGTCTCTCCAAATGCTTTCCACACAAGTCTATCCTGAGCAATTCGCTTCCATGTCACCCCAACCTGTTTTCTTATTTCATCTACCCATCTAGTTTGAGGACGTTTTCTAGGTCTTCGGTGGTCTCTTGGAATCCAGTTCAGAATTTCTGTTGTCCATCGTTGATCAGTTCTTCTTGCAATATGCCCAACCCACCGCCATTTCAGACCTTTTACTTTAACAATGATGTCCTCCACTCTAGTTTTCTCTCTCACCCAAGTGGATATTATTTATAGTGGATAGATATTTTTCTTCTTATATATATTTCTAAAGATCTGTAGGGACTCACGAATCAACGATCATTGATACACCAACCCACATTTCCAAAAGGTTTAATCATGATTTAATGTTCACCATTTTGTTTCCCCGCACATACGCTTTTCCCATCCAGAATCCAGATGGACCGACTCATCAGCGGTTCTCTCTGTTTCCGGCGACGGAAAAGACATTGGCTGCAGGCGACGATTGAGTTTAGTGTACAACACGGTACAGCGCAAAGAATAATTAATCGTATTTCGTCAAATTCCTTGACAAGCATTTCCTGCTTATAAGTACCCCTGCTGGACATGGTGATTACGACCCTCCGAGTAAGATGTTACGAAACCGTGACTAGAACAACGAATCATCAATTAGTGTTAAGGGGGTAAGCAATGAACATTCATTTGCGTACGAAAAGGGTGACCAGCCAATAGGATCATTGCGAGTGTAGAGCCGATGAACACCAGGCAATGGTACTCTTTCGTTTGGACTCCATACAAGATGGTCACGCTACTCATGAAGGACATTCGTAACATCGTATAATGATGATGTTTTTTCTTAATTGTAATAATTTAACTTATAATTCTACTTGGCTGTAAACAAATTGTATAACCCAGAGTTACAATGCTGTCTACATGGTTCATTCGAATCTTGGTGTCCCTGACTGAACTGAAATAAGGTTCCAGGGTAACATTCCACGTGAGTTGTTGCACGAGCTAAACTCCTTCTAATTTGACTCGTAAGCTATCGGTGATACTATGGAGTCTATCATCTCCCCATCGTTCTGAAATCTATCAAAGACCGATAATCAATCATATTTGTAGAGGTCCCGAATATTATCGGTTCCATAACAGCCGGCATTTACATTGGTGGCGACGGCCCTGTTGGCGCATGGTAACACAATTACAATCGGAGCCTTCCACAAGTGGCAACCCAGTCACCAATTCCATAATTGCAGAGACCACCACAGATCAAAGAGCTTCAGTTTGAGCTGCAAAATGTGGGTTTAAAAACTTAAATTACAAATAACTTGACATGTTTACACATGTCTGGTGGAAAAATTGTCCTTTATTTGAAAAAGGGATTGAAGAAAAACGGGGAACACAGCTGATACCCAAACAAAATGGATTCTGGAATTAATGTTTCTTAACAATAAGAGATAAATGAAAAAGTTAGCAGCAACAGAGGCGACGGGAGATTATAAACAGGCGGAGTTTAATAAAAACTTGAAATTAAAAATAAACCATCTGCTTAAAAAAGGAACATGTTACACAACGAAATGGAAATTGACAATTTTTCGTTCTTTTCTCATGTAAAGAAAATGACAG
>QLNU02015270.1:122421086-122435795 GCA_006491805.2 Dysdera silvatica
TTACTGATGGGTGTGAAGAAATTAAAAATATGACCGATAAGGTTGTTAAATTCGTTGCGTCTAGCCAATTTTGTAACTGAGTATCCCAAGAACTAGCGAATACTTCTAACATGTTCGACTGCGATGCCAGTGCCATTGTCTACAAAGATCGTTTGATGTCAATCTTGGAGAAATTCGTTAACGATGAGTTACTCAAATGTCTTGCTGTAGCGGTAACATACAAACCAATCTGATTCTGCACAGGTGCTCTCAACTAGAAGTGAAGAAGTTGGACTCAAGATGAACCTACAAAAAACTAAGATCATGTTCAATAATTTTGTAGAGGAAACAAAAATACAAGTTGACAACACTGAGCTAGAAATTGCTGATTCATATATTTACCTTGGCCAGCTGATTTCAATGGATGGCAACATTATGAAAGAACTCAACAGACGTATTAAACTTGGCTGGAGTGCATTTGGAAGAAACAGTTTTATCCTGAAGGGGAAATTGCCTTTGTGTCTAAAAAGAAAGGTCTTCAACCAGTGTGTATTGCCAGTCCTCTCTTATGGATCAGAGACATGGAGTCTAACAGTTGGAGCAATACGAAAGTTACAGACAACGCAAAGGAGCATGGAGAGGTGCATGCTTGGAATAACTAGGAGAGATCGAAAAAGAAACACTTGGGTGAGAGAGCAAACTAGAGTAGAGGACATCATTGTTAAAGTAAAAGGACTGAAATGGCGATGGGCTGGGCATATTGCAAGAAGAACTGATCAACGATGGACAACAGAAATTCTGAACTGGATTCCAAGAGACCACCGAAGACCTAGAAAACGTCCTCAAACTAGATGGGTGGATGAAATAAGAAAACAGGTTGGGGTGACGTGGAAGCGAATTGCTCAGGATAGACTTGTGTGGAAAGCATTTGGAGAGACCTTCATCCAGCAGTGGATAGATAATGGTTGAATATGATGATGATGATATATATATATATATATATATATATGGCCTGCAAAAGGGTTGCTGGTATCTAACTGGAAGGAGACCCACACGCTGAACGTATGTGACGATGTGTGGAACCGGCCAGGCCAGTAACCTAGTGTCCTACCCCGCCTTCAAGTGGTGCAGGCTGAGCTTTCTATTTATGTGGCAAATTAATATTTGCTACACGGATAGAAAGGCGGAAGGGGAGGGCTAATTCACCAACCCGTTTAGCCAGCGTGGTGAAATTATGGCTAATTCCTCCATTATGTTGACACACCAGAAACCATGGCCCCTAGTCTCCAGGTGCTGGAGTGCTCCTGATCAAGGCAGCGGTCAGTGTGGCATGAAAGCAGGGGGTGCTAAGAATCACTGGAATGGCCCAGGCTGCCGTTTGTTATTGACCTTGGCTACGTTTAATGGACGATCCCTTGCTTCTGAAGCAAAACTTCAGGAATTGGAAGAGGAACTAGACAAGATCAAATGGGACATTGTAGGACTCAGTGAAATTAGAAGAAAAGGTGAAGAGTTGGTGGAACTGAAAAGCGGACATTTGTTTTACTATAGAGGAACGGAAACTGGAAGAACAAGTGGTGTTGGCTTCTTAATCAACAAAAGAATTAAAGACTGTCTTCTGGAAGTTGAAAGTACATCAGATCGAGCAGCGAGGCTTGTTGTTCAACTAACCCAGCGATACCAACTTCAAATAGTACAGGTATATGCACCAACATCAAGCCATACCGACGAAGAGGTTGAAGAATTTTATGAAGAAATCAAAGAGTTACACACCAAAGGGAAACAACATATCAAGCTCATCATGGGGGATTTCAATGCAAGAATTGGACAACAGGAACAAGGAGAGACATCGGTTGGTAAATACGGATATGGGGAAAGGAATGAACGTGGCGATCAACTCATCGAATTTGCAGAAGCTGAAAACCTTAGCATCATGAATTCATTTTTTAAGAAGAAACCGCAAAGAAAATGGACATGGAAACACCCAAATGGGGGAACTAGTGAAATTGACTATATCCTGGCAAACAAGAAATCAATTATTGAAGATTGCAGTGTACTGAACAGATTTAATACTGGAAGTGATCATCGAATGGTGAGATGTAAAGTGCACTTAAATACTAAATTAGAACGACAGAAGCTCATTAGGAAACAAGTAAGTAAGAGGGTGGATTTAAAGAAATTAAAAGAAAATACCGAGGCATTCAAGTTGGAATTAAAAAATCGCTTTTCTGCACTGGAAGGACTTATTGATGAAAGTGATATCTCAGAAGCAAATGAAAACATTGTTAAGACAATAGTTGAAACTGCTGGGGAAATTGGTGGTGTAACCTGTAAAAAGCACAATAGCAAATTATCTGAGAAGACGAAACAGCTCATGAAAAGGCGAAGAGATATGAAGGTGGACAATCAAAATACCAGTTCCAGGATCGAGTATGTAGAACTTTGCAAAACTTTGCGCAAAAACATGAAAGAAGATATAAGAAAATTCAATTGTGAGTTAGTAAGGAAGGCCATTGAAAGCAACAAGAGCCTTAGGGTTGTTAAAGGGAGTTTGTCTATTGGGAAGAAACACATCATTGCATTAAAAGGAGAGGATGGCACCGTAACAAGAAATAGGGAAGAAATACTTAGAAGAGTTGAAGAATTCTACAAAAATCTATACGAAAGTAACAGTGAATTAAACGAAGACATTGAAATAGTCGAAGGAACAGCTCCTAAAATCTTAAAAGAAGAAGTTTCATTTGCAATAAAAAATATGAAGAAAGGAAGAGCCCCTGGTGATGATGGTATTACATTAGATATCCTAAAAGAAGCTGGAGAATATGTAGAAGACATACTTGCAAAATTCTTTACCAAATGTCTTAACAGCGGTAACATACCAAACCAATGGGATTCTGCAACAGTAATTCTTTTGCATAAAAAAGGTGATAAAGAGGATTTGAAAAATTACCGACCAATTAGCTTGTTACCTGCTATTTATAAAATCTTCACAAAAGTTCTAACACATCGCCTGCAGAAAAAATTAGATGCAGCTCAACCAAGAGAACAAGCTGGATTTCGAAGTGGATTCAGTACAGTGGACCATATTCAAGTATTAAGAGAATTAATTGAAAGAACACATGAATATGAACTTCCATTGTGTGTTGCATTTATTGACTATGAGAAGGCCTTTGACTCTATAAAAACATCAGCAGTCATCAACTCTTTAAGATCAACAGACATTGAGGATGTGTACATTGACATGGTGAAACGTGTGTATAAAAATGCAAGTGCAAAATTTCGGTTACATAAAGATACCAAAACTATCAAAATTGGTAAAGGTGTGAGGCAGGGAGATACCATTTCTCCAAAACTTTTTACTTCAGCTTTACAGATGATTTTTCAGCTGATAAATTGGAATAACAAGGGAATAAAAATAAATGGTGAATATTTAAATCATCTGCGGTTTGCTGATGACATTGTTATTTTTTCAACGGACCCATTAGAACTCCAAGACATGGTACAAGAGCTCTCAACTAGAAGTGAAGAAGTTGGACTCAAGATGAACCTACAAAAAACTAAGATCATGTTCAATAATTTTGTAGAGGAAACAAAAATACAAGTTGACAACACTGAGCTAGAAATTGCTGATTCATATATTTACCTTGGCCAGCTGATTTCAATGGATGGCAACATTATGAAAGAACTCAACAGACGTATTAAACTTGGCTGGAGTGCATTTGGAAGAAACAGTTTTATCCTGAAGGGGAAATTGCCTTTGTGTCTAAAAAGAAAGGTCTTCAACCAGTGTGTATTGCCAGTCCTCTCTTATGGATCAGAGACATGGAGTCTAACAGTTGGAGCAATACGAAAGTTACAGACAACGCAAAGGAACACTTGGGTGAGAGAGCAAACTAGAGTAGAGGACATCATTGTTAAAGTAAAAGGGCTGAAATGGCGATGGGCTGGGCATATTGCAAGAAGAACTGATCAACGATGGACAACAGAAATTCTGAACTGGATTCCAAGAGACCACCGAAGACCTAGAAAACGTCCTCAAACTAGATGGGTGGATGAAATAAGAAAACAGGTTGGGGTGACGTGGAAGCGAATTGCTCAGGATAGACTTGTGTGGAAAGCATTTGGAGAGACCTTCATCCAGCAGTGGATAGATAATGGTTGAATATGATGATGATGATGATGATATATATATATATATATATATATAATACATATTATAAAGTTAACAACGATTAGTAGAATAATGCAATGTGTGTATCCATGTTGAAATATAAAAGCGTTGGAAACATTTGGTATGCAATCCCCTATAAAAATAGTTGCTGCGACCCCTCAGGAACTTATTCGCGACCCCCCCGCTTGGGTGTAGAAACCCCCAGGTTGGGAATCACTATCTCGCATGAATAAACATATCGAACAGATTAACAAATATTTTAAGAGTACTGAAGAGTTCTGATTGTCCCAAGAGGTCGAGGGAAGTACGGATAATCAAAATTTTGATAACTGGACCATTGAAACCATCAGAACCATTTTACGAAGTATTGAATGCGGTTTTATTTTTTAATTTTTATGAACGTATATGTATTTATTTTAGGTTACAGTTGCCAAATTTCAAACGACAACATCATTTTCTTATTCTCAATATGATCAACACTGTACAAAAACTTGCGTTAAAAATTTACCTTTAGCTCTAAAAACGACAGACCAAGAGCACTGTCAAGAGAAAGTAGTGTGTGAACGACAAAAAGGAAAGAAAGGCAACAAGACGTGATACTATTTTACCTTTATTATAGATGCTCTACGTGACTTCCGTCACAGGAGATATCACATTGCATGCGGGCAGCAGCGTAGCAACTCAGTACTCATGGTGGGAGGGCTCAGTTTACTATGGGGGAGGCTCAAGTGGCTTTAAAGAAGATTATGTGATGCGGCCTTAGAGAAAATAATGTGTTTTGATATCCAATGGGAGGTATGAGCCCCTCTTTTTCCTACGCTACTGCATGCGGTATATTGTGGACATCACTGATGTCTGAAACATTGGAGAAGGAATATGCAGAACCTCCCTTTTAATAGCTTCTTTCAATTTAGATACACTTTGATGATCTTCCTTGCACAGTTTCGATTTCGAAATATCCCCATAGCCCGAAATGCATTGGTGTTAGGTCAGGAGACCGTGATGGCCATGGAAACGGGAAATGGCAAGAGAAATATTATGTATTAAGAAGTGTTCAAGAAGAGTATTCTGTCAAAAATGTTGTTCTAATAAACATTTGACATATATATATGAACATGTGGCACAGCAATTAGGGTTCTTATCAATTAGAGAGCATTTGGGGGGAATTGGGCTAGTGAAGGCTGCTTGTGATTGGTGCAAATTACCTGCCTCATCATTGCTGTTTCTTCTTTCTCTTTTATTGTTTACACTCATCTTGTTTGAAGGTGCTCTCGCGCATTCGATTTTAAAATTAAAGCCAAACTTTCAACGCTATTCATTTTTTTTTTTACAGTGCTGATAATATTGCGACAAAAATAGTATTGCCATTTAAAATGTTTTAAATTTGGTAACTGTAACCGCAACTCTAAGAGCTCAGTTTTTATTATTTACGCCATTTTCAAGCTCGTACCTTGAAATGTTTTAATATCACGTTTCAATTCGACTCGTTAAAAATTGCGGTCGGTAGGGCCTCGTGTATGTGTGTGTGTGGGTGCAGGGAATATTTCTTTAGGAACACCCTGTATTTGGATATCTTTAGTGCATTGCTGCAATATGATAGTAACAAAGAAATATGTCTTTGATCCCAACAATCACAAATTTTATTTTTCCCCTTCCTTTTCAAAATATTGCTTATATTGTTTTCATAGTGCCAATTTCTCACAAAGACCAAAAGATTGATCCTATCCTATTTCAACCCCTTTTCCATTCTCCATTTTTAGAAGAAAATGGTTGGAAACACAGGATTGTTTCCCCTTTTCCACGTACTCGTATTTCATGAATAAAAGATGCGTGTGCGCGGGGTCAACGTTTCAATATTTTCTAAAATTGAGAATAAACCCAGAACTGAGCGATAACATTCCAAATTGTTCCGAATTTTTTGCTTATAATATTGAGTATTACCATAGCTTACTCCCTGTTGACTGCAATTTTTAACCCAGAATAAAGAAGGAACCGTGCTTATATTGCAGTTTTGTTTAATCTCGTTGTTTGTTTATTTCCAGGAAACAATATATCGAAAATATCCAGCACCATAAAGTTAAAGTAGAATACCTGGGTTCATGTACATGAGACAAGTTAGGGAATGGAGATATCAACACAAATGAGACAGTTCTCTACGAGTATACAAATGGAGTATATAAAAAGCAATATAAAAATAGAATAGGATCATTTTCTTAACATAAATTTAGTAAATACAACCCCAGAAATTGCTCTTTTTCCAAAAATATGGCATGAAGAAAAAAAAGTAATTCCATTTTTGGATTCAGCATACTGAAATTGTATAACATTAAGTTGTTTGATATATATAGATCATATTTTAGTTTCTCAAAAAGTTTACAATCCCAATCTGTGTAATATAAAAATTGAAATATTTTCAATGCTATCCATTTTAACACGGAAAGTTACTGCATCAACTTAACGTTGACTATCATAAAAAAAAAAGTTTTTACTGCAGAATTCATAACGGGTATTTTGTATAGCCAAATTACAGTTATGTTTAAGAAGAGGCCCACATTTATAACCACAATCTATGCTTCTGTTAATTCTAGAATTAAAATAAATAATGGACATAAAACATTTACTCCATACATTTACCATGGCATCGATAAATATGAATTGAAGATACCCATAACGCCGTAGTTTGCTACCATAAAAACTTAACCATAAATTCTCCTTCTTTCACTTTGCCATTTTCCCACGTTTATATGGGGTCGGCGTTATGCTCTTTTAACCTTCCTTTCCACAATCTTCTATCCAATGCCTCTTCTCTACTCCATCCATACTCTTTAGATTTTCGATCATTCTATCTTTCTGCCTCAACCGTCGTCTTCCTCTTTCCAATTACCACCAGACTGTCCATTATCTTTCTCACATATTCCTCAAAAACTTAACCATTAATTAATAAAGTTGATTTATGGTTAATTAATAAAATTAAGTTATATTTAATTGACAAAATTAATTAATGGTTAATAAAATTAAGTTATGGTCAATTGACAAAATTAATTAATGGTTAATTAATAAAATTAATGGTTCATTGATAAGATATCATTGAATATAATAGATTACGCCATCCCAAGCACATTCCATACATATGTCTGTATTCCTTTCCTTTCAATGTTGTTACAATATTAATCTGTTTGTTCTTTCCTCTTCCTCCCTCTCCTTTTCTCCTCCTCCTCTTTTCATTTGTTTACATTTCCTTCTTCGCTTACTTTTGTAGGTTGTAGTGTGAAATGTACTAAATTAGATTTTTAGCTTCACTATTTTGGGCTTAACTGAAACTCCTTGATTCATATGTTACAAAATTAAAATATTATTGCCTTTCTCGGAGACGGCACAATTATCACGAAAGCTATTAACACACGTGTTCCCCCATGGGAAGTTTTCTAATGAAGGTCGGGAAGAAGCAATCCCAACTTCTTAATTACAATCTAAGCGCCTTGCCAACTAGATCACCGAGACACAGATGACGAGGCTTTATCTTCGTAATGGCATTTATAATTCCATGCTTTTTGTGTATTTGTGGTTTTACGGCTCAAAGACTACAGTGGTCATGCTGCGCCGGGACCTACTGTTTTCCGAGGAATCCGAACCTCTTAAGGCCTAGGGAACCAAACCCCGGACTACAGTGAGCAGTGCGATCTTTATGAGATCTCTGAGTAAGCGTTCTTTGCACTGCTGGGAGTCGAACCCGAGTTAAAGGCGCACTAGGCGAACGCGTTACCACACTGCGCCACAGTAGGACGTCATGATTTTTAAAACGAAGGCATAAAATATATGCTATTAAGAATAATATAGAAGTGTCTACATTTATTTAATATCTCAAGTTATCTAAATAAATTAATATCTATTTTATAAGGACACAATTTAGTTGGTTGAAAACTTAAAACACATTAAGGAAACATGTACTATGAAACACAAAGAACTAAAATCATAATTTAATTTTCATTTAAAGCATTAAATAAATAATAAATATTTCACCAGCAATGCATTGTGTATAAAAAAGTATACAAAAACGTGTTTATTTTTAATTAAAATAATGTACCTTCGCAAAAGAAAAATTATTAAATGTTTACGCCATTAAATTTTAGGCAATGAAGTAAGAAACAAGGATTAAATGCGCCAGCGCCCAATAGCTAAGACGCCTCCTCTTTTGTGTTAACGAAACTTGAGGAAAAAAAGGGAAGCCTTTTTTTTAATTTATCCCAATTTTAGCACCTCAACCCCTTTTGCTAAAAAATATTTACACAAAATGAAATTTTTCCTTTGTTCGTAAAGCCTGGATATTAGGTATTTATGCACATTTTATGCCAATTCCTTTTTTTTTTATTCCTTTTTTAATTTGAGGCTTATTGGGTAAAGTGCGTGGTGCATTCCATATTTTTGGGCTGATTTTTCCCGAAAAACGAAGAACATCGCTGTTACATATGTTGAAAACTATGAATAAAAAAGCAAATGTTTTATTTTACTTAAAATATCATGAGTGGGGTATTTTGCATATTAGTTTATAAAGGATTTTTCAGTAATTTTTATATTAATATTTTCTTGAATTGAAACACGTTGTCTGAAAGGGGAATAAGTAAATGAATAAGTGTGTATGCCCCATCTCAGAGCAAAAACAAAAAAATGAAAAGTTAAAATTAAATGCCGAAACAGATGCAAAATTAAAATAAGTGAATAAATAAAAATAAATAAATAATAAATCGAAGGAAGACAATGAACCTGGTAAGTACAGAATAGAAACAAGTTTGAAATATCACAGAAAAATAATATGAAATAGGCATGAAATTAAATCAATGGAAACACAAGAATTGAAAAGAGACCCACATCTGAAAACATTAACTGTAAAAACAATGAAACAAAATATCGATTTAACACTACGCGAATATGGAGCAGGGCATACGATGTAAAAAACAACTGTGAGCTTTAAAAGTAATAGTAAAATAAAGTATCTAAGCTGGTGCTTCGAATAAACGTTTAATAAAACTAATGCACGTAACTTAAACGTATAATAAAACTAAGACACGTAACGTAAACGTTTCATAAAACTAAGACACGTAACGTAAACGTATAAGAAAACTAATACATGTAACGTAAACGTTTCATAAAACTAATAAACGAATTAGTGACTGTTTTAGGCTCCGTTATCCATTCCGTTAATTGTTCATAATATAAATGACGATACTGCATATATTATGACTCTTAAATTAAGACTTCTTCATAAAACGAAGTTTCAATTTTTTTGCGATTTCTCATTCAAAGACGCATTTTTTGTAAATTGAGATCTGGAACGTTGCCAAACGGAACTTGTTCGCCGGAACATGAATTTTTGGATTGAAGTCAAGTTCCGATTAATAACGCATTACTTTATCATTCAATGATGGAGTAATGTGTTATTAATAATGACGGAAAACATTAACATGGAGAATGTGGATGGACAATATTAAACCCGAGCTTGTTAAATGTGCCCTGTCTATTACATCCTTCAGCTGTTGTTTCGCTTCACTTTCAAACTAAGGAAAGAAACGTTTATATTACAGTGGAAAAAGTTTTAATATGTTCCGAAGTATTCAAAATTTCTTTGAAAGAATTGCCAGCACCAGAGTTCCTTTCTTTTCAGAACTATATAATTAACGTCTTCTTGATTCTTTTCCACATTTAACGTTAGATGGGGTAGTGTGTCATTGTTTGAGCACGAAGTATTGGAATTATTTTCTGTATTTAATAAGTACTACACTATGGAATGTTTCTTACATCCAGCTAAAATACAGGTACTCATACATTTCTCTGATTATATTTGCACCAGACGTGCAGTAATTCGTCCGGATCATCTGTAATACGTCACTCCATGGGCGACCATACGAGTGCTCCGAAGAAGGACTGAGAAAAATTAATGAATACTTCTAGGAGACTGAGAAAAATTAACGAGTACTTCTAGGAGACTGAGAAAAATTAACGAGTACTTATAGGAGAACTAAGAAAATTTGTTACCTCCTTCTCATAGCTGTCAAGAATTTTAGTGAATGTACAAGATACCAAAACGCTACAAAAATAATTGATACTGCTTGACAATTAGTAATGAGCTAAAAAGTACCTTATTTTAAAATGTGACTGTAAAACTTTTGAAAGTAAATGCATAGCAGGTTCGGGCAAATAAAATTTTTAAACGGCTAAGAGGGGCTCGAGCCTCCAATGCCCCATATATGAGAGCCCATGACCCACTCTGTATAGGATGGTAATAGGTGTAAAGAAAACTACAAATTGGCTATGTGGGTTAAATAATCTGATTCCATTATTACTTAAATATGGTGGCAGGAACGAGGAGGACTGCTTTTAAGCGCAAATCTTTATTTCTAGCGAAAACATAACGAGATCAAAAAAGTTAAATTAAACTTTACTAGCTACATTATAAAGACTATAAAAGTGAAATAGTCGTTACTAGCCAGCTGAATGCAGTTACATGGCGCCTAACGTGTGTGTGTACGAGAGAGAGAGAGCAAGGGAGGAATTGGAAAGGGTGGCCGCCGACGGCGGCGTTGTAATCCCAGACAGGTGCGCCTAACGTAGAACAAGGAAATAAGTCTTCCTTCCAATGAAAGAACGCAAAGCTTTATACCCAGGTAACACTACGCCACCTGGATGCAATACATTAAACAAAATAATATACGTCACATGAGGTCATACGTCAGAGTTCCGCACCCCTCACATATTCAAAGTTCTTGTTTTTTGTAAACGCGCAATTTCTGTAAAAACCTTTATTTTCCATCGTTAGCACCTTACCACACAAATATATAAAATGGTTCAGGAACTGAAAATTCATTTTTAAGAAAATCTTTGTATAATATTTTCAAAAAACAAATGTATTAGGTTTTAGTCACTTAAAAAATTGTATATATCAAGGTTGTCAAAAATACAGCCCGACGACAACTATTTAGAATAAAAAAAAATCCCTAAAAAATTTTAGACATTTTTTTTTTCAGAGATAAGGAAAACCCGTGGAGACAGCATGTGACCCCCTTTCTATATCACAGGTGAACAAATAACTGAAAGAAACTCTAAAGGGAGATTTTTAAGTGTAAGTAAGTTTCTTTTTTAAGGAAACCGCTGGCCCGCGAGACCCGTGAAAATTCTTGAAGTGGTCAGCTGCCCAAAAGGATTGGACAACCTTGGTATATATGTAGAACAGACTTCCTTTTAGCCCGTCATGACGGTTCCGAGATCCAGGACTGTTAAAAATTTTTGCTCGACTAATCCAACAATGGATTTGTTCACGATAAAAAGTGGTCAAAATCAAATTCTGTGATGGAAACTTCCATATATTATTCAATGATGTAATCCTAAAATAAAAGTGGCCTAGCGCTCTTCCAAATCAAGAGTAGATCCATGTGAAGAATGAGGGTCAAGGACGGGGGGGTATCGCCCTCCTTGAATGAAAATTTAACATTGAAAAGGTACAAGGTAAAGGTCCAATGAGGTATCATTTCCAAAAATCAAGTCATTAATCGCCCCCCTTGAATGACCTCTAAATCCACCCCTGATCAGGGAACCCCTCAACGAATCTATAGCCCATTAATCTTATACGGGCAGAAATTATCATTATGTATGGGTTGCCGAGCTGGAATCGCAAGACACCTCAACACAAATGCCCCGCTGGAACCGACACTGCCAACAGCATATAACAGCATATTACTGCCTACAGCATATAGCTTCGGGGCATATAAGCATAAAATAATAATGTGATACAAGCACAAATGCCCAAGCCGAATTAAATCTGGAATGCACCTCCGAAGGGAAATAATAAAATAAACAAAATATTGAAAAAAAATGTAAAAAATCAGTGGATATTATACTAAAACAGAAATTTGTCCAAGCCACCGTGTGGCTATTTTGCTCGCGGACGGCAGTTTCCAGACCGCTAATTTAATTTATTTATTTATAGGCACTGTAACAGTGGTTTCATTCCCGCATCCAGAGGGGCGGTTTTAGGGATTGGTTCCCCCACGAACTAGATGGGTGGATGAAATAAGAAAACAGGTTGGGGTGACGTGGAAGCGAATTGCTCAGGATAGACTTGTGTGGAAAGCATTTGGAGAGACCTTCATCCAGCAGTGGATGGATAATGGTTGAATATGATGATGAATAATATATATATATATCATCATATTCAACCATTATCTATCCACTGCTGGATGACGGTATCTCCACATGCTTTCCACACGTCTATCCTGAGCAATTGGCTTCCATGTCACCCTAACCTGTTTTCTTATTTCATCCGCCCATCTAGTTTGAGGATGTTTTCTAGGTCTTCGGTGATCTCTTGGAATCCAGTTGAGAATTTGCGTTGTCCATCGTTGATCAGTTCTTCTTGCGATATGCCCAGCCCATCGCCATTTCAGTCCTTTTACTTTAACAATGATGTCCTCTACTCTAGTTTGCTTTCTCACCCAAGTGCAATATTTTGTAAATTAAATATAAAGCAGGGTTGTCCAACCTTTTTGGGTAGCGGGCCACTTAAAGAATTTTCACGGATCTCGCAGGCCAGCGGTTTCAAAAAAAAAAAACTAACTTAACATCCTCCCTTTAGAGTTTCTTCCAGTTATTTGTTTGTGTACTTTCGATATATAAAGGCTCACCTGTGCTGTCCCCACAATTTTTCCATATTTCTGAAAAAAATCTAAAATTTTTGTTTGGGAATTTTTTTTTATTTCAAACAGTTGTAAGCGACCGGGATTAACATTGTTTTCAGGCAAGATTGTGGCCCACGGGCCGTATGTTGCACAACCCTGGTATAAAGGAAGGCTAGTAATATAACAACATTTACCTAAACTAAAAATTTTCCCGGTTAGGGCCCTCGAAACCGCCCCCTCCCCCACGTCATGACATCCTGGATCCGCCCTTGGTTTAAAGGACTCGTAAAGCCTTCCGTCCTGCCTCAGGTTACCCACGCGGCAGTCTTTAAACATAAAAAATACAAATAAAAACTTTCACATTCTTCCATGACATTAAAAAATCAATGGAAAAGAATATATTTTGTATAGTAAATTTCAAAACACCCGCGAAGCGAGAAATTATAAAGAGAAAAAGGTTACTGCCAAGAGCCTTACGTACATGTTCACAGAAAATATTTCAGAGACACCCTGTATACGATGGTGAAAACACTCTAACAAAGACGTTTTGGTTTCTCATTAGTTTTGGTTCCAACGCTGTTACCAATGGTCATTTCAATCGATTTCCACTTCCACAACAAATATTGTTTCTGGACCGTTATTCAATCACGCTTGTGGAGAATCTTCGTTCCAACTAATCATAGAATACTATATCAATACCGGACTGGATAAGCCCATTAACTTCAGGTCCTAAATATATTAAAATGTGATAGTGCCTTGCTATTTCCCATTTGAAGTATCTGGACGAAGAGGTTCCAAAGCCGTCATAGGCGAAACCTCGGCAGTTCTCCAAATCGTAAATTAATTGAGCGACATTCCCAATACCTCTAGATAAGGCCATCGAATGAAACGACGTTTATCCAACCCAATAAAATTCGCTAAGACTTACTACCTTGGTAATTAATGCTCGATCGTGGATCACTCATTATACAATAAATACTATTCACAGGTCTGGTTAGTGATGTGGGTTTTCCGGGAAAATTTCCAGCATTTCAATTGCTAAATATCTGGTGTAATATAATATTTATTAAATAACATCTGTTTTATATGTTATACCATTATCCAAACCAGGCCGTATTCAACGAGTGTTTTTTGACAAAAAGTGGTCACTTGGGATTTTGAAGTGTGCACCTGGGCTGGATGTGTTATGTATTTAATTAAATAATGCCTTTAGTCAGTTAAAATAATCAATTTTAATTGAATGACACAGTCTCAGAACCAACAATCATAGTACTCTGGCGTATTTAATGAGAAGAGTAAATCTGGGAGTAGTGGATCAGAGAAAAAAGAAAATTGCGACGAAAGAAAATTCGAATTTTAAATGGCAAAAATATCATGTCTTTGCTTCCTGTATGTTATCACACATATTTGCTTAAAGATGTGCTTAAAAAATCGAAATTACAGTTTTATGTAATCATTTTAAGTTGTAAGCAAATATATGTGGTGATGGGGAGTAGTTAACTATACTGTGGTTAACTTAAACTACTGAAACAAAGTAGTTGACTATATTTGTTCCTCTAATATACATCAACTATGAGTATACTTTTAAAAAAAATTTCGGAGGTGACACCCCTCGAAAAACAAGGCAATTTGTAGTTACGATTACTTTCTTTTTTTAGAAAAGTAGTTAATTAGTAATTATAAATTTCTTTGAAGAAAGTAGTTAATAATTTAGTTAAATTACTTTTTAAAGTCCTCCCCATTCATCGAACAAAAAAATTGAAAGTGTGCAATTGGAAAATTTGCTTAGAATAAGGCTTGGCCCAAACCGTGATCTCTGGCACCATATTTACCACCCCCCCCCAACTCAGAAAAAAATACCTGTTCTCATAAAATTTTGTAATAATAATATTG
>QLNU02015270.1:122435895-122445998 GCA_006491805.2 Dysdera silvatica
CAGTGGAAAATGAGAACCATCCAGAGAAGAGCCGGACAACTACACCCTGCAACGGCAATTGAACGGCAAACACTACCCCGGGAAGAAGGAGGACGCGGACAAGCGGACCTCAAAGACTTACATGACAAGCAGATCCAGAGCATGAGGCAATACTTCCAGTTGAAGAGTCCCCGATCGCCACTCATCCAAGCCATAATACAAGCAGATGCAAATTACACGCCACTAAACCTGTGTAGTACCGAAGAGCGTGTCCTCGAAACAGCCAACGAACAGAAACTGAGAACTTGGGCCGGAAAACCATTACATGGCAGGCACTACAATGACCTGCAACAACCACACGTTGACAAAAAGGCATCAAATTCTTGGCTGGCCAAAGGCACTCTCCAGCCAGAGACAGAAGGATTCATGCTAGCCATCCAAGACCAAGTGATCGCAACAAGGAACAATCAGAAATTCATCCAGAGAAAAGACATAGAAAGCGACAAATGCAGACACTGTCATGCGGCATCGGAGACAATCCAACACGTGATGGCAGGATGCAAGATCCTTGCGCAGTCAGACTACAAACATAGACACGATCAAGTAGCGAAAATAGTCCACCAGAAATTGGCAGCGAATGCTGGCTTTCTGACAGAAAAATGCCCGTACTACAAATATGAGCCAGAGACCGTGCATGAGAACGAAACACACAAGCTTTACTGGGATAGAGCAATCATAACAGACAAGACAGTCCCACATAACCGTCCTGACATAACCCTCGTCGATAAATCGAATAAGACCACGTACTTAATCGACATAGCAGTACCCAACACCAATAACATACAGACAACCTACACAACGAAAATCACCAAGTACCAAGATCTCAGACATGAAGTACGAGATATATGGGGTATGGAAAAGATCCTCATCATCCCGTTTATTCATCTCAGTAACTGGGATAGTACCAAAAACGCTTGCGACGAATTTGGAAATACTCAACATTGACCCAAACACATACATTGAAATACAAAAATCCACAATTCTAATCACGTCTCACGTTGTCAGGAAGTTTCTAAGCATGGCACATTAAGAAGTAATGTAAAAGAGGCTTGGGAACATGGCGCTCTGCCCGTCCCAAAGCCTGTTTCCGCCAGAATGGGCGAGGAAAACTTTTATATATATATATATATATCATATATACTCTTTCTCTCTATATAATGTGTGTGTGTGTGTGTGTGTGTGTAACGGCCTGGAGATACTAGTATATTTGTAAAGTCAGAATCAAAACAAACTGGGTTGTTACTATTGCCGTAAGGGGGCGCCGGAGACGGGATGACGTCAGCCCGACCTCCCTTCTTGTGTGAGATTTGTAAATGAGACTAAAGTATTTAACATCCACTGTGGAGATGTTGACTGGCTTTCAATAGGACGCAATGTAGGCGTTGTAATCCTGGCCTTTCGCTTGGTAAGCGTAGGCTTACCCTTTTTAATTTAGTTATGAGTTTGCTTGCTAAACCCTGGTTACATTTAGGAGAACGGTCGAGTGCTTGCGGAGCAAGGACTGGAGCTGGAGTCGTAAGTCATTCGCTAAATGCTGAATCATTGCTGAAGTAGTAAATGCCTAGTGGAAGCAGCGTGATTAACTTTACCAGTCTTGCGGATTAAAGAAACGTGTTCGACAACTGCAGACCTTGTGTCGTAAAGGATGTAGAGCTGTTTACGTAGGAATGAAGAGACTGACTCAACGAACTACCAAGAAGGGTAATATTGCTTTTGTTATATTTTTAGTTAAGGCTAACCGGTGTGAAAATGTACTTAATAATTTATTTAACGTAGACTTTAGTTAGCCAGTTAGGACATTTCGGGACTTGTTAATAAGGAACGAGAGTAACTTGGAAGTGTAGCCGTCAGTTATGAAGAACTAATAGTTTACTGGTTTAATAGGACTTGTTGGTTAAACCCGGTATTGAGTCCAAGTGCTTAGAAGGACCTGTGTAGAAGAGCCCGAGACGTCAGCTGCTGGATACTAACAAGGGAACTACCCCGAGTCTGAGTCCTAATTGAGAATTGAGACATATTGCAATTTGTGGATTTTAGACCCTTAATTACGAATCCGAAGTCCTGTTTCTGTGAAATCCACATATTGATTTTTAATTAACGATTAAAGTTTTCAAATTTGGCGAAGTCCTTGTAAGAATTGGCGCAATTATGACGGCAATGAGGTATTGACGAAAATTTGAGTTGTCAGTTGGTATGCTTTTAACTTGGTTTAATCAGAAGTTTATTTAATGCCAGACTGAAATTATTAGTTGTTCGTTTTCTAGCGAAGTATCACAACAGCCCGTATTTCACTTTTCATTTTCTGTTTATAAAAAAAAGAATTTTGTGAACATCATTTAATCTACCTTAAATTTATCAATCAAAAAATACAACTTATAACCTTCAACCATTACACCTACAGAATTAGACAAAAGTAAGCGTTTGTTTGCAGAAATTGAAGAGTTATTTTTTCTTAACAATGTGACCGAAGATGTTACTTTGGATTTTCATGACTTTAATGAAAATCGAACAAATTATGGTATGAATCTGATTATAGTAACGATGATATTTTGGTAAACGAATTTACTTTGACAAATATGAAAACTATTCAATAATATTGGTAATACCCGCAATTTATGATGAATATTATTTGAATAAATACAACGTTGAATTTACGGTAAGTTTTAACACATCATTGAGCGCTTTCGACCCTTCACGGGAGGATCATCATCATAATATAACAAGACTTTGTGAAGTTTTCCATTGTTTTCCATTTATAACTTCACAAAGTCTTGTTACATTCTGATGATGACCCGTCCGTGAAGGGTCGAAAGCGCTTATTGATGTGTTACAACTTTCCACAAATTCTTATTCAAATAATATTCATGAAAACAATTACTGATTATTATGATCCTTATAAAAAATGAAAATTTCTTCAAACCAAATCTCGTTATCCTAAAGTTATATATCCTAGTTATATATTCAAATTAGAAAAACTTTATTAGATATGAAGAATCAAAAATAAGAAATAATTAGGGCTTCAATATTTCAAAAATTTAAGAATGCCAGAAATCGTCATATGCCAGTTCATGACGTAGATTTAAAACGCTGGTATTCAATTAAAGAAAAAAAAGCTAAAGAATTAAATTTAATAAATTTGAAAAGCAGTTATCGTTTCATCCAAAATTTTACAAAGACAGCTGGAATTGTTCCTTGAAAAATCACAAAATACTTGACCACAGCACATATCCATAATATTGAGGAAATTAAAAATACTGATGTAGAATTTATATTAAAACTGAGAGATTCGACATTGACTCTTGATCCTGAATTCCTATCAGAGTAAACCAATATTTCATAGCAAATGAAAGATTGTCTTTAAAGGGGGAAAAGCAAACTATTTCGACAATTCCATCAGAATTTTCATTAACACATTCATGTACAATTATACCAACGCTATCAATGAGTGGGTAATTAAAAGCAAGTTATTAATATGCTTAAAAGAAAATGATGAAAATTGTGGTCCGACCGTTAAAAAAAGTTATTTCAGCTTTAAGATTTATGTATTACTGCTTCAAAATCAGGAAAAAAAATGGACAAACTACAAATAAAAGAATGGCTGAATAATGCATTATTCCTATTTTGGTCCCACCTTCTTGTATCATGTTAGATTCCTAGACAGGGTGCACAGATCTAAGCATATACGAAGATCTTCTTAGCGATTGCATTACCTTACAAATAACTCCTAAAACAACATCCCTTATTCAACAACTCGATGTATATATTTTTTCAGGCAGTATAAAAACTTCGTCAAACAAATTACGAACCGAATTGCTCTTGATGATATGAAAATTGATATAAAAAATAGAAATGAAATACTAAAAATGCACTCTTTAATATATAAACAACTTTAACTTGAACAATATCCACCAATGTTACAATATTCTTGGTATAAGTGCAATTATTCAGATAACGATCCTAAAGCTTTTAATAATTTAGAAATCCTTTCCTTCGCAGTTGATAACATTCATTGTAATATTTCCTTATATAAGAGTTACTCTTTGTTAAAATGCATACACTGTAACTAAATGTTATGTTTTGAATATTTTTTGGTTCAATACCATCTTCATGGTAGCCTTGTTTATTTTTTTTTTACTGATTCTGCGGGAGACAAACCCATGTTTCAATTTTTACTTTCCATTTTCACATTGTATGCACATTATACAAATTTTTAAAATTTTGTGGTATTATTTTTTATAAACAGGGCACTCGAAATTTAATTTATCGAAAATGATAATTCTGACTGCTTTCATAAAAAGCATGTATATTGTTTTAAATCTTTTTTTTTCTATAAAAAAAAACATTTTTGAAACGATTATAAAAACATCGCCAATTTTTAAAAAATATTTAGCCAAACCAATGAACTTTGCTCCAATTTTGAAAATTTCATTCGTTAGTTAAAAATTTATATATGGATTTCGCAGAAAAAGGACTTTGGATTCGTAATTAGGGGTCTAAAATCTATAAATTGTAATATGTCTCAATTCTCAGTTAGGACTCCCACTCGGGCTAGTTCCCTTTTAAGTCCAGGTAGTGCTATGATTTAATATTGCAGTAATTAACCTCAATAGCTAGTTAGATATTACGCTATTTGTTTAGTTAAATTATTTAATATATTTGTAGTAACACTGCCCCTGTTTGGTCTTCACAAGTGGACGGGTTCTTAAGCCGTTCCAGAGTTTGCCATGTGATTTTGACATACTGATTAGTTCCAGTACAGACATTCGCAAGAAAGGATGGATAGCTTTGGCTTGAACGTTATTACTACGTTATTACTTGAAACGAACGTTATTACTTGAAACTTCTAGAGCACAATAAACACCTGTTCACGATTTCGTATATTGTTTGCCAATGTTAACCAACACGTAGCTACCTGATTTCCCGATAGTTAAAATAACATGGAACGGCTAGTGCACTTGTATATGTTAAGTTAAAAGTAAAGCACCGTTAGGAGCAATCGATTCTAACGATAGTTGTATAATAATTAATAATATATAATTTTATATTTAATGTGTTTTTTGTTAAAAAGGCTTTTATTGTGGCGGCGGCGTATAGGGGGGGGGGTTCGCATATTCTTTTGATTACTATAAAAGGAAGTCGTGGTTAAAGATATTAACTGATGTAGGATATGCCTACATCAGTGATTCCATCATCAGCATCCTTCATCCTATTTCTTAGCTGAACTGACGATGTCTATGGGCGTGCGGATCATGCATATTGGGGATATTGTCAGAGACGATTTTAATATTTTGCCGCCCGTGTAGGCTGACATATTTTGCCGCCCGTGGGCTGATATTTTGCCGCCCGTGTAGGCTGACATATTTTGCCGCATGTGGGTCGGACATTTTTGCCGCCTGTGTAGGCTGACATATTTTGCCGCTTAATCTTACCAAACGTAACTAGAGGTATGACAGATTTTGGCACTTTCACCAAATTCGTAATTTGACGCCTCTGGCGGTAATTTTAAATTCGTCTTCTCGCAAGTATTCGTGAATTTGGTGCCTATTGAACCTCTTCCAAGGTGGTGCTCTTGGCAGTTCTGCCTTTGCAAATGCCAAGTTATGCCACTGAATATAACAAATGAAAATTAATAATTCAATTGGCGACCAAAAAATTCCCGCCTTCGCAAACTTCTCGGTGACGAACTTTTGTCAAAAATTTACCGCCTATTTTCAAATCCGGCACTGGATATTGCCGGAAAGTGGTATGAAAAATTGATGAAATACCACATTTAATTTTAATTCTGGAGATGCATCCTTATTAGCTTTTAGTCTCCCACGCACTAGGCTCACATTTAATGCAATTCCAAAGAAACGTTTCGAGATATTATAATGTTTCGAGCTAATTAGAATTTCATAGCCAGGGAAATCTTTCTAAATGGCATATTTATTCCGACCGAATAGCTTAACCACCTTACGAAACGCAGATGCAGTTTGCTTCTGGGAAAAGAAGAGGATTTATGTAGAAAATGAGAACTCTTGTTAGGATGTAAAGACGTGTTCTTGTGTCCCAGATGATATCTATATTCCAGATCAATTTCGTCTATATGCAAATCTTGGCCAGATACGCGTGCATCTTGTCGCCACAATCTCGGCTTGTTGGGAAGATGTAGCAAGGAAATGTAACATTAATTAGTAAGAAAATTTCCCTGGTTGCTGAATTGCAGATAGATTCTGTGGCCATGCAGATACCATTCTATTAAATTAGGAAAGATTGTACGCCTTCGTTTTAATTGCGTCGCGAATCAATGTTCACTATTTGTATCTCGCGCAATTAAAAAGAACACACAGTTCCGTTATTTTATATGAAATTATGAATTCTTTCCTTAGAGAAGCCTACGAAATACAAATTTCTAATTAGAGGTAATTATAAAATAAAATTAATAAATAAATTAATAACATGCAACTTAGATTTTTGCATGTCGCTAAAAATGCATTTGAAATGATCGTTACTAATGCATTATATAATGAAAAAAGTCATATATAAAATCATATAAATATAATATATTACATAATCAACATAATAAATAATGAAAAATTATTACTAATGACTCCCTATTTTTAAAGGCACTAAGGTTTTAACACAATTGCTTGACATGTCTTTAATCCGAGTTAAAAAAAAAAAAGTTATTTTCTAGGTTTTGAGGGGTTTGCATTCTTCGGGAAGATGTAGCTCCATTTCTCTCCAGGTAATGTATTGTTCATCTATGCAGGGACGTCGGCAAGGAGGGGCGAATTGGGCATTCGCCCTGAGCGGCAGATTTGTAGGGACGGCAAAATAGGATTATAAAAATAAAACGAAGTCATTCTGGGGCGGCAAAACACATATTCGCCCCGAGCGGCATAATACCTAACGTTGGCCCTGCATCTATGGTGCCGTTGATACGAGTTCGACTCCCGGTGGTATCGTGGATAAGTGTTTTTCTTTTCGTTGTGGTATTTAGTTCACTTAGCAGCAGAAATCCGAATTTCTCAGAAAACTGCAGGATCAAACATAGCATTTCCTTTGTTGTTCTTACGGTGTGGAAAAACATCTACAGTCGAATCAGGTGAGTATGTGTGTATATGAGGGCGATTGATTCTTACGAACACATTACCCATTGCAGTCCGAGAATTGGTTTCTTAGGCTTTAAGAATTCGGAATTCCTCGGAAATCGTAACTCTCCCTACAGCATAACTCTAGCTGTCCTTTCGCCTTAAAACACACAAGCGAATAAAATAAACGATCTTGAGTCATTCTGCCCAACAGATGCGAGAACATTAATTATTTAGTTGAATGATAATTTCTGGATGAAGTGTTTTTAAACTAGGAATAGTGTTGATTGCATTAGGTTTACAACTATCCTCGCATTTGCCGCTTAAAGTAGCTAACTCAACGGAAAAAAGTTTGGAGTCAAATAATGGATTATTTTCGATAACTTTAAAGTACAATTAGAGGAATATGAAAGACGATCAATTAATAAAGAAAGCTGATCGTCAAATATTGAAATAATTGATTTGTGTTAATAAATTGATGCTTGTTTGTAACATAATATCGGCGGAATTCAATAAGTGTCGCAGTACAGTGTAACATAAAATGATTAATCAAATCAATATGCTTTATCTCGAAATATATTTTACTAATTAAAAACTTGATATCTGTAACATATCGCGCGTTTCTAAAACAAGCTATATCTACTTATAACTATCTGTAATTTTTTTATGTTTATCTGTTGCTATCTGTAACTCTCTACATCTATCTGTGACTCTTTATATCTGTCTACAACTATTTATATCTATAACTATTCCAAAATTATGTGTAACTATCTATAATTATCTATAACTATACTAAAATTACGTGTAACTATCTATAATTTTATTAAAATTACGTGTACATATAATTATATCAAAATTATGTGTAACTATCTGCATCTATAACTATCTACAGCCAAACTATACCTAACAATATTTCTAATTATGTGTAACAATCTGTATATATAACTGTCTATAGCAAAAATATTTGTAACTATATTTATAATTATCTATAACTATCTATGTATAATTATCTGACTGTGTATAGCTATAATTATCTGTAACTATCTAAAGCAAAACTATATACATAATTATCTGTAACTATCTATCTACAGTTATAAAATCTGCAAAAATCTATATCTGCAGCCATAACTATTTACAATAACCTATAACTACAGCTATAACTATCTGTAACAACTTATATCTAAAACTATCTATTTAAAATTATTCCTTTTAACTATCGATAATTATCACTCGTGCATTCGCATTTAAAGTCTAAAATTATGGCAAAGTCAAATATAAAAAAATAATATTCGCAATAGTCCCTTATCATGTTTACATAGTTTAATCTTAATTGCTCATCGATATTCTATCGCTACTCTAGTCGAGCATAGTCAGAGAAATAAGATGAAACCAATTAAACTGTAAACCTCTACAAACATACGAGGAGAACGACAACTCGGAGAGAGAATTGCCTTTAGTTATGATTAGCGTAACACATGCATTGCAAGTATGTCAATTACGTTGTCAGTTCGTCGCCAGGTTCAACAGAGTTTGATCCGTAATAACACTTGATCTGTATTTAGTGGTCGATGTAATTATGGCTTCCTTGCGCTTGTCATCGTGAGAGTGACGAAGTTCTGTTTGATCATTTTATGCATTTATGCATGAATTCAATAACTGCGGCGGCAAATGCGTTACACCGTCATTTGTCGCCTCCAATTCTATTTAACAGAGTTTTTTCTTTTTATGTGACAGACATAGCGCAAATAACTCAAATAAGCAAATATACAGTAATCTCTTTCAATAACGTGTTTTTAATCAAGGTCCTTTTCTCTTTTACGACGGTTTGTCACAGTCTGTTGAAACTCGTTGATGAGAAAGATTATTGAAAAATTTTTTTTTTATAAATATTCCAACCACATTTTTGTTAAACGAGCTAGTGTAAAAGTAAATAACATAATGTTACAGACATTCATCTTTCATAGGATGTTCATAGGACATTTCATTGTTCATAGGACGTTCATTGTTTATAGGGTGTTCATTACTCATCAGACAATCATTGTTCATAAGGAACAAATTGTTCCCAGGACATTCAGTGTTCATAGGACATTTATTGTTCATAAGAATGACTCGATTAAGGAAAAAAAAACCAAACCCACTACAGATATATAAATTAGATTTTATTTCCGTAATTGAGTAGTTTTTGTACATTCCGGATTGGTTGATTGTTGCGAATGTCAATTTATGGGAAAAGTGTCCGCAGGAAGCGGGTCAGTAATTCCAGATGGGGACTGGTCAAATAACCGTGGTTTGCGGAATGAAATTCTGATACAAATGCAGTGAAACCTGGTGAAGTGATAACTTTGGTAATTTGACCGCCTGAATGAAGTGACCATTTTTTGTAAGGGAGAACTGGTAGAGCCTTAGTCTTGCCTATATCAAGGTCTGTCGCGTATAGTGATCACCTGTCTGTAGTGACCATTGCAGCCAGTCCCAATGGTCGCTTTAGGCAGGCTCTGCTGTACACGGAATATAAAGATGTTGGGACTGAAAGCACCAAGTTCAGTAGAGAGAGAGTGGCAACGCTTAAGAACGAACAGTAGGAATGGAGGGCCTCAGTAGTAAAGATTAATTGGACACAGAAGAGCAGAAAGGAAATGGCTATGCTTTTCACCTTCCAAAATGCTGGAAGATCATAGTGTGTGTATGTGTGTGTGTGTGTGGGGGTAGCCACCCTTAGGGCGGACTGAGCCGTCGACCACCGGGTCGCTTCGTCCTCATGGGCGATAGGACTCGCGCCCTCCGAAAATCCAAGGTATATATATATACCTTTTGAGAGGGCCGAATCCGCCCCTGCTGTCGTGTATAGCGACAACCTGTCTATAGTGACCATTGCAGTCCAGTTCCAAAGGTGGTCACTTTAGGGAGGTTATACCGTATATAGTGTTAAAAAATAATAGCTCCAAATATTTATATGTTCATTTGCAAAATTTAATCGCAATCGGAGGGTTA
>QLNU02015270.1:122446098-122462199 GCA_006491805.2 Dysdera silvatica
TAAATCGTTTAAGGTTTTGTTATTTATTTAAAAAAATTTGGAATTCAGAAATGAAGTTAAAAACAAACATTATTTTTCAAACTAGGGAAGAAGTGACAACTAAAATTAACATTCATCAAATTTTCTCCAAAATCACCCTGTTTTATTGTGGGTATTCCCTTCCCACTCCGTAAGAGGAAATAAAAGAATATATATAATTCTCCTCGCCACCACTATATACACAACACTGCTTAGTGGTTAGAATATTGGAATATTATAACAATAATAATGATAATTATTCTTGATTGTATACTGAAGTGCCAGAAAAATTGGCACACCTACCTAATCCTCATTCGTCTAGCGGTCCAAGACACTCCGGGCTAAACGGAGGGACCCTGGTTCGAATCCAGGATGGGGAAAGCGTCTCTTTTTCTCCAAAATTACATAAGCTCTAGTTTGAGCTATAATTAATACGTGGGTGGCAGAAATTATTGTATAACACCTACCTAATACCGCGTAACCCTCACCCCCCTCTGCGCACGAAGAAGTGCCTTAATACGAAGTGGCATGGACTCGACTAATGTCTGAAGGTATCCTGGAGACAATTCACACCAGGAATCCTGCAGGGCAGTCCACAAATCCATAGGAGTGCGAGGTGTTGGAGATCTCTTCTGAACAGCACGTTGCAAGGCATCCCAGATATGCTCGATAATGTTCATGTCTGGCGATTTAGGTGGCCAATGGAAGTGTCTAAAGTCAGAAGAGTGTTCCTGGAGCCACTCGGTAGCAACTCTCGATGTGTGGGGTGTCGCATTATCATGCTGAAATTGTCCAAGTCCGTCGGAATGCACAATGGACATGAATGGGTGTAGGTGATCGGACATGATGCTTACGTACCTGTCACCTGTCAGAGTTGTCTCTAGACGTATCAGGGGTCCCATATCACGCCAACTGCACACGCCCCATACCATCACAGAAGCTCCACCAGCTTGAACAGTCCCCTGTTGACATGTAGGGTCCATGGATTCATGAGGTTGTCTCCATACCCGTACACGTCCATCCGCCTGATGCAATTGGAAACGAGACTCGTCAGACCAGGCAACGTGTTTCCAGTCATCAACAGTCCAATGGCGGTGTTGGCGGACCCAGACGAGGCGTAAAGCTTTGTGCCGTGCAGTCAACAATGGTACACGAGTGGGCCTTCGGCTCCGAAAGCCCATATCAATGATGGTTCGTTGAACAGTTCGCACGCTGACACTTGTTGATGCCCCAGCATTGAAATCCGCGGCAATTTGAGGAAGTGTTGCACGTCTATCTCGTTTAACGATTCTCGTCAGTCGTCGAAGGTCCCGTTCTTTCAAGGTCTTTTTCCGGCCGCACCGCTGTCGGAGATTTGATGTTTTACCGGATTCCTGATATTCACGGTATACCCGTGAAATGGTCGTACGCGAAAATCCAAATTTTGTCGCTATCTCGGAGATGCTATGTCCCATCTCTCTTGTGCCGACTATAACGCCACGTTCAAAATCACTTAAATCTTGATAACCTGCCATTGTAGCGGCAAGAACCGATCTAACAGCTTTGCCAGACATCTCTTGTCTTATATAGGCGCTGCCGACCGCATCGCGTTACGCTGATTGGTTGCAAAGCTCCGTTATTTGCATACGCACGCCTGTACCAGTTTTTCTGGCACTTCAGTGTAATATATAAAATATAATGAAAACATTTTTAATACGAAAATGGAAAGGGAACAATAGCGAAGATGGCAACTGACTCTCTCTTTCCAATAGAGCCCTGCGGTGGCGCAGTGTGGTAACGCGTTCTCCTATTGCGCGGCTAATCCGGGTTCGACTCCCAGCAGTGCAAAGAACGCTTACTCAGAGATCTCATAAAGATCGCACTGCTCACTGTAGTCCGGGGTTTGGTTCCCTAGGCCTTAAGAGGTTCAGATTCCTCGGAAAATTGTAGGTCCAGAGATTGATTCCTCAGAAAACAGTAGGTCCCGGCACAGCATGACCATTATAGTCCTTGCGCTGTATAAGCACAAACAAATCTTTTCAGTAGAATGAATAAAAGAAATATTCATAATTTATACGATGAAAAAATCAATATGACTGATCGTATTATTAAGCGTTGTTTTTAGAATTGCGAGCACAGTAGTAACACTGGTTGAGGCCTTTGAGCATGAGGTCTAGTCTTGAAGGAGTTACAAGACATGGTAACACAAATGATCGCTACCTCGAATTCAGTCCGAGGCACGGTTAACTTCGGTCTTTGTCAGACTTTTATTAGGGAGAGAAGGTTTCCAGATTCAGCGTAAACGATTCGTAGTGTGTAACACAAAAATCTTTCGAATGCCTTATTTACGATTACTTTAATTGTTCTGCTATCGCAAGCCGGCAGCATGACATTATTCGACAGCATAACGGATGGTGATCCGTTCAAGAGCACTCCATTATGCGTACCTTCCTGATTTTATGAGGTAAATAAAAGATTTTTGAAATTTTTAGCTGAAATTTTAGGCAGGCCGAAAATAACCAATCACAGATCAATCAAAACGTACACACGCACGCACAAATACACACGCGCACAAATACGCACCCTCACAAACACGCACAAGCACATACACGCGGGCATACACGCGTGCGCACAAGCATACACACACACGCGCGCGCACAACAAGCACACACACACACGCGCGCGCACAAGCACACATACACACGCGCGCACAAACAAACGAACAAAATTGCTGGTTTATTTAAGCTACCTGATCCGTGACGAAACAAAAAATGTCCCAAAGAAAAGGAGTAATATTACTTTTAGGAAGGTAGTTAACTATATGCCCGAAAGGCTAAAATCTGTTAAATGGTATTTATATTTGTTACAACGATTGAAATTTGAAATTTTCCCAGTTATATATTATTTACAAACGCTTCTGTTTTAGGTCAGATTTATTTCTACTCTTTGAGATATTATATATCTAGTATTCTCTATTGCTGTAGAAAATCAATCAGGGATTGAACGATTTACGACGTATGGGGATTTCTTTCAGAAGCAGCTTTTTTTACGAATCTTTAACGAACTTTTATCCAATAAATCGAACACACAGAAGGTGATTTCTCTTGTGAAATTGGTCGACATCAAAACTTTGTACAACAGTTAATTTATTTGCAAAGTTTTTTCTGATATAATAAAAAAAAAAAAAACTGTAATGAAAAACAGTGATAGCTCTTAAAAGCTCTGAAAAGGAATTTCTGGGAAAATACTTCCTTTTTAAGAAATGAAAGAAAACCCAAAGAAAGAGCATTAGGTGCCTTTCCTAGAATTTTTACTCAACAAAACGAGGGAGATATACTGAAAATCAGGAGTAATTTTGCAAATAAGTTCAAAACAGAGAGGAAGGAATAAAACAACGTTCTTTCCGGAATCCAGGAATGAGAAAAAACGGAGAACAAGACTCGGAGAATCCCTTTGGGTATAAAGATAATTTTCTCCCGGAAAGAAAGAGATCCGGACAACGGGAGACAAAAATTGAAGCAAAACTATAATCCCAATGCAAGTTACGAAAAACAAAATTGAATTTTCTACCAAGAAGATTTCTTGGTCAATTGGAACAAAATACGAATCATAATAGAAATGGTAAAGCATTTTCGGGAAAAATCTCTAGGCTTTAGGATAAGTAAAACGCAATTATTTAAGAAAGCTTCATAATAGTGTTTGAGTTGTCAGCATTAGGAAATGTAATTGCGTGTCTGTTTCATATTGGTAACAATTTTTGCTAGAAATTATGTATTCTACATAAACTAATTTCTGAGAATTGTCACTGTTGCTAATATATTATGCTCTAGCTTAAACGTATAATTATTTTAACACTGAATACAGTAGTCTCCATATAACGAACTTCCATTTAACAAATTTTTCTATTTAACGAAATTTTCGGCGGAACCTTGACTTTGAATGGCATTAACATGTAAATTTGTCTCCATATTACGAAAAACAATTTCTACATAACGAAGTTCTTTTTATAAAGAATTTGATTTTTTTAATTTACCTTTTACAATTTTTCAGCGGGACGGTTAGGTAGAAGGGGTAGTTGAGGATTTTAAGCAAGGACGGACGGAGGTGAGGTAGCCTTCTGTACTGTGGACATAGGGTCAGTTGTGATAAATAATTCTATTGTTCTAAACTGGGAACTTTGAATCGGCGGGGATGTATCACTCTGCAGGTGTGGCTAAGCCACGAAATTTGCTTCTCGCACATACGTGTTGCATTGTTGAAGAAAATGTTATAGATGACGTGTTCCGATATTTACAAAAGTGTGAGAATTTCTATGAACAAAACGTTTTTTATAAGAAACCTGTACAAAGCAAAATTAGTGATTATTTCTCTGTTTCAAATATGTTGTATGAGGATCATACAGATATAAAGTAATCCTCAGTCTTTACTTTTGTTATTAATTTGTGCGTACTTGTATACGAAAAATATTTAAATTCGTTGAAAAAGAAGAGTCTACTGAATTTAGTTTTTACTGTCCAAATTTAGCTTTTTTCATTTTATCGAAATTAAGTTTCAACATTTATGTTAATTTCTATTTAACGAATTTTCCTTATAACGAAGTTTTTCAGAGGAACGATGGCACTTCGTTAAATAGAGACTCGACTGTATTTGGAAAGGCATTTTTACTTATAATAATTTATTGATAAAAATATGGGCTTTATCTCATTTTAATGTTGTTGTCGCTTTGTATGCAAGAAATAATAAATAATCTGGAAATGTGGGCAGAGCAAGTGGTACTGTGTTTCTAGGAGAGCGAGGGATGTAGAGTCTTAGAGATGAGGAAAGAAAGAAGCGATAGAATCGCCATTTGGGGATCAGAGCGCTTAACGGGATGCGGTAGAAAGAGCCAAGTTGGGTATATCTCATTTCAATATTAATATAAAACTTTAATAAAGCTTAAATTAATTTGCTAAAACAAATGATAAACTTTTATTTGCTAGTGGTTGTATGTTTAAAACTATGACCACTATGCTTAAGTTCACGCACAGTATTTTAAAATTGGGGGTTTAATATTAAAGATGGGGCGTGGGTACTGACGGACCAAAGGGGGGTGATGGGGCTATCGCCCCCCCATTGAGCCGGGATTATATTATGGGAAATGAAATGAAAAATACCCGACACTTGGCTAAAAGTGAGAATAGGAAATAAATCGCTCCCCCTTGAAAGATTTCTGGATCCGCTTTTGGACGTAGGTGTTTATGGAAACAAAATTTCATAAGGGCTTTATTTTGCAGCAAATAATAGAGTTTAAATGGGGGACGTTGTAACTCCTCTCTATATATTGTCCCTTAGCGTACTCAGAAAGTTCATAGGGGCATTACAAGCCTATAAAGGGAAGATTAGAGTGCTACAACGCCACATGTATATATATACATACAAAAACACATCGCAATGAGGGTGGTGACCATTATTTACATCTCCCTTGCTTACGCTAGTGGCACTGCCTGGATTTCTCATTAGTTTAAACTGGATTTCAAACAGTTGGATAGCGTGACTATGTTGTGTGGTTTGTGAATTATTTTAATCCGTCGGTCTCTATTACGTTAAGCCACTGGTCTCATTTGCAAACTCAGAAAATGCACATGTGTGACCAAATGGAATAAATAACGGTATTTTGATTTTTAATTTTCCACTTTTTGTTGAAACTTCAGAGAGAAAATGCAAAAGCTAAGAAAAAAAAAATATTTACCATATTCGTATATTCTCAAACTTACAAATAGATGTAAAGGAAGTTATATTTCGGAAAGAATGGTAACCAAGCTCTCATTCGGTAACTATTTCTTCGTTTCTTTGAGTTACCTGATTGATGCCACTTAACAATAAAACATCATCGAAGATTGTTTATTATAGCATAATGCTCTATTAGAGTCTGTATGACGATTTGATGCTCTGATGATAACTACGTAATAATATATTAAATTATATCCAAGTATTCTTTTGATATTACTAAGAGATCCCTATTTTATCATTAATAACATTATGGATTTGATATCAATATTAATACAGTATAAATGTAACATTGAAAGTAAATGTCGATATTAATGGAAATAGTCACAACATCATGCGTATTGTAAAAAACAGATTTTCGAATGCAAAACTGTGTGAAAATGTAAACAGATTTCAATTACTTAAAAAGTTTTTTGTGCAATTAAACTCTGTTCATATTTTCACCGTCTTGCATTCGAAAATCTGTTTTTTTTTTTACAATTTTAAAATGCGCTGTGTAAGTCTTCGTGAATCCATCATATGTATTCACAAAAATTATATTAATTTTTAGCGAAGAGTGAATTTATTAATTTTCAAATGCCCATGATACGTATTTAGATATTAGTGGCGTAGTTCCAATTCGGTAATTTGCAATTAACCATATCTCTCGAATAAAGCCACAATTTTTAGATGCATACGTACGTACATACATGCATTTACGTACACACAGTGAAATGTACATTTTCGTTTTGAGATAAAACATCAGATTAAAATTTGATAATTTTCAAATATTACGAAAATGGAGAATTAACTAATCATTTTATAACATAATGGAAATTTATACTACTCGTCATTGCATTAGTTCATTAAGATAAGAGAGTATCACTAAAGCTTTTTTTAATAAATGCAATTTAGATGTTGAAAGAGCTGGGGTAACGCAATAACTTACATTTTCTAGAGTTGCTATCGGAGATTCCAAATCGCAACCAGTCCTATATCTTCTGAAACGTTGGCAATTAAATTGCATTATATTTTATAATTAAGCAATTAAGGCTTGGACCTAGTGGCAATACGAAAGTTAGCTGCGATCTCATTTGCAGTTAAAATTATGACGCCCACCTTAATGTGGATTGCATTTCGCGGTGAACCGTTGAAATTCCGCTCATAATGAATTAAACCGAATGGTGCTGGATGGCGAATATCGCGCATATCAGAGAAACCATGGGATAAGGATGTCCGAAATCCATCCATTTATCGAGGGGGCTGGAGTTAGTTAATGAGATCGGAAAATGATGTAGCTCTTTAATGGAAGAGTCATTTAGCATACGGGTATCCGGGGAGTATGATGTGTTTGGGTGGCAAAATTGGAGAATAATTTACATTAATCAATAAACTCTTAATGAAATGATTCAACATTTTTCATTTTAGACTGATAACCGTGTAATTTGTAGTCAAATTTGAAAATTAAAGAATTAATATAGTAAAATAGTAAACTATTGGATAATATTTGCAGTATTATTTTCTTTAAATATACAACGTTTGATGTTAATCAGCTGAACGTCCATAATAACTAGAAACGAAATTTCGGGTTTGCACCCAGCACCATATTAGCTAGATCCATTTCTGGTACCGAGTGACGTCATAAAGGTTATTTCGCCTTTCAATGGCCTTGGTTTGGGACCTTGCGGTGCGCTGGACAAGAAACAAGGGAAACGTCGCTGTCATGTCTCAAATAAGGAAATTGTGAGGAAAAAGATCTGACGGACACTTCTCAAAACGAAAATTTTTGACGTGAAATATTTGTGTTCCATTTTAAATACATTTAGATATAGTGTTTAAAGGTTGAAACCTAATTATCAGCAATTTTCAATTTTATTTTAAATTTTGAGGACGAAAGCTGCCATGATTGGGAAGCTGAAAATTTCATAGGATAAAGAAAATAATAAAACCATTGCAGTACACCTCTCAATAGCGGACACCTCGGGACTGAAAACTCTGTCCGTTATTCGGGAGCGGTAAGGGTTAAAAAGCATAGATAGTGGGGATTGGACAAGTGTCCGTTAAATAGAAGCGTCCGCTATTAGGGTGTGTCTATTATGGAGGTTTTACTGTACATATAGAACTCGGATTATTGGGAAAAGGCTGTGAACATTAACTTAGACGGCCTAAACGGCAGAGTCCTTTAACAGAGAACTCTGACCGTTGAAAATTGCTTTGGATGGCAATTATGCGAAATTGTAAAATTCAAAAATCATCGGAAAATAATTAGATTCTGAGCGTGGAATGGGATAATGAGCTGATAATGTGCAGGACGCATCCTGTTTGCTCCAACTGATGTTTCGGTATGCCCGGTAACGAATGACTTATTTATGGTATCACAATAAACCAACTTCGTTTAATTTGAAGCACTTATATGCCGCAAAATTGTGTATATGTAATTATACATTTAAATAAAATATGAGGTTTGTATGAATATGCTTGCGTCATAGATATAGTGGGAATTTCCCCAGTATTTATTTGGTCTTCCGATAGGGAGTGACACTGTATAATTTCAGTTTTACTTCTTATGCAATAGCACGGGCGCTGTTAGCGGGGGCGGACCCCCCACTATTGGTATTATGGTTCCATATCCCCCCTGCACTTTGAAACAAAATGCCTTTTAAAGCAATATTGCCCTCCCCCCCAAATATTTTTGCGCCGTCGGCGGCGATGTGCAATAGTATAACAGATCAGAACTAAGCGTACATCGTTTATTGCTTATGTGGTTTGCAATATTAGTTGGTAGAATCAATATTTTGAGTTTTTAGTTGATAGAATCAGTATTTTGAGTTTTTAGTTGATAGAATCAGTATTTTGAGTTTTTAATTGATAGAATCAGTATTTTGAGTTTTTAGTTGATAGAATCAGTATTTTGAGTTTTTCGTAGACAGAATCCACACATACTTTAAATTGTAAGTCGACAGAAGACAGAATCTACACATACTTTAAATTGTAAGTCGACAGAAGACAGAATCCACACATACTTTAAATTGTAAGTCGACAGAAGACAGAATCCACACATACTTTAAATTGTAAGTCGACAGAAGACAGAATCCACACATACTTTAAATTGTAACTCGACAGAATCCACACATAGGCTACTTTAAGCTGTAAGTCGACAGAATCCATACTCTAAGTTATTAGTTGACGATGTCAGTATTCCGAGTTACTAGATGATGGCATCGATACTTTGAGCTAATAGTTAACAGAATCCATACATACTTTAAGTTATTTGTCGACAGAATCCATACTTTAAGGTGTTAGTTCGCGTGGTCAGTATTCTGAGTTATTGGATGACAGAGTCCATACATTGAGCTATTCGTTGACAGAATCAGTACAGATTACGCCTTAGTTGATAGTACCTAAACATTTAAAAGCATGGCTGCACAACTGCGAAAGTAGTAATCTGTAAATATACATGAAGTTGTTGAGATACACTGCGCAAAATTATGAAAAAGGGAGGGAAAACAACGTTGTTGGAGACGCTTCAGGCCCACACGCATGTAAACAGTCATAACTATTCTGAAGGCGGTAGCCGATCAGCCACCGAAATAGCTATCAACAGAGTTATATAATTTTAACTGCAATAATTTGTTGTTTTTACTCGCTCTTTGATACATGAAATTATTTCTATTGCAATACACGCTCTGCATGTTATAAATGCATGCTTATTGCATAGAAGAGCTCCTGCATCTTACATTGTACTAAAACCGTAACGTATATATAACATGTAAAGCAATTTTACGGTAAGCACCGAGGGCGGATCCAGGCTGAGCTGCGACCCTATGAGGATTACAAATATACACTTACTATAAGTCTCTGCAAAGGTATTGAAGCTTTGCGGCCCCAAAACATTTTCTGGATCCGCTCTTGGTAAGCACATCAGCGTCTTTAAGAAGAAATCGGGAGTTCGACATAAACTCTTTTGAATATGTCACGCCGGACATGAAAAGTCTACAAAGTTGTCATTTTCAATTCACCAAAAATGTCCCTGATAATGTATTTCAGAATCTAAATAAGTGAACCTACTTTAATGGTGAACTGTCGTCGCAGTTGGTTATGCGTTAAGGTATTAGAAAGTTCATTATAATGAATGAATGATTGATTGATTGATTGATTGTTTGGCTTTTTTATGGCGCAAGAGCATCTGGGCTATACTGCGCCAAACATGGTAACCACATGAATGTGATGGTTGAAGGTATGTTTGGCACATTATTTTAATAAATTTTTGCTTATAATTATCTGTATGAACCTAGTTTGTACATAATATGATTTATATTCCTTTATTAAAAAGGAGCGTCTATTGATTAAGAAATGTGACTTTAAATTCATTGTACTTCACAATACGTATATCTAAAAACGATCGTTTCAATATAAAAAAAGTTTTTTTTTATTAAACCTTGGATTTAGATATACAGAAGCTTTATTGTAAATGACAAGGCGTATGAAATCCCGTGCTTTTAATTTTCAAGCGATACCGTCTGTTCATAGTAGCGTTGCATTTCTTTTTTTCACGCATAACTTGAAAATACTGGAACATCCATCTGCGGCTGGAAGAATATTAACTAATCGGCTGAAAGATATCAATAAAATTCAAAAAGTTGGGAGAGGAAGCAGTGACGTAGGGAAGGGGGGACTCAAGGGGCTCAATTTCCCATTGAACATCAAAACATTATTTTCTCTAAGACCGCATCCCATAGTTTTCTTCAAAGTCACGTGAGTCTCCCTAAATCTTGAATTGCTACGATTATTGATGAGAGGGCATTCTCAAAGACCACAACTGAGTAGAAGGGTGGGGTCGAAACTAGGTCTCATATTTTACGCGCGGCCTGGAATACGTTATATGTACTGTCCCAAATGACTCTGGTATGGGAACAAAGTTGCAGATTTCAGAATATTCCATTTGGCATACATAACCCGCATTTATAGTTGCTAGATGTGTTCTTTCGAACTGAGTTGGAGGATTGTGAATGATTGTATCATGCAAATTAATTGTATTGCATTAAAGATTTTTGATTCAAATAAAGCCCGCCTTTGTCTGTAAGGATTTGAAAATAATTGACTAATTTTTAATATAAATCTCCTCAAAACTTCATTAATAAAACAAGGGTACCGTCTCCACTCTGTCGAGTATCACAGCGGATATTGCTTTTCGTGCTATGATATTTTCTTGTATTTGGCACTATTTCCAAGAAAGAGACGAACATACGTCTAAATCTTCTATGATGATGACGGCCGCGGATTACTTATTAGTTATTTGGAATCTTAGCTCATTTACAAAAGAATTGTATTTCTCTTACAAAAGTCAGAGAGAAATATCTACGTCTATTTTCAAATGTCCTGTAAATTAAATATAAAATTTCTCTTTAAATGCACCTTATTATCCCACAAAATTATTTTTAAATTACGAACTATGTGACATAAGAAATAAAAGTACAGAATTATGCTTTTGGTGTTAAGAGTTTTGAGTTCCGCAACACGTTTTATTGATAAATCTAACATTCATCATGATGTATGCGTTAAGTCGAGAGACATTAAATAAACTTTAGATGTGTTTGTGTGTATTCTAGGTGAATAGTTTTTGTAAATTACAGAATATTCTGACTCCTAGGGTCATATGATTAGAGATATCTTTTTTGAATTATTGGAGATATGAATAAAATTTCCATTATAAAACGATTTGATACTGCTTTTCTATTCGAGTAAGAAAATCAAATCACCCTGTTTACAACAAGAAACAACTGTTTTCTTTCAGATATCCCATTTACATCATACACATATAAGGAAACTTTCATTTGTACCACGAAAATTCTTTCTGATTACAAGTTCTTCATTGCCTCATCTGAAACGTATTATTTTATTAAACTCGAATATATCTTGAGATAGGAAACCTTCGTGAAAATATATATATTAAATATCTTAAATAGAGAAAATGTACATCATTTATAAGATACAATTAATTTATAATCTGTAGTGAAATACTCCTTTTCATATTAATTTATTAAATTTCAAACTTTTAAACTACTTTTATGGATTTTTTTGCTTCATGGCCTAGATTTTATAATTTATTTTAAATAATTTTGTATAAGCTGGGTTAATAGAGCATTGGAGAGTTCGTTAATTTAATTAAACTATCAATGATTAAACGTATGTAAAAAGTTATTGCTAAAGAATTACTTTCATAGTATCGCATTTTTATTTTGAAATTGAGGTAAAAAAAATTTTGCTTATTAAATCTTCATTGAAAGAATGGATATAATAACTTATAGAGTAATAAACAGCATTCTCCACTTTCCACTCCCGAGCAAATCCCATTCTCCACATTCCCATATCTAAATGATTCTCCCATTAAATAGCGGCACCATTTTCAGGTCTCGTTAACTGAAACCAACTTGATAAATAAATGAATCCCGGACATTTGCATCCCATAATTTCCGAGATTGGTGCGATATTCGCCGCCCAGTACCATTGGGCTTAATGTGTCATGAGCGTTATTACAGCGACTCACCTCGAAATGTAATCCACATTAGGAAGACCCCCATAATTCCATCTTCAAATGAGATTACAACTGCCTTGTGTTGCCAACTGATCCTAAGCTTAATTACTTAATTACAAAATGTAATTTGTTTAACTTGCAAAATTACAGGAGATATAGGACTTGTTGCGGTTTGAGGTCACCGATAGTGATTCTGAATGTAATTCATTGGATAACCTTATCCCACTCCAGTGCCTATATTTCATTCATTAAAAGCTTTAGAAATAATCTCTGATAGTAATGAGATTACACGACGACGAATAGTATTATAAATTAATAAAACTATTAATTAATCTATTAATTTTCACCATGCTATCCGAAAAATGTAAAATTTTACGCGTTTGTAATGTTTAAAATTTACCATTTGTCTTTCGTCCATACGCAAAAATAATGACATACAGTGGAACTCCGATTATTCGAAATGAAAAAGGCGGATGAGCAAAATTTTGGATAATCCAAAAATTCAGTTTTCAGTGGAAAGAAAAGCCACAGTGACCTAAAAACGTGTTTTATTATATGCTGCAACCCTATTGTATTAATAACAAAAAAAAATGGTACAATGTATAGTTATGTTATTAATCATATATTCTTTTTTTTTTACTTCATAATTTTTGACACCCACCTAAGAAGAAGCTCAAACTAGAGCTGTTTTTTGTTTAGGAGAAAAAGAGACGCCGTCCTCATCCCGGATTCGAACCAGAGTCCCTCCGTAGGACTCTCGAAACTCACAAAAACTTGCTCCGGTGGCTTTGTGTGTTAACCATTATTTGGCAATTGTGTTATCCCTGAGAAGGGTAATAATATCTGGTGGCGCTGAATAAAGTATTCATGACGACGGACCAGAATATAATAAAATTATATATGTTTATTTCTAATTTTCTCCGCTTTACTGGGAGAATGATGTTGGCTGATGGAATTAGCGCTTTAAAGAATTGCAATGCGGTCGACGCAGTCGGCGCCTGAATTACAACTGGTTTATACAACAATTTTCCGCAAGGTGGCGGTACAAAGCATGAAAATGGTAGAACTGTTTTATAAGACTTAACCTACTCCGCGCGTTAAAATTTACATAAATTTCAAATCAAAATCAGATTTCTACACTACAAGCAAAAAATTATACAAAATATTTGCAATACTTAACAAAACAATTATGTACAAATATGACAAGTAATTAAAAAAAATTCAACAAGTATTAATTGGTAATAAATATATCTTTGCAAGGCCTCGTTTTACAATTCCATGAGCAGTTTTTACAATAACTACTCTAACCTTTTTATCCGCACCAAGCACAACTTCTTGAATTCTGCATAGACACCATTTGTATGGTGGCAAATTGTCTTCCTTTATTAATACCATTGAATATGGAGTAACATTTTCCTTTTCAAATTGCCATTTATGTCGAAGTTGTGAATGATTTAAATAATCGTTACTCCATTTTTTCCAAACAATTCGCATTAATTTTGTTGTTCTTTACCAACGAGATAAATAATTATCATTTTTTCAATTAAGTTTGGTTCAGGAACAGAATTAAGTGGACGACCAATTAAATGTCCAGGTGTGAGTGTCTCAAAATCATTTGGGTCAGAAGACATGGGTAATAAAAGTCTGCTGTTTAGTATGCCTTCGATTTGAGTAGTAACAGTAAGAAATTCTTCCAAGGTTAATTTAACTGCACCAATTGTTCTTTGTAAATGGTGTTTAAATGATTTTATTCCACTTTCCCAAATTCCCCCGAATGTTGGAGATCTTGGTGGAATGAAATTCCAATTGATATTTTCTGAGATTAAGTAGTGAGATAAATTTTCAGAGGGCTTACTCATCAAATTATGTAGCCTTTTTAGTTCAGAGTTAGCACCTACGAAATTCTTAGCATTATCTGTTAATATAGACGAGCATTTTCCACGTCTTGCAAAAACACGTTTAAGTGTTGCTATCAGAACATTTGAGGTCAGATCAGTGACTACTTCTAAATGAATGGCCGTGGTAGCTAAGCATATAAATATGGCAACATACACTTTTTGAAATATTCCCTTTCGTTGGCCTTTATATCTAATTAGAAATGGCCCACAGAAATCAATTCCGCAATTGTAAAATGGGGGGGTTTTGATTAACTCTCTCGGATGGAAGATTACCTAATAATTGTTCAGAAGTTTTGGGATTATTTTTAAAGCAAACAGTGCATTCGTGAACGATTTTTCTAGCCAGATTTCTTCCCCCTAAAGGCCAAAATTCCTGTCTCACACAATGTAATAATGATTGGGGACCGATATGTATGTTTTTCTTATGGAAATATTCCATTACAATTTTTGTTAATTTATGCTTAGCAGGCAGTAACTTCGGATGTTTTTGATTTAGATTTAAACCTGAATTTTGTAATCGACCACCTACTCGAAGAATGTTATCTTTGTCTAAGAAATGGCAAAGATTTCTTACCTGACTTTTCTTTAAATGATCACCCTTGCTTAATATTGAAATTTCCTTTACAAATTCCGCTTCTTGGACAAGTTTTACTAGGGTTTTCGATGACTTACATACTTCTGAGTGGGTTAATGGGTCAGTACATGGCTCCTTGGGATTCTTCAAATTATGTAAAAATCTGAAAACATAACTTAAAATGCGACAAAGTTTAGTAAAATCATTATTAATGACTTTTTAAATATTAGCAAAGTTATTGTTCTCGTGTACACTTAACACTAAATCGCTACATGATTTCTTGAGTTCAATTTTGAAGTCATCATTGCCTAAGCAAGGAATTTCCATTGGATCTGGAATGTCCGAAATCAAGAAAGTGGGACCAGTCCACTATAATGAGTTGGATTGAAGCTCATTAGCTGCTGTTCCTCGTGAAATAATGTCAGCTGGATTATCGTGTGTAGAAACGTGCTTCCACTTATAGTCTTTACATAGAGTCTGAATTTCTGAAACTCTATTTGCCACAAATGTTTTAAGTTTGTCAGGAGGTGTGTTGATCCAGGCCAATGTAATGGTAGAATCTGTCCACATGTATATGTGGGTGAATTGTAGCTGAAGGATAGGTATTACCCTTGACACAAGTCGTGAGAGAAGTAATGCTGCAAATAATTCCAAACGAGGAATTGTCAATTGCTTTATGGGCGCTACCTTGGATTTGCTGCACATTAGTAAGGTCTGAACAACTCCTTGATCACTGGTTGAGCGCAGGTAGATGACTGCACCGAAGGCCCGTTCTGAAGCATCGCAGAAGCCATGAAGCTCAATTTTGATCGCATTGGCAACAACAACATATCTAGGTATTTGTAATTTGTTTATCTCGGAAAGTTGTTTCAGGAAGTTGATCCAGTCTTTAGCTTCCTTTGGCGGGATTGGATCCGACCCATTTAGTTTAAGTGTCCAAAGTCCTTGTAAGAAGATTTTAGCTCTAGATATCACGGGTCCGATGAGACCTAATGGATCGAGCAGTCTTGCTATTGTAGACAGGACGTCCCGTTTTGTGAAGCTATCCTGGAGGTTTGTAGCTACCTTGAAGGTGAAGCAATCTGACTGAGGTCGCCAGAGCATTCCTAGAGTTTTCACTGTATCGTGCTGCGAATCAAATGCGTATTCCAAATTGGGGTTGTCTTGGAATAGCTGTGGATGATTTGACACCCATTTGTATAGTTCCATTCCTCCTCGTTTCAATAGTTGAACAAGTTGAAGCTGTAACTGTTTTATTTCTTCTAGGGTCGCTGCACCTTACAGTATATCATCCATATATACGTCGTTGCAAGTAACATCAGCTGCATTGGGAAAGTCTTTACATTCATCTT
>QLNU02015270.1:122462299-122473953 GCA_006491805.2 Dysdera silvatica
CCCCGCTTGGAAGTTCAGAGTCCACTTTTTGGTTGACTATTTCTGTCTGCTGGACTTCCTGCTCGCGGTGAATTAGTGTGTTATACTTTTTATTACGTATCCTAGATGAGAAGTATGAAGTGCAAGGCAAACTGTGCGCCTTTAAACAATTTCTACACAGTTTGAATGTTCTTATGGTATCCAATCTTTGTGGTATAGACATGTTTAAAAATTTTGAACACTTGTATAAATTGTGAAATTCTTTACATAAGATGCATGCCTTAATGGAATTTTTACAAATGTTTTTATTTGAACTTACAAACAATTTTTTAGGTTTAGTCATAGTATTGTGAAACCACTTTGATGGTTTGGAAGGCGAACATTTTTTTAAATTTTCTAAAACCATTGACCTATTATCAAGAAATTCTATTAACTCGGTCAAAGAAGGAATTTTCTTGGAATTTAACGATAATTCGTACGTTCTCCTGCTTTCTTTATCAAGTTTTTGCAGGATAATATTAACAAGCATTGCTTCGGTAAGCTCGTTACACTCCAATTTCAAAACCTTTAAGGCTCTTAAACTCTTTTTTACCGTATCTGTGAGGTTTCTTAAACATTTTGATGATTCGTGCGAAATTGTCTCTAATTTTAATATTGCCTGTATATGTGTATCAACAACTGCCCGTTTATTTTCATATCTCTGCTCAAGGGCATGAAACAGCGACTCAAAATCGTCTTCGCTCGTTTCAACGTTTTTAGCATCATCGCACAAAGCTGATTTTAAATAAAATAACTTCTGCATGGTTGATAATTTATCATTTTCAGCAATTATTTTTACAAATTGATTTTTAAAATTAGAGAATTATTAGATTTTATCGTAAAAAATCGGTAATGGAATATTCGGTAATTTAGATTATAAATTTAAACTAGCATTATCTTACTTAGTATTTTTTTAATAGTTAACTGCTTTAGAATTTAACGTTGATAGAATATATTTAAGTCTTACTTCAAGATTTTCCCGTTGGTCTTCCAATTCCGATAACTCGGCTTCCATATCCACGATGTCTTCGCCTTTTTCCAGAGTTGCCTCGTAGTCTGTAAACAGTCGATTTATGTCCTCCTTCGCATCTTGAAGGTTATCCAGTTTTTGTGTGAGGTGTATCACTGAATCTTCTTTTTCCACAAATTCTTCTAAGAAGCTTTTAGTTTTGGTTAGTTTCGCTTTGACGCGACCGCGTGCTCGGTTTAAGGACTTGAACTTTGCATCCATGATGATTGCTACTCAGACTCGACACGGAGTCCGGATTATCTATCTTTATTTCTAATTTTCTCCGCGTTAATGGGAGAATGGTGTGGGCTGATGAAAGCAGCGCTTTAAGGAATTGCAATGCGGCCGACGCAGTCGGCGCCTGAATTACAACTGGTTAATACAACAATTTTCTGCAAGGTGGCGGTACAAAGCATGAAAATGGTAGAACTGTTTTATAAGACTTAACAATATCTTACATCCGCTATTTTTTCGTTATGAAAATAGTTCGTTCGGTACCTTTGTTTGAAATCCTCCCCCCACTTCTAAGACTTTTCTAGCCACGATATCTTTTTACGGCAGTGATACTCAATAGGAAGCCCGCGGGCTAGATCCAGCCTGTGAATCGTAAAAACTGCCCTGGTTACCAAAGATAAGAAACTAAAATTTTTCCGGGGTGGGGAAGGGCTGATTTTTTTTTTTAGGGTGTCTAATTTTCTTCTGGGGTGTCTAATTGTTTTAGAGGGGCTAAAACTCTTACCTCAATGGTTAGTTCCTTGAATCAAAACTATTGTAGAGATTTTGTCCCCTATTGCTTATATAGCGTGTAAGATAATTTCGTTGTCATAGCTTCTGGCTCGCCGACTGAAGAAAAGTGACCCGCGACGAAAACTAATTGAGAATCACTGTTCTATAGCTTAATTAAAAGCACTTCTACCGGTGAAGTCTCCTGGCTTTCTTCAACAAAGCGCAAAGCAATCTGAGGTAATGAACTCGACTTTTACTGAGTCTTTTTCACTTTTCTGAGCTAAAAAAATGGGACACTCCTTAGCTGCTTTAAAAATCTTAAGAAAAGAAGACAGAAGAATAAAAACAAATAAAATAAATCGTATAAATGTGTGGAATTGAGTTCATATACAACTACCGTAAACCTTTTCTTCTGTTTCATCCTTTCGTGGATGTTATCGGCTGAGCCTGACCTTTGACCCCAAACTCCGTAAAATTTCCTAGCTTAAATACAGTTTGTCCTCCCGAGCAGATGTCATTTTCACATGACAAATTTTGGTCACTAACTTGGGTGTCGCAGCTGATTAATAATTTTGCAGTCTTAAATGTTCGAAGCTTTTGGTAAAAATCTCATCGATGTTAAATAAAACACAAGATGTCATTACTTAATGCCCATAATTCGGCAATACACGTTTAAAATATTTCCTTACAAAACATCGAATTTTCCATAAAATAAGAGGATGGGCTTTTACTCCGAAAATTCTTAGCTATTTCTGTTATGTTTCTTCTATTATGATTCGGATTTTCTTACTATTGACTGGGACATATTCTTAGTAGGCCATGTAATTTTGCTTTTTATACATCACAACGTGCCTCGAAATTGCGTTTATCCTCAATTTTCGTCTTTCATTGTCCGGATCTGTTTCTAAGAAAGAACCATTCCAATACCCAAAGGAGATCCACGTATCGTGTTCTCCATCCTTCCTCATTTCGGGATCCCCGGAAAACAATTTTTTATTTCTTCCTTTGTCTTGAGATATCCGTGTACAAATTACTGCAGCTCTTCCCCTTCTTCTTGTTTTTCCCTGTTTTCTGTTTTGCGTTAAAGCTCTCTGAAAAGTATCCGATGTATTTACTTTTTTCGCTGTATTTTATTTAAAAATTTATTTGCCCGAAGAAGATTTCTCTGAGCTTGTGCGAAAACAAACTTTGTTTTCATTGGAAGTTCTTTTACTAATATCAGAAAATACTATGGGAACAAATAAACCACTATACCGAGTTTATATCTTGATCAATAACGTAGGAAAAGGGATGTTTTCGGGCTCAAGCCCCCCCTCCCCTCATTACACATCAAAACACGTTATTTTCTCACATTTCATGACATAGTCTTATTTAAAGCCAGTTGGGTGTTCCCATATTTCCGCCTAAGCTCCCCAAATTTTTGAACTGTTACGTCACTAGTCTTGACGGATGCTATTGGTAAAATTACCTTCTTAATATTGAATATATTGGATCGAATTTCGAAGTATATATATATTATCCCCTCTTTAGTCCTCTCTAATGGATCAGAGACATGGAGTCCAACAGTTGCAGCAATACAGAAGAGTTACAGACAACCCAAAGATGCATGGAGCTGTGCATGCTTAGAATAACTAGGAGAGATTGAAAAAAAAACACTTGGGTGAGAGAGCAAACTAGAGTAGAGGACATCATTGTTAAAGTAAAAAGGCTGAAATGGCGATGGGCTGGGCATATCGCAAGAAGAACCAATCAACGGTGGACAACTGAAATTTTCGACTGGATTCCAGAGACCTCCGAAGACCTAGAAAACTTGCTCAAACTGGATGGGTGGCTGTGATAAGAAAACAGGGTAGGGTGATGGAGAAGCGAATTGCTCAAGATAGACTTGTGTGGAAAGCATTTGGAGAGACCTTCATCCAGCAATGGATAGATAACACAAGCCTAAAAAAAAAAGTCAAATTGCCAAAGCTGTTTAAACGATTTTAGGGTATATCAATTGTGCTGAATTCAAAAATAACCTCAGTTTTGCCAAATTTGCTCTAGTTTTGGAGATAATAAATAGCCCTCAAATTATGATTTTACCCCACATGTCTATGGTGTACACATAATACTGGGTAACACGAAATTTATTGCCGTTTACATTTTAACAGTCTTATAATAACTGTGTGTTGCTTATACCGAATATGGCATCGCATTTGCTAGATTGGATCTAGTTTTTGAGATAAATGGATTTTTCTGTTGATAAACATGAAACATACAAAAAACTATAGGTCATGCATATATTTCTCAAAAGCACATTGTAATTTCCCCAGAACATGCAAAAGTAAATACAAAATAAAATTTTATGACAATAAAAAAAACCAAATTAATATGGATTGTTGCAATTATTCCGCAGAAAAACAATGTTTGTATGATTTTTGTTTATGTGAATAATTTGGACAATCACGTTGCAGGCTCCAGCAATAATCTGCCATCATGTGTCTATCCCATCTGCCTTGACACCTTTCTTCCATCACTTTGATCTCTTGTTGGAACCTTTCTCCTTGTTCCTTACTGAAATCACCAAGATTGTCCGGAAATTTATCTAAATGGCTATGAAGGTAGTGTAATTTTATGCTCATGTTTGCACCCAAAGTTTTAAAACTGATAAGCATATTTTTACTAATTCTTCATAATTCTCTTCTTTATATTTGCCCAAAAAATTTTAATAACAGAAACAAAACTGCTCCAAGCAGATGATTCAACATCGTTCATGCATTTTTTGAAGCTTGAATCCTTGATAACTTTGCGTATTTGGGGACCATCAAAAATTCTTACTTTTAGTTTTTCCATACTTATGTTTGGAAAAATCTGCAAATGTACTTGAAGCAATCACCATCTTTGTTTAAAGCTTTTACAAGTTGCTTCATTAGACCAAGCTTAATATGCAGTGGTGTAAGAATGATTTTTGCTCTGTCCACGATATTTTCTTTACCTACTGTCATACTTTCTCTTAAAGGCCATGTTACTTTTCCCAATGTTTTTGTTCTGCTCTGCTATCCCGTAAGCAGATAAAGCATGGGAACTTTGTGTAGCCGCTTTGCTGTCCAAGTAAAAAATTAACCATTTTTAAATCAACGCAAATAAGCCATTGGTTCTCGTCATAAGAGATCTTGTCCAATACCGTTTTAATATTACCGTATTCTTCTTTAAGTTTTGTTGAATGAGCAATGGGTAATGATGTGCAGCGGTTACCATTGTGCAATAAAACACATTTTAAGCTTCTGGTGGAACTATCTGTAAAAAGCCGCCAATCCTATGCCTTATATTGTGACAATTCCATGTGGATAACGCATCTAGAGATATTGTTACAATAAACAAGTTCCTCATCTTGACTAAATAATGGAAGAAATTCCTCTCGTCCTGTAAATTGTTATTCTGGTTTCTGGCTTTAAACAGTTTTGTTCCTTCAATCTAGATGCCAAAAGTTCAGTTCCTTATTTCGATAGGTTGAGGTTGCGTATCAGGTCATTGAGTTCATTTTGAGAGAATTGTTGTGGGGTTGCAAAGCTTCCTTCATATTCACTTATATAGTGCTACAGCTTTTGCTGCAATTGGAATCATGCATTTCTCTCAGATCTGAGTATGAAAGATCAGGCAATGTTAAGAACACTAGTATTGGAATCTCATCACTGTGTGGCACAGGCCACCTTGCTGATTCCAAATCCAGCTAAATCCATGTCCGTTTTTTATAGCGATTGAAGCCTTTCACATTCACAATACAAAAATAACAATCATCGTGGTGATTTTGTAGTTCTCTCTACACCATGGGTATACCAAAGTTTAAACTTTTTCTAACTCCATCTGTCCATTGTCCAAGGCACTCTACACACGTTTGGCAAACTTTGTGGAGAGCCCAAGACTTACCTTCGTCTCCAAGCTGCACGCTAAAATAAGCAAGGTATGTTTGTTTAACGAAGTTTGTAACGTTTTTACTTTGTTTTTGCTGAGTGTATTCACCACAAATGTAGCAGAATGCATCAGAATTATTTACACAGCTCCTTCATGAAGAACAACTCATCTGGAAAAAAAAGTTAAAATGAATGTATGATATTATTCGCAAGAGATATATTTAAATGATTTTTCGCTGTTAACATTGAATTAATGATTACATTATTAATTCAGTGAGAAATGAACAGATCAATTTCAAATTTATTGTTAGTTAAATACGTATGATGAAGAAAGTTGAAATTGAAAGCAAATGAAACGTCAAACACCAGAGCAGTCAGGAAGTGCATAACGAAGAAGAAAAATGTTACACCTATTCACACTCAAGTCTCCGAATGACAACATCACAATCGCGTATTGGAACTTTCCTAAAACAATTCAACGCATCTATATCCGGATTTCGTTATGCTTGTATTAATGGTGTTGACCTTCAAAAATGTTTATCAGGGGTTGATCACACATTGCGAAAACTTACAGATATGATATTATGGAAGAGAAAATCGTGTTTTTCAACATAAAAATCCATTTATCTCAAAAACTAGAGCCCATCCAGAAAAACCGTTGCTATATCCTACATTAACAACATAAAGTTAATAAAAAGTCATTAAAATATAAACGGCAATAAATTTAATGTTGCCCAGCGTAATGGTTGAATATGATGATGATATATTGTATGCTAACGATCTAAATACAAAGTGTTTTTTTTATAGCAATGGTCAAATGAAACAGAGCTATGTATACAGAATGAGCCAAAATGGAGGTTATGACAAATACCCTCCCTCTTATCTGCCAGACGTAAAAAAGAAAAATTTCGATGTGAAAAATTACTTAAATCAGTTAAGATTGTGGAATATGTTAGTTATTTAACAAGAAGTTATGTGTATAAAAATATGAAATATTCAACTTTTCATACGTGCTTTCCGCCGACAACTTTCTAAGCAGAAAAATACCGTTCTATAACTGATGAATCAAATAAAAATATTTCATGTTTTTATGTGGAATATTTACTAAGTGGCCGTACATTTAAAATTTTAGATTTGATTGCCAAGAGGTTAAAAATTATTTACAATTCGAAAACTTTGGAAAAATATAGAATGTAAATAAATAGAAATTTGAAAAAAATGGACTTTTGAAAAATAGAATTTTTAAAATATAGAAATTTTCTGAGTTTAAGTGTCGTTCGAAACAAGTTCATGGGCGCATGCACTATTAACGGGTAACATCTGACGCATCTTTTATCACGCATTGTGGCATAGCACATACGTTTTACATTTTGATGATATTTTTCATTTTGGGGTAATCACCAATAAGATCCTTTATTCTAATTACAAAACACGTTACTTATAGTTTAAAATCACATTTTTTTAAAGAAGTTTCAGATGCATATTTCCCAAAAGCAACATGAAAGATTTAAAAAAAAAAGAGTTAATAAATTCAGACTTGAAAACCAAAGTTTTGACCACAAGCATTAGCTAAATTGCAGTGGGAAAAATAATCTACATTCGTCCTTTCTGCGTTGTCTTCGTCTACGTCTTTGTTAAAATATTTATCAAAACGGAGAATATACATATTGGAAAATTTCTTTTGTGTACGTTGAGAAAGATGTCTTTGATGAAGATTTATCTTTAGGGCGCACAATGAAGGAAGCGATAGAATGATTACTTAGGGTAAATTCAACTTTTATCAGAAAGTTCAATATGGTATCAGCTCCGAATTTGGACATCTGAAAGAAATCTCTTTTAATCAGCGCTTAGTTAAACATTGACAGTGTATGTTTTGGAATCGCTGAAGTTGACGTGACGCTAGCGCATATTATTAATAACGTTTTGTCGCAAACTTTGCTATTTTTTTTTTTTGAATATTTAATCTCATAAATTAAATTGTGATTTTAACGAGTTTCAGTTCTTTTTGTTGTATAATAGAATCGCTTTCACTGAGGCTTTGAAACATAAGCGGGTTTTGCAACTTTCCTTTTTAATAAATATTTGACGACCTTATAAAATTTTGAGTGCCAATTTATAAGATAAAACAATACAAACAGGTGCGTGGTTACGGCGTTGACAGCCCTGGACGAAACATGTTTTAGCTGCCCTCAAAAATGTTTTAATGTAACACAACGATTAACAAAAATGTTCTTCACTGGTAATTAGAGTTGGCGCAGTATAGCCCAGATGCTCTTGCGCCATAAAAAAGCCAAACAATCAATCAATCAATCTTCACTGGTCCAAAGGTAAAGAAAAGATAATGAAGTCAAATTAAGAATAAATATTTCTAAACAAAGTTAACCGGGCATATATCAACCACTCGGCATTTTTTCCTTAACGTCGATTTTGCCGATAAATGAAAGGGTTTATTCAGGTCTATTATCTCATTATAAACACAAAGTAAAGTCAGTATTATGCAATTATAAATTTCTGTTTCTTAGGTCGTTGTTCGCGATAAGTTCTTTTTTCTTTATCGGAAACTGGAAGTCTCTGTAATGGTTATAAGGACGCCACAGTAACTATGTTAACGTATTTGTCTACTAACGTATATATTTATTTTGACCACCATTTAGAAGCTTCATCAAAGTTATGGGAAATATAACATCACATATAAAAGGTCAATAATCATATACTCTGGCAACGTATATAAGGGCCCCCTAAGAACTTATTGCTTAGTGCTTGCACTGCATTTCTTTAGTGGTTCTGGATGGCCGCCCAGCTCGCCACCCATTAATTACGTCCCTGAATACAAAGTTTCACCCGGAGATTGTATAACAACAGTTATTTTGGCGCTGGTTTAAAAACACGACGTTTTGAGAGACAACTGCTCCTTTATCAAGGGTGAAAGTCCTAAGCTTATATACCCGCATGTTGGGAATCCCCATCTGACGTCATCTGATGCGGGGTGACTGGGAAAAACCCCACATACGATGGCGTCAGAAGGCTAACCTTCAACTCCAGGTTTTGGCAAAAATCTTGTAAGATTTTGAATTTTACAAGTACTTCCCCAAACCTCGAGTTTGGGTAGCCATCTGACGTCATCATCAGTGTGTGGGGTTTCTCTTGCTGGGACGATCCGATGGTGGATGACGTCAGGGCCAAAATTGTGTTTTGGACAATGTTGCGTAGAGCGGAAAAAAATGCATGTGGCATTCATCAAAGAAACGAATAGAAAAAAAGAAAGAACAACGCTGCCACAGCTTCACTTTATAGACGCAGGTACTAGGGAAACACTTGCTGGATCGCTATTTTAGATGAAGCTATAGACGCAGAGTTCTATGAGCTAATGGGATCCGAACTTCCCAATAATTTAAAATTTTAGTTTTGCATGTAATGTATAAATATATATAATATGTGCTTAGGCCCCCTCCCCCACTATTTTTGAAAACTCTACATTGGTGGCTGGAGCCGTATAGAATTATTAGCCTAACTCATTTAACGTTTTAGATTCTGATTTTGTTGCAGATTTTTACATTGGACAAGTTTAAGTCCAATGCACCAGAGACGAACTGTTTAATCTATCTTTTAATTTTGGAGGTAGATATTATTACAGCTTTGTTGCAAATAATTGTGTCAAGTTTTGTTAATAAATAACACTATAAAAGTTAGTTTGCGAGTATGTATTATTTCTGACTTTAACAAATAAGAAACGATGAAAATGCATTAATACGATAGGCAACTGTGCATAATAGGTAACGATATTATAATTTTGCCTAGTGTTTCAATGTATTTTTATCATGTGTATCGCATAGTGAGTTAATCTCCAATTCAAGATAAAAAAATGACGATACATGTATAATAATATATATCATCATCATCATCATATTCAACCATTATCTATCCACTGCTGGATGAAGGTCTCTCCAAATGCTTTCCACACAAGTCTATCCTGAGCAATTCGCTTCCACGTCACCCCAACCTGTTTTCTTATTTCATCTACCCATCTAGTTTGAGGACGTTTTCTAGGTCTTCGGTGGTCTCTTGGAATCCAGTTCAGAATTTCTGTTGTCCATCGTTGATCAGTTCTTCTTGCAATATGCCCAGCCCATCGCCATTTCAGCCCTTTTACTTTAACAATGATGTCCTCTACTCTAGTTTGCTCTCTCACCCAAGTGTTCCTTTTTCGATCTCTCCTAGTTATTCCAAGCATGCACCTCTCCATGCTCCTTTGCGTTGTCTGTAACTTTCGTATTGCTCCAACTGTTAGACTCCATGTCTCTGATCCATAAGAGAGGACTGGCAATACACACTGGTTGAAGACCTTTCTTTTTAGACACAAAGGCAATTTCCCCTTCAGGATAAAACTGTTTCTTCCAAATGCACTCCAGCCAAGTTTAATACGTCTGTTGAGTTCTTTCATAATATTGCCATCCATTGAAATCAGCTGGCCAAGGTAAATATGAATCTTGATTTCTGGCTCATGCTTGTCAACTTGCTTATTTTGTTTTCTCTACAAAATTATTGAACATGATCTTAATAATTTTGTTCAATAATTCCCTATAGTATATATATAGTATATAAATATATAGTATATAAATATATAGTATATAAATAGTATATAATAAATAATATATATAGTATATAAATAGTATATATATAATAACATATGTATAATAATGCATGTATTGTCATCATACATGCATAATAATATATGTATAATAATGTATGTATTGTCATTATACATGTATAATAATATATGTGTATGTATAATATATGTATGTTATTATACACGTATAATGGCGGTACATGTATAATGTATTTAGAGTAAGGACAATTTATATGGTTCATGCATGTAATGGGATTTAAATAATCACATCTATACACTGGGCTAGACCATACATGGTTTTCATTTTTTATCGGCCACCAATTAAATTTTCTTTTATTTTCTTTCCTTTTTATTCCATTTTCAAATTTTGTCTTTTTTTACCAACTTTTTTTAGCCAACTCTTAACTAAATAATACTCTTAACCAACTCTTAACTAAATAATACTCTTAGCCAACTCTTAACTAAATAATACTCTTAACCAACTCTTAACTAAATAATACTCTTAGCCAACTTTTAACTAAATAATACTCTTAACTAAATGATATTTGAAAAGTCATGCAAAAATGCTCCCTCTTATAATAAATACTCTGTAAAATAATACATTTGGTATGTCGCTTGCCATTAGAAATTTCTATAAGACATGACCTTATCTGAATACTGCGTTAATCTCTCACCCCCTTTGCACAATTCGGTAAAATTTGGTGAAAGAAATATTACCGTAATACGCAGATACCCAGTAATGGCTAAAATAATTTATAATATAGCTGCCATAGAATAAAGCATGCGGATTTAAGCCGCTTTAAGCGAGTGACAATACAACAAACGTACATAGATTTAAATGCAAACCCGCGTTACACATTGTGGATTACGATATTAATCACTTTTAATATATGAGGCAATAACTTTACAATACTGTACTGCAGGAGAAGACAGTTACATAACATTAAAAGGAGAGAGAGAGAGAGGTTAAAGTCAGAAAAGAAACTACGGCATGTCACTGAAGATCAATTTCACTCAAATAGGAGAAACCAACTAGTTGGAAGAATCGAGGGGTCATTAATGGGTGAATTTGGTGAATATCAGTGCGATTAATTGCTATACGAAATTTTGCCTTTTTTGCCATTAGCATTTTTGATACTACCAATATTAACCAAAATTGAAACTCGTAATTTCAAAAAAAGGAAAGCTACATGAAGTTTATCCGTCGTGTACATTGTATTTCAGACTGTAATATGCATTTCATTCAATAACCGTTAAAAAAAAAAAAAAATCGAAATATATTTTGAGGCTTTAAGTAAGTGATTAAAAATTAATGTATAAGTTGTCAAGGGAGGTGATATATATTACTTTTTGAGGGGCGGGGGCGAAAAAACACAACTAGGTG
>QLNU02015270.1:122479935-122505137 GCA_006491805.2 Dysdera silvatica
GCACCTCGCTGGTGCTCGCAAACTGTAGAATTTTTTCCCCTCATGACGGAATATCTCGGAAGGTTCGCTAAGGCTTCTAAGAAAGGCGGGTTGGCGCATCCGCCATTTTGATGCTGAAGTTATGGTTTCAAATTGTATTTATTGACGAAATTTTAAAAGTTACTCCAACGTTTACATTAATCGGATAATCGCGGATTGTTGATTATTTTTATGCCAAAATAGCGATCATTGCGCCAATGCGGAAAACCTTTATTGCTGAGGTAAATGAAACCGGAATTCTACAACAAAATGGCGGCTGATGCGTCAGCCTATAATTATAGGGGCTCTTGTTCAACCTATTTTGCCAAATAATCACTGCCTAAAAGTTTTCACCCACGGAAGACAAAAATCGCCCGAATTTCTCCACCAAATCAATTCAAATTTTATCAATTATGTATTGATTATTATATTGATACTAAAGTGAGATCGCACGCTTCTTATAAAATATATACTTTAATTAGCGAGAACGAGCAGGCACATCGATTAATTAAATACATATATATGTGATTTTAGACAGTTGCCTCCACAATCACTTTGCCTGGCAAACCGTTTTGCTATAGCATGTCCAAAGCTTTTAATGAAGTAGCTAAATAAAACACAATATTATAGCAGTTAAAATTAAATAATTTAATGTCATGATAGCTGTTTCAGTAGACTCCTGCTATTTTTTCCAAACGATATATACTTATGAACTGTTGATTGGTAACGCTGGTCAAGGTTGCCGCTATATGAGCTACAAACATTGCTTCGGAGAAAAATAACCAGATTTTTGAGATAGGAGAAATGTCTCTGGATACAACAGAGATCCACGGGGCGGCAGAAATATTCAGGAAATGCGTCAGGAAAACGTTCCTTCTCGTGGATCTGTGTTGTATGCAGAGACGTTTCTCTTATCTAAAAAAACTGCTTATTTTTCTCCGAAGCAGTACTTGTAGCTCGTATAGCGGAAACCGTGACCGGCATTGCCAATCGACAGTTCGTTTGGTTCAAAAATGTATATCGTTTAAAAAAAGTAGCACGAGCCTACTGAAACAGCTGTCACGACATTAAATTGTGTAATTTCTAACTTCGACAGTATTGTGTTTTATTTATTTACTATTTTAGTTTTGCGCAGTGTATCACGCCAATCGCAGTTTCATCAGAGTTCTGATCAATATAAAAAAAACATCTAATATTGTCAGCAGATGCATACGTTTCGAAAACCAAATCACAAAATATTTCCTTGCAAAAGTTTGATTTTTTCGTAGTCTGAAGTATAGACTTTTTGCCTAGAAAATCCTTTGCCATTTTGTTTCTTTTATTATTATCAGCGTTTTTTCTTGATGGATCGGAAAATCTTCTTGGTGGATGACTCCATCGTTTTTTCCTACATCGTAATATACCTTGGGACTGTGTTTTTGCCTCAATTTTCGTTTTCCGTTGCCCGGATTTGTTTTCCCTCTGTGAGAAAATTATGCCGATGCCCAAAGGAACTCCCAAGATCGTGCTCTTCATTCTTTCGCATTTCCGGATTCTGGAAAAGTGAGCATTTCTTTCGTTGTTTTGATCTACCCATGTAAAAATTATCCCGGATTTCCTCTGTCTCCTTGCTCTTCCCGGCTGAAGTTTTCAGAAGGCATCCAGTACCTTTATTTTTACATTTAAAAAAAAAAACCTTTGCGCAAAGAATTTTTTTCTAAGGTTGAAAAACTATCAGTGTTTTTATTAAAGCCAGTTTTCCATCTTTGAAAATGAATTTTGGGAACAGATTCGATTCTAAAATGAATGCCTTTCCGCAACAAACATAGCAGGAATAAATTCGATGCTTGAATGAGTTAAAAAATGCACCCATTTTTCTAAACCAAAACTGCATAGATCATGATCCCAAAAGGTTTAAATTGCCAGTTCAACTGCCACATGAAAGCTAAAACAAAAGCTTTATAATTTTTTACTCTATCAGTCATAAAAGAAACTACGTTGAACAGATGAAAGTACTGCTTCCATTTTTTGAGATTGGTGTTTCCTTTGCTGTATGTAATTCGAAAGCGTGATTGATGCTTTAATTGCTGAGCTATTGAGCCCAGCCATGCATTGTGTTCTTTTCATACTGACGCTTCTCATATAGATTGATAGGGGTCAGGCTAATTGGATCATGAGGCTACAGATGGAGAAATCGTGAGAATTATTTATTACTGCTAACTAAAAACCCCTTGATTTATATGAACGTAATAAACATTAATTAATTTATGTGCATTATTAGACTCTCTACGCTCTTTATAATTAATGAAATAGGTCGTATTTCCAACGAAGAAAGCATTGTGCCTTAGTGACATATTGCATCTTGTAAATGCAATCATCCTCTCTCTCTCTCTCTCTCCAAACTTACCAATCTGACTAGTGTCTAGCCAAAATGATGCCAAACGTGCCAAGTGTAGGTGTGCTGACAGAGAAACATCTTGAAGTGGATTGGCAATGTCTGTTGTTGATGATGATGATGAACGTAATTAGCAGAAGTTACATGCATTGTTTGGATATTGTATTCAGCTGGGGATGGACTGGTTTTGCCACAACTTGGGGTCTTGTATCAAATGCTTCTTTAGAGTTAGAAAGAAATAGACACAAGATATACATTCCTCTCTCCTTTAATTGTCAGATGTCAATTTTGAAGGGTTTCAATTTAGACAGAAATTCTCGATGCGTAGATAAAACCTTCTTTAAAAAATTGTACTTACAATTGATGAGAATTGATGAGTAATTGATGAGTACTTTTACTCATCACTTCTTTCTATCACTGTCTTACCTTTAAAAATTTGTTATATCTTATCTGTAGATAGCTATAAGTTAATGCATTTGCCGTTCCAAGACGATTCGATGCAAATTTTATCTTTAGTTCAAAATTGGATCACTATTCAAATAATTTAAAAATAAAATAATATTCCAAATATTTTTTGGTTTATAAAAAACTTATGGTTATTTAGCTTTCTCATGAAGTCAGATAATAAATATTTAATATTTCTGAGGGAAGATGATATTTACGATCAGTTTTATAATTATTGTTAAAAGAAGAGAATTTAAGGCAGTGCAAGCGGTTCCGTCTCACAGGACCACAAGTTGAGGAGGGGGGGAGGAAGAGGCAACTAAATGGTCCAACGACGTGTGGTTAAGTCCAAATTCAATCTGATCATCAAATTACTCAATTACTTATTACTAAAAAGTTTTAGTAAATCAAACTAACGCTTTATATGTTTCAAGACTGCAATAATTATTCCAAACACCTACTTGCGATCAAACATTGCAAATGAGTGGTTATCGGATATGTGTTCTAGCGTTTTGAAGATTCAATGCGCATTAAACAGGTAAATAAAAACTGCAGGTAAATAAAAACTGCATTAAAAGAAATTATTTCGAAAATAAACAATATTTATTTAAGATATATTTCATCTTAATTTTAGTTTTTAAATTTTTTCCTATCAGTATCTTTTTTAATTTTATTCTAGAGGTTTCTATTTTATTCTAGAGCTTAATGGATAAATGACTTTGATTAAAGCTCATGAAACTGATACAATCATTTATTTAAGAAAAATTATAAATGAAAAACTTCGTTGAAAACCTTGAGTATAAGAAATACGAGTATACATCATCGAAAGTTGCATTGCTTGTCTTAATTTGTTCCAAATAACAGGTTAATCTTCGGTAGAGATCACGATTAAAAAAATCGGATAAAATTTATTCGTGTATTTTGTGTTCAAATTTTAGCTATTTAAAATACTTCTGTAAATTAGCAATTTCAGAATTCTCAAAAGTTTTCAAAATTTGATATGGGTGATAGGTTTTCCAGAAAAGGAAACACAGACCTAAAGAAAGAATGCACCATAATGAGATACCATAAATCTTCATAATGACATCATTATCGTGAATCCTCATAATGAAATTCTTATCGCAAATCTTCATAACTAAATTCTTATCCCTAATCTTTCATAACGAAATCCTTACTGTGAATTTCATAACGAAATCCTTATCGTCAAATTTCATAATAAAAACTTCATTATGAATTCTCATAATAAAATTTGTCGTGAATTTTCATAACAAAATCCTTATCTTGAAGCTTTATAATAAAATTCTTATCGTGAAGCTTGATAATAAGATCCTTACTGTGAATTTTCATAACGAAATCCTTACTGTGAATCTTCATAACGAAATCCTTATCGTCAAATTTCATAATAAAAACTTCATTATGAATTCTCATAATAAAAACTTCATTACGAATTCTGATAATAAAACTTCATTATGAATTCTGATAATAAAAACTTCATTATGAATTCCTCATAATAAAACTTCATTATGAATTCTCATAAAACTTCATTATGAATTTTCATAACAAAATCCTTATCTTGAAGCTTTATAATAAAATTCTTATCGTGAAGCTTGATAATAAGATCCTTACTGTGAATTTTCATAACGAAATCCTTACTGTGAATCTTCATAACGAAATCCTTATCGTCAAATTTCATAATAAAAACTTCATTATGAATTCTCATAATAAAATCATCCCTAATGAAATTATCTTCCTCGTAGACAAAATATGTTTAGTTACACTTTATAGTCCTTAATTCACAGTTACTCAGGTGGACTAGTTTAGATAATTAAATATATAATATATTTTACCTGAAGTTTTTTGTATTGTAAAGAAATATAAAGTTGTAAAATTTTCCGACAGCAAAAAAATAATAAGCGTGTTAATAATCTTGCCAAAGGTTTTTATGGATATATATTTGGAATTCATGGAAATACTTCAGAAACACGTGCGTGATCATTAAGCTATAATGAAATATATGCTTATATGCGTGATATATAAGTTTTAATGATTATTAAGCTATATGAAATTATCAACCCCAGGTAACATTTGTCAAAAACTGTGTCAGACTTATCGCATGTTAAAAATTAGATAACAATATGAACAGTTTACTTAATGTACCTTCACAGGGATAACACAATTGCCAAATAATGGTCAACACAGAAAAGCCTCCGGGGCGAGATTTTTGTGAGTTTTTCGTGGGGGAATTTATTATACAATAATTTTTGCCACCCACGTATATTTAGCTCAAACTAGAGCTTTTTGTGTTATCCCTGTGAAGGGTAATAATATCTTACATCCTCATATACGGAGAAAAATGCGTTTGTTCTTGTCCTCGTTCGTCTAGTAGGTCAAGACACCGCGGGCTCAACGCGGGGACCCTGGTTCGAATCCAGGATGAGGACGGCGCCTCTTTTTCTCCAAAACCAAAAATACTCTAGTTTGAGCTAAATATACGTGGGTGGCAAAAATTATTGTGTAGTTTACCTAATGGAAATGGAAACCCAGGTGTGAGTGATTAGCGGGAAATTCTATAGTGTGTAATGTCTATTTCCAAATGCAGTAAACTCGCATGATAGCGACCCCCGATATAGCGACTCATTACGATGTAATGACCCATGGGAACATCTCAGCAGTTTTCCCCATAGATGTAATTCTACTTTAATATAAAAATTCCATTTAACGACAGTTTATAATATAATATTCCTGCAGGGAGCCCCTTCAGAATCATTATAACGTGTGTCCACTTAAAAAAAATGAAATACAGAAAGCAATAAAAATTAAAATAGAAATGTTTGTCATCAAGAATTCCAAAATCACCTACAGCAAAACATGGTTGGAGCGAAAGTGAGTTACCGCTTTGCCTTCTCCGATGCCAAGCTACTGGAACGAGTTCGCAGTCCGTCTGATGAATTTCTTGGAAGCGGTGCACATCTATCAAATCAGTAAATGCGCCATAAATGATTCGGGTGAAGGTATGTTTATTCCGGATTAATACAAGAAATTGTTCCCACATATTAACCAATAATATTGCTTGTTGCGTTTGAAGTTAAACCTCGATAACTCGAACGTCTGTAACTCGAATTTTCGGTAACTCAAAGTAACTTTACATTCCCGGTCGTGAGAATAGGCTTTAACGTTGAATCTTTGTTCTGTAATTCGAAGTTCGGTAAGTCGAATTATTCGATAACTCAAAGACATTTTCGTCTCCCAAACATCACATCTCATCCACAAGTCTAATTTTCACGAAAAACAATTCTACTTAAAAAAACTTTCGATTGTATCAAAACAGTGCCAATGAAGCTTCCTGTGTCTCTCAGACCTACCTGTCTACTTAAGCTGTCGCTTTTTGAATAATAAAACGTGCTAAAATTAATTATATGGCACAAAATTAATTAAATGCGAAATATGCCTTTAAAATATTTTATAAACTCACTTCAAATAAACAAGTTAAAAACATGTTCCTTATCAATTATATTCTTATATATCAGACCAGGTTTAATGCCTACGTTTATTTAAATAATAGTCATTTCATTGATATTTATATTCTAATGATTTTCTTTATTCTGTTGATGTGATATTTTATATTACATTTATGTGTTTTTGTATTTTATTACCATATTTCTGCTGCACTTTTATGAAATGTCAATTTTACTCCCCTCATATTCATTTTATGTATCTATACATCTGATGTTTCATGTCCAAATGATGTCAGAATCCATAAAAAATTGTATTCGATAAATGAGAACAGCTTTAAAATTCGATAAAAAGGAAGTCATAGTAAATAGTTCAACAAAAGGTACCCAAAGTTTCATATTTGTGAGTTTTTCTGTGTTTGAAAGGATGTCAGATCTTGTTTCTAGATTTTATTTTTTAAATAATCCAATTTCATTTGTATTTTCTTTATATTTTCACAAACTTATTTTCTGTCAAATATTTTATTCGTGTCGACATCGCCATTCCCTGAAACTTCTTATGCAGATAAGCACAACTATTTTATTTTACTTTCATGCAATTGAAAACTTTGTTTATTAATCCATCGGGAATTGTCCAGGAAACAAAAAGCAAACACAGGTTTTCATTTCTTTCCCGAAAAAATTTTAATCCACAAAAACGTAAAGTAGAGATATTGGAAAAAAATCCCTCTTCGAAGGATTTCTTTCAAGTGGCTCGTCTCTTCCCAGTTTTAGTAACTACTGAACGAAGCACGTTATTTTTGGTTTTATTCACGAGATATTGGAAAGTGGAAAGCGTTCCTTTATTTTATTTGTTTTCGATGTGAAAAATCAATAAAAATGGGAAGATAACTGTTGAAGTGGTGCTCTAGTCATCATACTGGCCTCTGCATCTAAATCGTAAAAGAAATTAATATTTGTAGTGTCCTGAAAAAGCATATTGTGTTATATTATCGAAATTTATAGTATCTGGACCAATTTTTTTTATAGAGTACCCTAGTATTTAAAGTTGTTTAGGTTTTTATGAGGTGCTGGATACCTTTGGAGAGGTGTACGTTATTCTAATATATAGCTTAAGAACCTTTTTTTTTCTATAAAAGTATCCTCTTATATACACAGCTTAAGAACCATTTTTTTTGTAAAAGTATACTCTTATATACACAGATTAAGAACCATTTTTTATAAAAGTATACTCTTATATGCACAGATTAAGAAATGTTTTTTATCTACAAAATTATTCTTTTATATACACAGCTTAAGAAACTTTTTTTCTATAAAAGTATCCTCTTATATACACAGCTTAAGAACCTTTTTTTATATAAAAGTATCCTTTTATATACACAGCTTAAGAAGCGTTTTTTTAAATTTATAAAAGTATCTTCTCATCCGAGTACATGCTTTTGCTGAACACTGTATTTAAGGGTATATTGAAATCAAGTAAATTTTTATATTTATAAATGTTTCGTAAAAAAAAATTATTGAGTAAGGATTATACAGTGAACACTTTACAAGGAATAAAATCATGAATGCGTATTTATTTAATCTAATGGTCATAAATTAATCCTTTTTTTTTAATTGGTAACTTAAATTTTCTGAAAATTCTGGTATTGGTTTGATTATTGAAATATTGGACTGAAATTCACGAAAATACTGCTAATAATAATTATGTGATTACTGACCTTCTCAGGGATAGTACAATTGCCAAATATTGGTCAACACACAAAGCCATGGGGGCCGAGTCTTTTGTGAGTTTTTCATGGGGGAATTTATTATACTTAATAATTTTCGACACCATGTGCAATCTCAGGCTAGAATTTTTTAGGTATAGGAGAAAAAGAGGCGCCGTCCCCGCCCTAGAGTATCTCCGCGGAGCCCAGTGTGGTTCGACCGTCAAGTAGGTCAAAACATGGGTGAAAATTAATAGGTATAATAAACTTCCCCACGAAAAGTTGACAAAAAACGTTCTCCCGTGGCTTTGTGTGTTGACCATTGTTTGGAAAGTATGTTATCCCTGAAAAGGTTAATAACATTTTACATCCTCATATAATGAGAAAGAGAGCGTTTTTCCAATCTTCGATGGTCTAACGGTCAAGGCACTACGGGCTTAACGGAAGGACCCTAGTTTTACTCTAGAGCGAACACGGTGGCTCCTTTTCCCCTATAACTTAAAAAGCTCTAGCTTGAGCTTATACTTGGGTGGTAAAAATTAGTAAGCATAATAAAAATTATGGTCGGGAACTCATGAAAATTTTGGTCCGAAAATGATGTAAATAGTAGTCGAAAATAAACTGATGAAATTTAGTGCAAATTATTGAAGTTCAGTATAAAAAAAAATAAAAGTATTGAATGAAATTCAATATAAAGTCTTGATAGAGTACGATGAGAGTTGACAAAATATTGATGAAATTTGATAAACGTTGATGAAAATCGTTGATGAAATTTCATGAAAATCGTTGAAGAAATTTGATAGCTGAAAGAAAATTTGTTGAAAAAGTTAATCCATAAAATCTATGTATGTTTTATTAAATTCTTTTCCTCTTTATATAACTTACAATGACTGTCATTACTCTTAGGGCATCTTCGTTTCAGAAAAATTTGCCTGCTGAAACTGAAACTCGTTTATTTTTGGCAAGAAGCCCATACAAAGAGAATATTAACATTACATATCGATACAGAGGTTTATATATTATAAAATGTGTTACAACATAACATGTAAAGATAAACGTCGGGGGCATCCGACTAGGGCGGCGGCGAGAAAAGACTAAGTCTGACAAAGCTCACTGCTGCTCCAGGGGGTGTCGCCTAAGGGGCAATTTGAGGCAACAGGCTGAAACAAAGCAAAAGTAAATTATTATCTATTAGTAATAAACGAAAAGAGTAAATTTTTAAATTGAGTAACAGAGCTTACTGATTTAACCTCCACTGGCAAGGTATTCCATAATCTAGGGCCCAGTGCAACAATACGAGAAAGACCCAAGTTAGTCCTGGCGATAGTTGGTATTAATGAATTGGGATTAAGAAAGAAATATGTTTGACTTGGTTCAACAAAATATGGGATATCGATAACTATATGCGAATGGATAAGGTGAAACATAAATATGGCAGTCTTGAAAACAAGTAATTTATCTAAGGGGAGAAGTCTATAGTGCTGTCAGCTATTATCTTTCGTTGGCGGAATAAACTAAAAAAAAATTAGATACTATGAATATATAGAAATGAGTATATTTCACCCTAAATAAAGCTTGGTTTTGAATAGTATATTTACAGTCATTTGCTTCAAGTCTTTTTTTTCTTCTCCAATTTGTTTAGCAGACTAATAAATTCTCATTAATGCAAAATTTTCGTATTTTAGTTATATAAATTTATTTGGCAGATATTATTTAATTACCATGTTTATATCAACTAGATTGAATATGAAGATCATTTATTTTGGAATATTGCATCAGAAAATTTTAATTTCTAATGGTAGATTGATTTTCGAATTCTTCTTATATAAATGAACCTAATTCTACTCCATTGTAGCCACAAAGGACTTAACCACCTAGGTTTATTATTCCACGTGAAAAAAAACGACTGGTACACTAACGAAGACACTGTACTTTTCATTTCTCTGGGCTGGTTATTTCTATTTCTAGATACATTGGCTGAGAATTGTGGTCTACAAAAAGAGTAAAGTAATATTGAAAGAAAATTCTTCCCTCCACCGAATATTCCTCAATCCTCCATTTTGGTTAAAATTTTAGTGAATATTGGAACACTAGACGGAGCATGTCGCTCCTTATTTTATTCATAAAAGATTACATGGGAGAAAGAGGAAAAATTCCATATTCCATCCCTTTGCAACAGGGAAAAGTCATAGAAAAGGAATGAAAACCAGCTTGTTTTCCCAAACTTCGTTAAAAATGATATGAAGTTAAAAAAAAAAATATTGAGAGAGAAAGTTGAGAAAGAGAGAAAAAAAAGAGAATTTGCGATAATTATAGTCAGTGGCACTACTTCCTGTTTCCTTCCTATTGGAATAAACAAAGTCATTCATACATAACTTGCAATGAATTTTTTTCTTAATCATGTTATTGGAAACAAGAATTCAGATTCTTTTCATAAGAAAAGAGAGAGGAAAATGACAATTTTCTGGCTTCTGATGCAAAGTATCCATCTTTTTTAGGAAGGCATTCGTTTTCAAATTTTGGGCTTTGCTAGTCGCTACTTGTTTATAATTTCTCTTCACCATCTTAGATTTCATTCCATTTATCAGTTTTTCCTTTTCTAGAACGGAGATAAGTTTATATTTGCTACATCTATTCATTTTGCATATGCATTATTTCTAAATCCTCCGCCTATTGTGAGATCCAGCTTGCAATTTTCCTACCACGAAATTGCCAAAATCCCAAGCAATAGACAGCATATCAATATTGCTAATATATATTAACGAAAGTACAAAATTGAATTTGCTGAACACGTAATCAATAACGTTATTTAATATTACACCATGATTTATTACTCAAATATATATAACAGTTACGTTGATTTTATTAGCATTTTTTGTCTCTAGAATCCCGAAATATTCACAATGACCGCACTTTCTATTTTATAAAAGGGGACGTTATCATCCTTTGTACATCTGTTGTTTGCATACTTGCCTTCCGTTCTATAGACTTAATAAGTAAAATTGATGTAAATACATTATGATGCTAAAATTAATGCCTTTGTATATTTTTTTTCAACGCATATTTTTCCATCTCTCTAATTCAATATAAGAAAAAATAAAAAACAAAATTTCTTATCGTAACAATATTAGTAAAACAAAAACAAATATTAAATTATTGCAAAATATAAGCATTTTTAAACAAATAAGTTTAATTCGCATAAGAATATTCCTTTCATGTCGATACAATCACAAACAGAGAAGATGGAATTAAAACATTTTAAAATATTAAAAAAACAAATTAACTAACTTAAAAACAGACAAAGGATATTTGCAATTTGAAACACTAAATCTGGAAACATTTATTTTTCTCGAAATAACATTTTCTCCAGTTTCTCCTTTAATAATATTTAATATATTTTATTAATTTTCCGGAAAAAAATTCTCGTTCAATCAAACTGCTGTTGGTTTTCGTCCACTATGGAATCCTTTCTTTTTCGATATTAAATTAATCCATTTTGACCGCGTAAGTACAAAGGAAAATTTCAAATATTTCGTACGTATATTCGCTAAATTAGTGGAACTTCTCAAACAGAATATTATTGCAATAAATACTGCTTGCAGAAGCGTTCAAATATTTAAATTTAGTAGAACGGAAGGGATTTATTCCTGAACCTCTCTTCCACAAGTCTCGAAATTAACATTAATCACAGTTATTTAAAGAAAATTAAACGCTTGAAGGATTAATATCTATTTTTAAATGCAATGTTTAGAAAACTCTCCAGTGGAATTTCGTCCCATCGCATTCATTCATAGAACAGGAGACTGCGAAGGAGTAACCCCAAAGCAATTATGATTTTATGATGGCTGAAATTTCCCATGGCGGGGATTTTATCCTGAATGGATAGCCTTTGCGGATTTGGAAATGCCCATGTGTTTTGCTTCCGGAAAAAGGAAAGTAGTTATCTAAAATTATTATTTCCCATTCAGTGGTAAAAGTGTCTTCGTAAACCCCATGCAGGTAAAATTCTTACACGTGCAAATTTCGATCGGATGGGGATATGATAAAGAAATGTGTATTGTAAAGTTAATTAAGAAACAGAATAATTTGTTTGTTATAAAATTATTTAGCCCCACAGGTATAATGTTTGATAGTAGGTATAACATTTTGATTTAAACTGTTTGCTTGAATTTTGCTTTAATTGCTTATCAAGAAAATGAAGATAAGTTTCCTAATTTGTGCATTTTACATAATTAAGAGGAATGTACAAATTTTTAGGAATATTTCATGAAATTTGTGCTTCCTTAACTCCTAAAATAACTGAACGGCTTAAGTAAAATGTTTTTTATTTTTTTTATTATAAACATATGTTCAAGATCGTTAATACTTGGATGCACTGCACATGAGAAATGGATATAAAATCGCTGTGTGGATGGTTGAATGAAGTAATTTACGCTTAGCCACTCCTTTTAATATGTCTTATGCGAAAATATCTTGACTTCTAATTTCTTTTGTTCTTTGGCCATATTGATTAGAAAATTTTTGAATTGTTTTCGTTATAAACCGATTAGAAAAATTACAAAATGTTTTAAGTAATAATGAAGTGGCTGACTTTCGAGAAATAAAATTGATCTGATCTAACTAAAATTGACTATAATCTCGATTTTGAAACAAATAATATTTCATTCTATGCTTTATATTCATTACATAATGTAAACATGATGATATTAAGTATAATACTTAGTATGTACATTATGAAATGTCCTTCTAAAATTTCCCTCCTTCCCAGTTCTAGATTTTATATCTGTTCCCTTCACGCATTATCAATAGATAACACAGGGGCGTTTCCTGCTCGTTGGCGGTAATAGTTAAAAAAAATTTACTGCTCCTCCGTAGTCGTTTTTTTGCGCGCGAAAAACGTGTTACGGCAGAAGCTCTACTCTTTACTGCAATGAAACAATCTGTCTGTGACGTCAGCTCCCTTGATATAACGGAACCTGACCGCCAATTTTCCGCAAACGAACTATACCCTTTGTGCATAATATACGCCATTATTACATAACTAGTCTGAAAATGTTAGCATGCAAAAAAAAAATTAAATTTTTATTTTCATTAAAACAAAAATTGTTACTATCGCCTGTGATCTAAAATTTCAAAGATAATACAATACTACAGTAAATTATCTGCGGACACCTACGTACTAAACACCTTTTACACCTCCACCAAGAAAGCTCCTAGCATGGGGGAAAGCCCTCTTATTCACATTAACATTAAGGATGAAAAAATTTAGGGGAAAAAAGTGTTTAAAAATGCGACTTTGTGTGACTTTTAAAAATTGAATTAAAAATAACATCCCGCTTAAAAATATGGGAAAATATGAATTGGATGCGGAAAAATGTATTTCATTTTATGCAATTTACAGTTCGTGATAATGATGAAACATAAAAAAAGTGATAATAGTATCTTCGTGAAGGCAACGCGAACCAGTGAATTCTTAGCTAAGATGCGAAAGACGTCCCCGGGTCACAATACAGGGCCGAAAGTACGATTCGCGGCATGGGAATGCTTTTTTTTGTATGTTTCTCCGGTAAAGGACACATGGTTTTACGAAATGAATCTCAACACTGAATGGAGCAGAAAAGACGTTTATAGACAGGTATAGTAATAAAAATTCCCCATGTCTGCATTAACATTAAAAATAATTAAAATTAATGGAAAAAGGTGTTTAAATAGAGCGAGACTTTCAAAATTTGATTTAAAAATGTCAAAGCCGCCTAAAACATGAGTGAAAATAAATAATAATAGTACATTAGGTGCAGAAATTTTTTTCTATTTTATGCAAGTTACAGCACGTAAAATGGGATAAATTTTAAAATATGACGACAGTAGTTTCTGCGGGAAGGGGACTCGTATCTAGGACATACTGACCGCGAGGCGAGTGATGAACAAAAATCGTTTTTGTTCTAAAATTCCCAAAGCAATATAATTAAATTCATTCAAATGATTGAATTATTCATAAGTTTAAATAAGCCACGCCTTATGAAGTCACATGCTTCCTTCCCAACATCCTCCCCTAATTTCTGCATAGTCAAGCCTTATCAACTAATTTACATTCAGGAGTGCAAAATTAAGATAATGGTTCTAGTGTGTCATGTTTTCATTTTCAATTTAAAAAATAAGTAATAAAGGTAAAAATTACACTTTTTTTTCAGCCTTAAATGAAAAGATTTGAAATATTCAAATAACTTATTGCGTGAAGACATTTACATACAAAAGGTTAAACACTGGTAAAATAGCAATGAAAAAGATCACAAGCTTTCGGACGCGTCAGCAGCAGTCCTTCATCAGGAGTAATGACGATGTTATGTTTCTGTCTCTTTTTATACTTGAAATTTCTGGAAAAACCCTTCATCAGAGTAGTCCCGCAGAATGGAAAAACCCAGTGGGAACCAATGGGAGGCCTCCAATAGAATCATGGAAGAACCCCAATAGGGACCAATGAGAAACCCACACTGCGGGTTACCTAATTTGGGGATGTCCCATACATTTCAGAGTAAGAGTTGTTTATAAGTTTCTGGAAGTGGTTGTGATGTATTAATGGCTTTCCCATGTAGTTTGTAAGTTTCCCAAGATTCTAAGAAGAGTCTACTATTCTTGTTTGTGATGTGACGGTGTAGTATTTTTGTTGAGTCTTGTACACAGATCTCACGATAACTCAACCTTCACCTCAGTTTACCGTAAACCCACACATACAGACAGATATCTCGATTTTAAATCGCATCATCCAACATGCCACAAAGCTTCCGTTGTTAAAACATTAAGTCTTAGAGCGAATTCTCACTGCAGTAATGAAACACTTTCAAACACAGAAACAAAACACACACACACGGCACTTAAAAATAATGGATACCCTAAACGATTCATTCTCAGAAACTGTAGGGTTTCACAGGTTTCTCATTGGTCCCTATTGGGGTTCTTCCATGATTCTATTGGAGGCCTCCCATTGGTTCTCATTGGGTTTTCCCATTCTGCGGGACTACTCTGATGAAGGGTTTTCCAGAAATTTCAAGTATAAAAAAGAGACAGAAACATAACATCGTCATTACTCCTGATGAAGGACTGCTGCTGATGCGTCCGAAAGCTTGAGTGATCTTTTTCATTGCTATTTTACCAGTGTTTAACCTTTTTATGTAATTTCCTCCCTGGTACCCTGTATTTTATTTCTAATGTGTGAAGACAATTCTGCAGTTTTCACTTCCAAGTAGGACCTTCGTTCCGGATATCCGTATGCTAAATACTTTCCTCAATAAATGCGAGTCTCTCTTCTGGAACCCATTAATTGCAACCAGCTTTATAAATATATAAATTACGGATGTCCGTCTCCCATAACTTCCAGAATCGGTGCGTTATTCTTCACCTAATACCTTTGGGCTTAATGCGTCACGGGCGGAATTACAATGGGTCACTACGACATGCAGTCCGAAATTACAGAGGCCTCATGATTCCATCTCCAAATGAGGTTACAACTGTCCTTTGTGTTGCCACAAGGTTCTGTCTTAATTACTTAATTATAAAATATAATTTTGTTTAGTTTGCAGTATTGTTAGCTAGAGATAGGAGATTGGTCTCGGTTTCTGATTTTAAATAGGTTATATATAGGTTAGTATGCTTAAATAAGTTATTGCGTTAACGTGTTTCCTTCCATGTCCTAAAGCGCATTAATCAAGAGTTTAGTATTAATTTCAACTCAAATAGTTGACGGGATGAGAGGAGTAGTATTAATTTACATTAAATTAATTAGGAATTTAAATTATTCTGCAGGTTTACAGTATTTGAGAAATATCATCTGGCTTTGTATCTGGGAAAGATAATAGCAATTACTCATAGTAAACATACGAGTAACTGGGCCTTTTCTATCCGGAAAATCCTGTATTGAAACCTGAGTATCAAAATGTGGTATTAAAGTTGGTATTTGTTTTTAAGTTTAGTCAAAAACAATACGCCGGTATGTTATATAAACTACAATATTTACGTAAAATTGAATCAGTCATTTTGAAAAGGGGTCAACTCCATAGGAAAACAATGAAATATAACCCCTTTTCAAAATGATCGATTTAATTATTTGTGCATTTTTTACGTTTTGTGATTTTTCTGTTTTCCGTTGGAAACTGTATAGTGAAATAACCATTATTGATTCTTTTAAGACTGAAGTTTACATTATCTGTAATTTAAGTTGCGGCCGATGACTTTATGATAATCACTACAGGTGTTCCATATCGGTCACTGAAACGAGTAATGAACGACATTCCACATGAATCGTGAACGAGAAGACTTTCGATGATTCAATCATTGATCGATTTGGCACCTCGCTGGTGCTCGCAAACTGTAGAATTTTTTCCCCTCATGACGGAATATCTCGGAAGGTTCGCTAAGGCTTCTAAGAAAGGCGGGTTGGCGCATCCGCCATTTTGATGCTGAAGTTATGGTTACAAATTGTATTTATTGACGACATCTTAAAAGTTGCGCCAATGTTTACATTCGTCGGATAATCGCGGATTGTTGATTATTTTTATGCCAAAATAGCGATCATTGCTCCAAAACTGAAAACCTTTATCAGTAAGGTAAAATGATAGCTGAAGTATACAACAAAATGGCGGCTGATGCGTCAGCCTATAATTATAGGGGCTCTTGTTCAACCTATTTTGCCAAATAATCACTGCCTAAAAGTTTTCACCCACGGAAGACAAAAATCGCCCGAATTTCTCCACCAAATCAATTCAAATTTTATCAATTATGTATTGATTATTATATTGATACTAAAGTGAGATCGCACGCTTCTTATAAAATATATACTTTAATTAGCGAGAACGAGCAGGCACATCGATTAATTAAATACATATATATGTGATTTTAGACAGTTGCCTCCACAATCACTTTGCCTGGCAAACCGTTTTGCTATAGCATGTCCAAAGCTTTTAATGAAGTAGCTAAATAAAACACAATATTATAGCAGTTAAAATTAAATAATTTAATGTCATGATAGCTGTTTCAGTAGACTCCTGCTATTTTTTCCAAACGATATATACTTATGAACTGTTGATTGGTAACGCTGGTCAAGGTTGCCGCTATATGAGCTACAAACATTGCTTCGGAGAAAAATAACCAGATTTTTGAGATAGGAGAAATGTCTCTGGATACAACAGAGATCCACGGGGCGGCAGAAATATTCAGGAAATGCGTCAGGAAAACGTTCCTTCTCGTGGATCTGTGTTGTATGCAGAGACGTTTCTCTTATCTAAAAAAACTGCTTATTTTTCTCCGAAGCAGTACTTGTAGCTCGTATAGCGGAAACCGTGACCGGCATTGCCAATCGACAGTTCGTTTGGTTCAAAAATGTATATCGTTTAAAAAAAGTAGCACGAGCCTACTGAAACAGCTGTCACAACATTAAATTATTTAATTTTAACTGCGACAGTATTGTGTTATATTTATTTACTATTTTAGTTTTGCGCAGTGTATCACGCCAATCGCAGTTTTATCAGAGTTCTGATCAATATAAAAAAACATCTAATATTGTCCGCAGATGCATACGTTTCGAAAACCAAATCACAAAATATTTCCTTGCAAAAGTTTTATTTTTTCGTAGTCTGAAGTATAGACTTTTTGCCTAGAAAATCCTTTGCCATTTTGTTTCTTTTATTATTATCAGCGTTTTTTTCTCGATGGATCGGAAAATCTTCTTGGTGGATGACTCCATCGTTTTTTCCTACATCGTAACGTACCTTGGGATTGCGTTTTTGCCTCAATTTTCGTTTTACGTTGTCCGGATTTGTTTTCCCTCTGTGAGAAAATTATGCCGATGCCCAAAGGAACTCCCCAGATCGTGCTCTTCATTCTTTCGCATTTCCGGATTCTGGAAAAATGAGCATTTCTTTCGTTGTTTTGAACTACCCATGTACAAATTATCCCGGATTTCCTCTGTCTCCTTGTTCTTCCCTGTTGAAGTTTTCAGAAGGCATCCAGTACCTTTATTTTTACATTTAAAAAAAAACAAAACATTTGCGCAAAGAATTTTTTTTCTAAGGTTGAAAAACTATCAGTGTTTTTATTAAAGCCAGTTTTCCATCTTTGAAAATGAATTTTGGGAACAGATTCGATTCTAAAATGAATGCCTTTCTGCAACAAACATAGCAGAAATAAATTCGATGCTTGAATGAGTTAAAAAATGCACCCATTTTTCTAAACCAAAACTGCATAGATCATGATCCCAAAAAGTTTAAATTGCCAGTTCAACTGCCACATGAAAGTTAAAACAAAAGCTTTATAATTTTTTACTCTATCAGTCATAAAAGAAACTACGTTGAACAGATGAAAGTACTGCTTCCATTTTTTGAGATTGGTGTTTCCTTTGCTGTATGTAATTCGAAAACGTGATTGATGCTTTAATTGCTGAGCTATTGAGCCCAGCCATGCATTGTGTTCTTTTCATACTGACGCTTCTCATATAGATTGATAGGGGTCAGGCTAATTGGATCATGAGGCTACAGATGGAGAAATCGTGAGAATTATTTATTATTGCTAACTAAAAACCCCTTGATTAATATGAACGTAATAAACATTAATTAATTTATGTGCATAATTAGACTCTCTATGCTCTTTATAATTAATGAAATAGGTCGTATTTCCAACGAAGAAAGCCTTGTGCCTTAGTGACATATTGCATCTTGTAAATGCGATCATTCTCTCTCTCTCTCCAAACTTACCAATCTGACTAGTGTCTAGCCAAAATGATGCCAAACGTGCCAAGTGTAGGTGTGCTGACAGAGAAACATCTTGAAGTGGATTGGCAATGTCTGTTGTTGATGATGATGATGAACGTAATTAGCAGAAGTTACATGCATTGTTTGGATATTGTATTCAGCTGGGGATGGACTGGTTTTGCCACAACTTGGGGTCTTGTATCAAATGCTTCTTTAGAGTTAGAAAGAAATAGACACAAGATATACATTCCTCTCTCCTTTAATTGTCAGATGTCAATTTTGAAGGGTTTCAATTTAGACAGAAATTCTCGATGCGTAGATAAAACCTTCTTTAAAAAATTGTACTTACAATTGATGAGAATTGATGAGTAATTGATGAGTACTTTTACTCATCACTTCTTTCTATCACTGTCTTACCTTTAAAAATTTGTTATATCTTATCTGTAGATAGCTATAAGTTAATGCATTTGCCGTTCCAAGACGATTCGATGCAAATTTTATCTTTAGTTCAAAATTGGATCACTATTCAAATAATTTAAAAATAAAATAATATTCCAAATATTTTTTGGTTTATAAAAAACTTATGGTTATTTAGCTTTCTCATGAAGTCAGATAATAAATATTTAATATTTCTGAGGGAAGATGATATTTACGATCAGTTTTATAATTATTGTTAAAAGAAGAGAATTTAAGGCAGTGCAAGCGGTTCCGTCTCACAGGACCACAAGTTGAGGAGGGGGGGAGGAAGAGGCAACTAAATGGTCCAACGACGTGTGGTTAAGTCCAAATTCAATCTGATCATCAAATTACTCAATTACTTATTACTAAAAAGTTTTAGTAAATCAAACTAACGCTTTATATGTTTCAAGACTGCAATAATTATTCCAAACACCTACTTGCGATCAAACATTGCAAATGAGTGGTTATCGGATATGTGTTCTAGCGTTTTGAAGATTCAATGCGCATTAAACAGGTAAATAAAAACTGCATTAAAAGAAATTATTTCGAAAATAAACAATATTTATTGGGGGTGGGGGCATGGCAGAAAATTGTGGCCCTGCACAGGGCTACATATAACTTAAATTCATTTCTGTGATTGGAGTAGGATTAGGCGAATGAAAAAATGATTATGGTTGATAAAATTGCACATTTTTTTTACGAAACGCGAATATGCTTAGTTGTATTATACAAATTTATTTTAAGCATCTAATTTTAAGATATATTTCATCTTAATTTTAGTTTTTAAATTTTTTCCTATCAATATCTTTATTTCACCAATATACGTTTAATCTATTTCGACGCAGTATTATTTCACATAACATTCGTATGTAATTTATGTCTTTTTTATGGCATCAAATTTTCTATATGTCAATTGCATTTTCCAGATATATTTAAGTTGTAAATTTACGCTCAAATAAAGAAATCTATGCCAAAATAAGTCAAATTTTATGCCTTTACGTTTATAAATTATACGTTTAAAATGCCAACACTTTAAAAATACAATAAATATATAACCTAAAATTAAGTGGTTAATAAGAAATTTTTTTTGTATTTTATTATATTTCTTTCAGTTTCTTGTATTTTATTATATTTGACAAGTTGCGTTTCTTTATTTTATGCTTTATAAAAGGCAACACCACTCCATTCTATTCCTTTAAAATTTTTCATCAGCATATTCTTCCCCAAATTCGCATCCATATAGTTATTCCCTAGCACTTCTCAAATAAACGAACACAGCTACTTTACTTTATCTGGCTACATCCACTCTGTTTATTACTCCCAGAAAATGTACAAAAAATAAAATGAAGTCAATATAGATTCGGGTCTGCAGACACATTTTCAGTTGAAGGTTGTAGTCCACTAAAAAGCAAAGTAGATATAGGATGAGAAAATTTTCTCTGTGCAAATTTTAGGTCTTTCCGTATTTTGCCCAGTTTTCGGTAATGTTGGAATGGATAAAGCCTTGAGCCATATTTTGTTTTATTCATGAATTACTGGGTGGTGGAGACGAGAAGAATTCCTGTATCCAACCATTTGCAATGGAAGAAAGTGGGATGAAGCCGCATGCGAACTTTTATCCTTTGACAAAAATACCACCAAGAGAGAGAAAAATATATATATATATATATATATATATATATATATATATATATATATATATACAGAATAAGAGGGAAAGAAATGACATTTGTGAGTACTATAATCAAAAACACATTCCTCCTTTTGTCCTATGTTGGTAAAAACCATAGGCGTAGAGTTATATGGGCCCGTGGGGCCCGAGCCCTCCCAATAAATTCCAATAGGGGTTTGAGCTTCCCCAATAATCTATTGATATTTAAAAAAAATACACTTTTTTTTACACTTCTAACCGGAACACTGATATAATTGCTTCCAGATTTCTCGTTGATGACCAGCAATAACTCTTTCTGCATTTTATGAGGGTTCATACGGAATTCTCATAAGCTCCCAACATACTGAGGGAATACTAAGAAAGAAAGGGGAGGATTCGTGACCGCCGAAAAAGAAAACATCCGCCCAGAGATACTTAAGATGGGTATGGACATGTGGTCATAGGCCTAGAATTATACGGGCCCATGGGGCTCGAGCCCCCCCCCCCTCAACCACCAACGCACTCTCAAGGAAGACACGGAAAAAGAGATACGCGCTCTCACCTCTAAGTGAAAAATCATCATATGTTTGAAAATGCCTGTGGTTGTATCTTTTGAACTGCTCTCTCTCTCACTGTCTCTCTTCCCCCCTCTCTCTCTCTGTTTCTCTTCCCCCCCCCTCTCTCTCTGTCTCTCTTCCCCTCTCTCTCTCTCTCTCTCTCTCTTTCTCTCTCTCTCTCTCACACACACACACACACACACACACACACACACACACACACACACACACACACACAAAGGAATGGGTTTCCCTCCTTTGAAATAAGATATTGCAGATTTGTCCCAATATTCCAATCTTTCTAAAAATCAGGCCTTAACATTAGGTGGCCACATGTCCCGATTGAATATATAATATTAAGTAGGACCAAGTTTTTAGCAAAGTATATGCATCAATGTAGAGTTTTTAAAATTATTGTGGGGGGTGGAGGACCAGGCCTGTAGTCAAGCCTGGGTCAGCAGGGGCGCAGCCCCAGTTTCCATATGCTTTTGCCCCGGTTGCCCCATCGAGCTGTTTATATGTAGAACAATAATAACATATTTTTTAAAATATTGAAAATTATTAAAAATTAATAATGCATAAAACTGTTTCTATATATATTTGTATAAAGAGTTTTTATATAATTCCTCCTCTCCTATACAATTTTCACCTCCATAAAATTTAAAATACAAATCTTGATATATGCTAATATTGCAGTATTTGTAATGAACTAAAAAAAGCCATCAGAGGAGCGTCAAATTTATTTGGGTTTATAGTGACATAATGTCTAAATCTCGTATCACTTCTGATAATCATTTTGTACCTATGAGTTCCCGGGCACTCTATGTTCCATATGCCTTTTGCCATACTACAGTTTCTCCTTCTATTTGACTACAAGCCTGAGGGGGACCCAAGTACATATTATGTACATTTATATACTATAACATATGTACAATTTCAATTTATTTCAAATTATGAGGGAAGAGGGAGCTCGGGCTCTACTTGCCCATGTAACTACGATTATAAGCATAAGTTCAATCAGGATATATATATATATATATAGCCATTTAATGGCTATAAAGAATTTATATTATTCGGTTTATTTAAATAAGTACTTAGAAACGAATGGCAAGATTGTAGGGCTTCTTTGCAACGTCTCTCGTTCTCTTTCTCTTCTCTGTATCATTTTGTTTCCTATGTCCTTTTAAATAAATCTCGATTTAATTAAGATTATGTCCTGTGTGTCATTGTTAACTATTTCCTTTCCTGTGGTCCAGAGCCATTTTGGATTGTGGCTGCTCCAGAGTGTTAAAATAGTATACCCAACATAAGTGTAGAGTTCTCAAAATTATCGGAGGAAGGGGGGAGCAAGCACATTTTACGTACGTTTATACATTACAGTATATTTAAAATAGCAATTTATTTCAGATTACTGGGAAGCTCGGGCTCATATAACTATACGCCTATGCTTTACCGCCACCCTTATTAATTTAATATTATATACTGTACAATGCAAATTTATTTAGACGGGATAATGTTGCATTATGAGGTTCACACTTGGTTTATAACACAGATATAAATTTTACAAATTGCGAATTGATGTCCTCTTGGAAAGCATTGAGTAAAGATTATTCAGTCTGAAGAAGCCCACATCATATATATAATAATATTAAATTATAGAAATATCTCGGCCATATACAAAATTATGCGAAATTCTTTGCTATTAGTCGCAATATTATGAAATACTTCATATACCTTATTCACCACTTTTTTACGTCATCATAATTCTAAAATGTTTCTCTTTTTTGCTTCCCTTTTACTATTGTTAACAGTTATGTATATATATTATAATATGACAATCAAGAATGGTAATTATTTGTAATTGGAATATTGTGATTTAACAAGCATTGACTTTAATAAGTAATATTAAATGAAAAACGTAAATATAGATAAAAAAAAAGTAGTGTGCGTGCACAGTGGTGGATCCTATATAGGGGGCTAGGGAAATTTCCCTCCCAAATCCATCAAAGTGCTGTGGAAATCGGTCATAACTAACAATTTCTAATTTCTATAACTTCAATCAGAGTTGCTGCTACAAAAGGGGAGTTAGGAGGTTAAACCCCAAAATAAAAAGCTTCTGAAAAACGTTTAATAATAATAAAAAAAATTTTCTACCTTAATTTAAAATAAAGAATAACGAAGATTGTAAAATACTTGAAAATATAATAAGCAACAAACAAAACCTAAGAACTTTAGTTTTATCACATGGCTAGATATTAGGAATATGTTTTTAGCGGTCAATCTATTGATGACTTCTCTACTCCGGAGACTCTAAAAAATTGTTGTTGGAAAAGCAAACGAGCGGGCGGGAAGGGAGGAATAGCAATTTTAGGATAGGTTCTGAACATGAAACCGTTTTAAGATCCCCTTCAGTTTTTAAACTGAACAGGAAAAAAAGTATTCAACCGCAGATTTCTTATATCTGTTAAGAACTCTGTCTATTACGGAGCTCTTCACAACCCCTTCCCCTTTATTTTCAGATAAGCACTGAACGCATTAGGGACCTTTTCTGGGTTCAAAGTAAAACGGTAAGCAACGAAAAGCAAAACTGGTTGTTCAATTATCTTTTTAACGAAAGAATAACGAGGTAAGTTTTTCGTTTGTATATTTTAGGTTGTTATTGTAGTCTAACAGGCGATTTTGTAAAATTAGTTTATTAATGAAAAACAGGCATGAGAAAATAAAAAACACTAAGGCAAATCAAGATATATAAATGGGTACGTTAGGCAAGTGTCTAGGGAATGCGTCTTCAATCCGCGACCTGTCTTAAAGTATTTTATGGCGGGCCGGCTCATGAAAAATATAACTTATTTTACGCGAAAATTGTCTTTCAGTGTACCTGTTGCTATGCCTGAGAATATTCGAATGGAACTGATTGATTTGCAGTGCAACATACATTTAAAAGAAAATGTGTTTGGAAAATGGAACTCTTTGAAACCTATTCTAAATATATCAATAAACACATTTGCGGAACTACTCAACAGAATGCTTTGACAATACTGTCATTATTCGGCAGAGACGGATCTAGGGAATATGGCGCCCGATACGAGCCCAAACTTTGGCGCCCCCTCCTCTAGCTAAATATTAATTATTTTCAAAATAGTTCCTTTTCTGGCGCAGTTCTTTCTATTTCTTGCAGTGGCGTAGGCAGAAAGTTCATAAGGGGTTATAGGCTTAATGGGAGGGGTTACAGAGCTACAACTCATATATTCCTATGTTAAATATACAAAATTTCATTGCGATGGGGGTTAAAACCTCAAACCCCTTAGCTAAGCCTCTGATTTCTAGGGATTTTCTCAACAGGCTTTTGAATATTACTACAAAAAATACTGAATATTATTATTACAAGACGGAAAGCCACGATAACAATTAAAATTTCCTTACAACAAATAACATGTAGTACACCACAAGTACTTTTTTCTAATGGGCCAAAAATTGAATTGTTTTAATACAAAAATTAAAATCTTACATGAATTTCAATACTCTGGAAGGTCCTCTGTACAGTCAAATGCGTTCATCTATTTTTATATAGTTTTTACTTCACGATTTCTTAATTGAAGTGTCATGTTGTGGTTTCGTTGGAAAAAGGCTTTATCACTTTCTTACGCACTAACTTAATTAAACATTTCGTAATAAAGAATAATTTATACAAGGATTAAATCGTGGATAATAATAAAAGGATAATGAATTTGTTAAAAAAATAAAGGTTTAAACATTTAATAAAATAAATTTTTGTAAAACGTTTTTGCACCTAGGGATGGTT
>QLNU02015270.1:122507183-122523239 GCA_006491805.2 Dysdera silvatica
CCGACAGGTCAAAGACTCTTACATCGAGAGTGATAACTAAATGCCACAACTAAGAACAGTACAAAAATGAATGAAAGCAATTAGATGACATGACAATAGAACTCTAAAAGATAATGTAAAGTTCTAAAGTAAACATTAAAAGTTAAAAGGGAAAATATTTCAAGAAACCAGATAAGTCGTAAACTTCAAGTGCTGTACAAAATGATCCAAAGATCTCCCGGGATACGATAGTTGATGGCAATGAATTCCATACTCGTCCAACTCTTTGTGTATAAAAATAGTATCTGGAGTTTCGGAGGATTATTGGCAAATGGACCCTCCATGGGTGACCTCTCGTAGAGAATTGACCGACAAGATGAAACATAGGTTATGTGGTGTCCGCATAAACTAAACCGTGAATCATTCGATAAAAAAGTTTTATGTCTGTAATGAGGCGTTGCCACTCCACAGAGTGTAGTGCCACAGCCTCTAGGCGTTCGTTATAAGGTAACGCACGTAGATCAGGAAGTCTTTTTATGAAGCGACACAAGGGAGTCTCAAGAAGACGGATATTCCTCATTCGGAATGGACTTCAAACCGGAGAGGCGTATTCTAATAAAGAGGATACAAGTGTATTAAAGGCCAATAGTAAAGATGTCTGATTGCACCTAGCGAAACCCTTCAAAATAAGAAAGCAGCGCTGGTTAGCTTTTGAGACAATTTTCTGACAGTTCATAGAAAAATCTAAATTACCTAATATCAGGATACCAACGTCACTAAAGTCAGTGAGAGTAGACAAAACGTTCTCGCCAATAGGATTCCAACATTTCATTTTTCACTGCATTTGTCTCGACGAGTAGCAATTTTTTTCTCATTATTACGTTTCGATTCGAGCAATTTTTGAAAATTCGACCCACCCTACTGTTCAACCTTGAGTATATACAGTGACGAAGAATAAGCAGTGAATTTCGTATATACGGGGTTCCTAGGAAAGTGCGAATATGGCCAATAACTTTAGAAACAAGACACATATTGCACCAAAAGTTAGGTATTGGTATAGTAAAATGACTATGCACTATCAGATGAGATGAACAGCAGCGCCCCTGGTGGCGAATTGGAAAAAAAGTTAAAAATTTTATTTTAAAAAATAATGAAGACAAGGAAATATTTTCAATTAGAAAGTTGTAGAGCGCCCTTCACTTAATAAGATAAGATATACGGCTTACATGTAATATATACACGTACTGCCACGAAGTGAGGTGTTTCAAAAGTTTCACTGCATTACTTTCAGTTAATGCTTTCTGATTGTTTTAAAAGTAGAGTTGAAGTTCTTGCAAGAGAAAGGCTATGGTTTCTTTGCTATAAGAACTTCAATTCAACCTCTAAAATTCTCTAAAGCATTACCTGAAAGTGATGCATCGAAACTTCCGGAACACCTTACTTTGTGGCAGTACGTGTACATAGTGCATGTAAGCCGTATGTTTTGCTTACTAACTGTAGGATGCTCTACAACTTTCTAATTGAAAATATTTTCCTGTCTTCCTTATTTTTCGAAATAAAATTTTTAACTTATTCAATTCGCCACCAGGCACGCTGCTATTCATCTCATCCGAAAGTGCACAGTCATTTTACTTCCCAATACCTAACTTTGGTTGCAATATCTGTCTTGGTTCAAAACTTACTTTTCGCATTCTGACTTTCCTAAGAACTCTGTATGTATAAAAGCATTGAATGAGGCATAGATCTATTTTGTAATAATACGTGTTTTTTCTTATGATTTCTAATGAGGTGCCTACGAATACTATTAAAATAAATCTATAGTAAGTTATTAACATTAGAGAATTTTTCCTACTTATAGTATAAGAAACCTGCCAAGTATTTTATCTCTAAGCAAAATTAGTAGATATGCAGCGCATCATAATTAAATATCTCGTATTCACACTTTTTTCTCGCTTAAGTTAAGACCTGAAATGTTACCAAATTTTGTTAGTAGATTTCTTAAAACATGAGACAAAGCCATCAAAGATTCGAAAGTTGGAACGAAACAATCTTTGGAATTTAAATTTGTCAAATAGGAAAACTTGTGTCACCATGCGGAACAAAAAACTGGCGGCTGCTATCGTTGGCAAAGCACTGCAAAAATTTGTTTGTACTATTAACGCAAATAAGACAATGGGATGGAATGGTTGTGTTTTAATAAGTAATTTTAATAAGCGATTGATATTTGCGTCGATGGTTTTGAAAAGGATAAAAATCAACCAGACTACAAATCTGTGATTGGTAGCATCGCAAAACGCGAACTGTCCTCCAGGCGTTTTCCGTTTCGTTGTTGGGGATATTGTATGCGGAACAAAAATTTCGGTCTTACTTTTGGCAGATAGCCGTAACGATTCCGCTACTGGAAAAGAATAAACGCTCTTCTTTATCTGTAAGTTTTCAAAGGAATAAGAAAATAAAGCATAATCGTTGACTTGAAAAACTATTGGACTTTCTGTAAATTTTAAATCGAATGAGCCATGCATTTTTCAGAGGATTTAAGTGTACTTTAAAGTTAATTCAGTTACATTGCTTTGCTAGAAGATAGCTTTCAAATTTTCTGCGAATCTGTTCAAAAAAAACTGAAGGTATTTTTATGTTTTAAATTCTCTTACAGACTACAACTCATGCAGTCAGACTATGTATTTACCCATCGTTGCCTGGGTGGATATGAACTATATATATATTATTAACTATATATTGTATCACTTTACAAATGTTAAATATACATTTAAAATAAAGTTTTTATTATTATTTTTCTCAAGCATTACCTCTCTCTTTAAATTTGATGAATGCTAACATAACTAATCCTTTTGGAGGCACAATGGAAATTCTGAGGCATAAATTCCTGCACAAGCTTTCGATATATAGCAAACGGTGAATAAAGAGAGAAAAAATTGAAGAATTAATTAAGAAAAATAAAATTTATGTCTATATTTTTGTACGTATATTTCCCCAACAAATACGGGTAAAGATCGTACCATGGGTTTAAGCAACCCACAACGAAATTATCAGAGTTCAAAAAGCATTTCGGATCCACTAAAGCGACACCTACTTCGTAATGGATTTGTATTTTATTGGATCAGCGTTTAATTTCTGTGTGCCCCGAACTACAAGTACATAAAGGCTATTGGCCGAAATAGTTATTTGATTTTCAGGCCCCAAGTGTACATTATAATAATAATTAAAAAAAGTGGTGTTCGAAAATAAATAAATAAAATGTTAAAAGAAAGTTAATAAGCACGACGGCCACCAGGTGTGACGCACTCCTCGCAACCCCGCTTTGCATTGCTTTGCTGTGCAGTTTGATTCTAAATCGTTCCAACCTGTTTTTTTGTTTTTTCGCCCACCCATCTAGTTAGAGGACCATTCTTAGCTCTTTTACGATTTCTTGGAATCAGTATCTCAGCGGTATGTCATTTCTTCTTGCGCTATGTCCAGCTTATTGCCGCTTTAGCATTTTTTCATTATTCTTGTTGCCATCCACTCTTGTCCGCATCTTATATATATGCGGATGGAACTAACATGTAATGCCACTTTCTAATGGATGTAATTTTAAAACATAGGCCTTAGAAAATATAGAATTCTTTCCCTAGCTAAAAATAATGTTCTTGATCAGAAAAAAAACCAACTAAAACCTTTGCTAGTCACTTTATGCTTCCTACATTATTATCAGGGATTTCTTCTGATTGTCTGGGAAATATTTTCGCTCGATCTTATTTTTTTTCTCTTTGCCGCAACGTGCTCTTTGTAACTGGGTTTTGTACCCCAATTTTCGTCTTCCGTTGTCCGGATATGTTTTCCCCTAAATGAAAATCATCCCAATACCCAAAGGATTTCTCCTGATCTTGTTGCACATTCTTTGATGTCGGAAAAATATTTTTTCTTTTTTTCCTTCCTTTGTATTGAACAATTCGTCTACAGATTACTCCGGTTTTCCTTTATGTATCAATTCTTCTTTGTTCGAAATCTGAGAAAGGTATTTAATGTATCTACTTTGTGTTATTGCTTTTTATTTGTAAAGGCATTTTCTTAAGAAGTCTTTTTCTAAGCTTGTAAGGACAGTCACCGTTTCAATGAAATCGTTTTGCTTATACTATACAAAATAAAATTTGAGAACAAATAAACTGATGTAGAAAGTTATGGAAGGAACTGATCAATGCTCTATGAGAAATAATCCTTTCACATTGGTATTTATTGGATTAACGTTTATTAAGGTTTTGTGAAAAGACGACGTTTGGAAAAAAAAAAGAAAAAAGCTTTATGCTATATTAATTGTTCAATTTCAAATGGAGTGAATGGTCACAAAAATACAATCTAGATAATTTTACATTTTCAAAACGTTTAGAAAATGCAAATTTGTCTAAAACAAAAACACACTGTAAAGAATTTACATAATTTAGGAAATTTTAAATTGTAATTTTAATCACTCTGTTTAAATTTAAAGAATTCTTATTTCTTATTAACTTCTATAGTATTACACTATATAACTTGTGTGTTAACTATTTTCCTATATAACAGTGCAATAACTGTGTGAGAGCTCATTGGTATTGCAGCGTTAAATAGAAAAATAGCTAACACGAAATGTCACGGAAGAAATAATTAAGATTTGTTTGAATTTTACGGAGCAAGGACAACAAGGGACATGCTGCACCGGAACCTATAGTTTTTCGAAGAACCTGAACCTCTTAAGTCCCAGGGAACCTATTCTCGGACTACAACGGGCAGCTAGTGGTTAAGTGTTTGTTTTTTTGGCGACGTTGGGAGCCAAATTTGGGATAACGGCGACAAAAAATACAAGATCTACGCTATTTCCTTTTTTAAAATAAAAAGCTTCGCCAAAGAATTCAATATTTTCATATAGAAAATTTTTTTCATTTTCTTAATTTGAAAAGCCCCGTTTCTTTCATAAGAATTATGTTAATGTTGTAATAAAAAGAGTCCGTGTCAATATATTTTCATCTACTTTGCCGCTATTTAAATATTCAGAGAAACGAAATGCCAGATCGTCTATTTCATGTACGTTATGAAAGGATAAAGGGTAAAAATTTATCTTTGCAATGGAACGAGCAAGAAGGGAAAAAATACTCAGTGCAACTTTATTCTTTATGATAAAGTTCAACACCGTACTTTCGCACTGTTTGACATATCCTAAAGAAAATAATTTGGAGTAGTCGCTATTCAAATATTGACATTTTGTGTTTGGAATCTTTGTGTGCGAGGACGAAGCTATGTAGGAACATGTTATTAATAAAATTTCTTCGCAAGCTTTAAGTTTTTTTAAATGAGTCCCGGTTCTTATTTTTCTAACAGAGCCAGAATAAACTGTCGTGCCCTTTTTGAAATCTAGAAGCTTTGGTTACTTTTAATAAGCAGAAACTGTATTTTGAGCTTTCTAGTAGAAGTCTGATCAAAATATTTAAGCATTATTTAAGATATGAAAGCTTCAAACAACAATGTCAATCAATCAACGTTTATTGGCGTAGTGATACCAACGCCGATGGTATGGCGTGATTAGATGGTGAAACGTTCGAAAGAAAATAAATATTTCTGCCTTCGGTGGGACCTGAACCCACGACCCTCCAACAGGGTCCCACGGAGGGCAAATATTTTTCTTTCGATTCTATCCACGCTCATATATCGGCGTCGGTATCACTACGCCAATAAACGTTGATTGATTGATATTGTTTAATTTAATCAGCGTAGTGTTCGATTTATATAAAATAAATATGAAAGATTCTCAGCGTTCTTAATTGATATACCAGAATACTTTTAATTATACATATACAGATTTTTCTTAAAAGAATTGTAGTTTATAGTCTTTCGTGGTTCAAACTTAGTAGAAAGTTGTTGCTAAGTTAGATGTTTAACAAGAGGGATACGTGTTTTAATAATTAATAAAATATAATACCAGATATATTAACAATTTAAGCCAGATGTATAACGCGGCAAAAGACACGAATAAATAGTTAATCCTAAATTATTCGAACAGTGTTTAATTTTGTTTTATTCATAAGACGTTTTCAGTCTATTTCTCGCCATTGCCATAACACACAAGCTCTCTTGTAACGATAGTTGGGAAGTAGAATATTGCTGAGTTTTCGTCAACAGATTCGAAAAAAAATCTCGTTAATATATCATCGAACGAAAGTAGCAAATGGTCTTTCAGGTAATAGATTAATGAAGCTAGTCAAACGCGCTTCCTGGTTGGGGAACTCATTAGCAATTTGCTCAATGCCATGCTAACTCCATTTGCTAAATGCCACGTCAAATTTTTTGCATTGCAAATATTGGATTAACGAAATTGAATCTCTGTTTATGGCGTGTTGGTAATGTATTTTCCCTACAGTGGAGCAACTGCAAAGTGTTCATCCTTTTCTCCTTAATTCGCTTTCGACTTTTGGGGTTACTTCAGAATACGTACCCGTTTTCTGTCAACCATAGTCTGTAGTTTAGATTTGCAGTCAACAGATGTTCGGATTTCCCAGAAAACTGAAGGTCGCGGCTCAGTATTATCCTAGCCACCCTTGAGTAAGCAAAATGCAAAGAAATGAACGAAGAAATAGAAAAATATTTTTTCTTACAAAAGTTAACTATGAGGACAGAAAGTTGAAAAGAAATTCCGGCTGTATGGGGAAATAGCCAGCTTTAAAATTATACTTATCAGCATCTTCTCTTACTAGTTATTTTTATGTCTAACTAATACTTATTAATATGGTAAATCAATAGTTGGTAATCGTCAAACTGCGGAATTCAATAAGAATCATAAACGGAATTAAGAGGTTAGGTATGAAAATTTAGACGATTTACATTTGTCGCTTTCCTTTTGGATTTCCGTTTTACAAAGATAATCCAATATCTTTCATAATCTGTTTTGAATTTTTTTCTCAGCCACTTGTTTTTTTCCTGTCAGCATCCCTATTCTCCAATGTTTTTCATATTAATAAATAAAATTTCTTCGCGTTATCTTTGTGTAATTGAAGTTTTATGGTTTATTATTTCTCAGAAAATAAAAGAACGATGCTCAATTTAGAAGCTTGGTTCTTTCCCTCTTCCCAGCTGAACTTCGCAATCTACAAAGAAACGAAATAACGATGCAGGAATGAAACTTCTTCTTGGTGTGAATTTCTATACTTCCTCGGTTTTCTTAAAGTTTAGAAAATATTAGAAGGTTTGACGCCGTATATCATTTCTCGTTTTATTCATTAAATACTGGATGGTCGGAGAAGTGAAAGATTCCTTTGTTCCAATCGCCTGTGATATAAACAAAAATGGCAGAGGTTGTGATGAACATTTATTGCAATCTTTCAGCCTTCGTTGGCATTTACCATCAAAGAAGAAACAAAGAAGCAAGATTAAAACTGGAGAAAGAAAGGAACAAATTAGAAATAACCGCAGTCAAAGAACCCGACCCCCTCTTTTTTCTATATTGACACGAATTGAAGCATCAGTATATTATCCAGAAAATTTATAAATTAAATTAAATTTAGAATGATATCTCAAAGAGTTTAATTCCAAAGAAGAGGTATTCTAGATGAATGGTTCCTACGTTAATCCCTTTTTATCTTCCAGACTTAAAATTATAGTCCACAAAAAACAAAGTGGTATTATTTGAAGAGAATTTCTTCTTCGGTGGATTTGCCTCAAGCGTTCGTTTTCTTCCAATTTCTAGAAATATCGGAACGTTGGGCGTAGTAGCACGCGATTTTGTGTTTTATTCATTAAAATAGGGGAAGAGAAAACTCCTTTATTCGAACTATGCGCAGTGGAAATAAGAATGGAAAGTGGAAGGAAAAGGAACAGCAATTCACATCTTCGTTAGAACTGCTACTAAGGAAGAAATATAAAAATATATCGAGGAGAAGAAAAAGAACTAAATTTGTCACTATTCAGGCCAAAGTCGCATTTCTACAGGTACCATGTGGGCACAAACAAAACGATCCACATGCTTTCTAAGCATCTTGCAATAGAAATATGTTCCTTAAATGACGTACGGTTGAAATAAATAAAACTTTCATTTTTTATTGCATTAGAAAAAGATCGAGTAAATCATCGTTTTCCGTTTCATTATGCTTGGATTCTTGTTTTAGAAAGAGACATTTTTTCCTATTTCTGTCTCTGCTGGTTTTTGTTCTTTTATAATTTCTTTTCATTTCTATTGTTTCTGTTCTATTTGTTTTATTACGACTTTTTGTTTCTTTAAAGCTGGTCTAAATTGACGAATGCAGCATAAACACATCTGTGTGTTCTCACCGCATCTAAATCTTCACCTGAAAATTCAATCCCACACGTTCACCTGTGAACTTATCGAAGACAAGGAAACGTTAAAAAGTCAAGTGAAGGCAGAATTCTGCCTTCACTTGACAAAGGGAGCAGTTGGCTCCCGAAACGTCGTGTTTTTAAACCTTACGCCAGTGTCGAAATAACTGTTTGTTATGGAATCTCCTGGTGAAACTCTGTATTGTTTCGTTAAAACAGATTACATGATATGTCTACATACATAATATATTTATTTTATATACAACGTTTAATATTACGTCAGTGACCCCAGTGTCCGCTTTGCAAAATTCAGGTTATAGATATTAAAAAGAAAATTATCTACAAAAATCACTTATATTTAAAGTTTAGACGTAAACATTTCTATATGAACTTGTGTCAGTTTCAAACCCTTTTTAACTTACGTTGTCTATTTTCCGCTACTTGCCACAATGAAGACAAAGTTGGTTGCATTCATATGATGCGGATCAAAATAAAATCGTTATGTCCATATTGAAGATATTTAATACAGTAAAACCCCTCATTAGCGGACACTCATAGGACAGGAAAATTCGTCCAAAAACAATGTGTGATCGTAAGAGAGAGGTGTTTTCGAAGGAATTCTTTGCCGAGTATTTTTTTTTATCTGATCCTAGAAATGAGGTAGCTGTATCTGAAGAGATATTCTTTAAGAGAGCTTTTACTTTATTATTATTATTATACATAAAAATATTACAAAATATATGAAAACCCATTAAAGAAAAATTTTTAGGGACCTATAAAAACCACTGTGTTTTTTATAGGTCCCTTGTAACTTCCAGAGTCCCCCGGAAAAACTTTTGCTATAGCCCTGTATGTTCTTGAGTTAGGTACCTAATGGGAACGTCGTCTTTTTCCCTAAAAAATTTAGTTTTTCCCTGCAAAAAGAATTGACACACTGAAAGAAGGATTGTTTGTTTGTTTGTTTTGTGGTTTTACGGCTCAAAGACTACAGTGGTCATGCTGCGCCGGGACCTACTGTTTTCCGAGGAATCCGAACCTCTTAAGGCCTAGGGAACCAAACCCCGGACTACAGTGAAAGAAGGAAAGGAAACGTTTAGTAGCAGGCAATATGGGGGTCATTAACGTGGAAAGCGTCTTTTTTTTTTTTTTGGTCACTGCATAGAATCGCGAATTCGATACCAGGCTTAGGCATATCGTCTCGTTTTTTTATCCGTCAGCAAAATAAATTTGAAAAAAATTGTCAAAGGAAATTTGAAAGGAAAAAAGTTTAATAGATGGCAGATTTTGAGAAACCTATTGGCTTTTATTATTTTATAGAACAGGTTCTCAAGCTTTTCGCAGTGTATCCTTGGATCGTCGCCATGTTGAATTCAGTTTGAACGTAAAATAATATTTACAATATGTAATTTGTACATTTTTGCATATTTGAGGGCCGTTAACAAGTTATAAAAGACGAATGGAACCGTGTATCAAAAAGTTCAAAACCGCTGACTTGGACGATTTGCCGTTTGAACCCTTTGTAGAATGATTTTGACTGAACAGCAGTGGTGGTTTTAGCGGGTAGGCCAGGTGGGCTTTCGCCCACCCCAATATTTTAGTTATTTTTTTGTGAAAGGTAAAAAGTTTGAAAGTTTGTCAACGTGTGAATAGGAGGATGTTTTTCTCAAGTACAATTGCAATAGAGTTGTTTTTAGACGCAATTTTTATACGGGGATAAGTATGTATTCATTGTATATAAGGGTCAGAATATGTACTGTGTAAAACGTTTACTTCTTCGCGAGGACATTTCAAAAGTGTGGGAACAATTAAAAGGGTATATATAGATTGAAACGCTATCAGATTTCATCTTAACGCGAATATATGGATTTAGATAAAAATTGTGATAAAGTGCCAACACAGCCAGAACTTGACTTTTCCCACCGACAAATGGGTGATAAGTGTAGGTCATTTCACAGCCCTTGATATGAAATGCATGTATGTATTTAGTACTTTAAGAACAAAGCAATATTTTGTTTTGTTTGCCGCCATTTTTGATTACCAAAAAAAATGTACTATTGGTAAATGAGGGGTACTGAGATTGGAAACGAATCTAGGAAAAAAGGGTCGATGGAAAGAAGGACATGGAAAAAAGGGTCGATGGAAAGAAGGACATGGAAAAAAAGGTCCCATGGAAAAACGTCCGAGGAATGAAAGGCCGACCTCAGAAAAAGTGAACGTTCACAAACTTCATAATTTCAATTACAATTGAAATTACTGCAATGTTCACAGCTGCAACCCTCTTAAAACGATTATCATCAGGGACGTATCGAGGGGTGCCTTTATCACAGATGCTACTAAAGTCACATCTACCAAATTTTATAGACAGATAGTACACATGAGTGTCTTTATACATGACAACATATCAGAGGCGTATCGAGAAGTGCAACAGCTCCCCATTATTCATTTCGGTTGCTATTGAAACCACATTTACCAAATTTCATAGAGTGCACGTGAGTGCTTTTAGCATGACAACCTATTAGGGGCATATTGAGGGGTACCTCAGCCCCCTATTACTTATCTCGGCTGATATTGAAGCCACATCTACCACCAAATTACATGTACATTTCTGTAGAAAATCCTACTGACTTGTACAGTTACATTTTCATGATAGCGATATGAAAATCGAGAGGGCTTGATAAGGATGATTTCCTTTGATGTATCAAATGATGTACCAACTAATTTCTATAGCTATTTATTAAGTAATTTCATTTAATAATTATGCATTTCCTCAATTAGGAAATTAAAGACCGGGAAGAAACGAAATAGATTTAAAACTGACATATTAGAGGGAAATCCCCTTAACCGCTAATGTTTCATGCAATTTTAAGGGAGAAATAAGGGTTACAGAATCGTTCCAAAACAATTAAAATTTATGACAATCGTAATTTCTTAGTAGGAATTGTATTCCAACCGAACATCCTTTCCATTTAGGGAAATGCGGATGAACTCGCTTCTGGGAAAATGAGTGCAGTTTACTCTGTAATTATTATTCCAGTTCCAGTGGCAAAAATTTGCCCATAAATCCCAAGTTGGATCGAAGTCGTCTATATGCAAATTTTGGGCATATATTCAAGTGTTTTATCGTCAAGATCATCTCCTGTCGGAAAGATGTAATATAATGACCGCGTTTCAAACTTAATTAGGAAGGAAAACAAACTTCTCTAATCTACAGAATAGCAATTGGCAATTTTCGCCGTATAATTACGACTATTGAAATTTAGAAGACTTATATAATTTCTCCTTTGTCTTACGGGGAATCGACAAAATTGCCTCATTCATAATAATGCAAATTTAGCGCTATTTAAAATGGCGGTTTGCGGAGATTAACTAACGCGCAATCAAATTCTAGCACCCATGTTTTATTGCTCACATTAGAGATCTTCGACCCATTAATTACAAATTAGTGCGTTACAGCTCCTTTCTAGAGACAGCAAGGTTATCGTGAAAGTGACTAGCAATTGCCTCCAAATAGTTAAACACAACGGACATTTTTTGGTGAAGAAGAAAAGAAAAATAATTCTTAAGCTGGGATCGAACTTTCGACCTCTTGTTTGGAACTCAGGTACATTGACAATTGAACCACTGAGGTACAGCTGACGAGGTGTTACTTCCGTACTTGTATTTATAAATTCAATTCTTTCATTTTTGAAAACAGAGATTCTAAAGGGAGAGACAATAAAATCAATGCCCAAACTATAGATCTTTTGTCCACATATGGAAAATTAGAATATTGTGACCCTTCAAAAGGAAAGCACAGCAACCACGAAAGTGCTTGAAAAGGTCATATTGCATCAAGATGGGAAACGATGGAAGTGTCAATGTCATCCCGATGACTCGAAATAATGGAAATTGTGAGAAAGAAGTATAGCAATAAAAGATTGCAGTCACCAAGATGAATTATGTTTCCCACTAGGCATTGGCGTAACTAGGGACGGGCTAGGGGGTAATTGACAACATGTAAAATTAAAAATTTGGTTTTGGAGGAAGTTGTAACCCTGAGGACAGACAGTCAAGTCCGGGTGAAACGTACGTTAAAGGAAACTTTGGAACTTTACGTTTATAACATTGTCCTTAATTTATAAATCTAATCTACGTTTGTTTGTTTGGATTTTTTATGGCGCAAGAGCATCTGGGCTATACTGCGCCAAACATGGTAAAATCAAAGACTGTTGTAAAACCCAGTACTTTTTAAAAATTTAAAAACGTGCGTATGGTCAGCACGGTTCTAATCTACGTAGCGCTACCTCAAATTATCTTGCATGTCTTTTTGTTGTTATTTGATTTTAGTTCAGAAAAACTTTTTAATTTGCTCATTTCTTCATAATCAAGTAGGAAGACAGCATTTTTTAACCACCATTATATCATATTTCGTATAACTACCTTCAACTCTTTGAGTTTTCTTCAAAACTGCCACTTTTGCAACTCCTTTTCATTTTTAATATCCTAATGGAATATTTCTTTTCAATCATAATATAAATTCCGTGAATTTCAATGAAAGTATAACCATTATTTTCGAATTTTTTCAAATTTGTAGTTTTACTCTTCTACTTTTCATGTTTCGTCATAAGCCTCAGGAGACATTTTAATTCTTCATCCTTCGAATTCTTTTCGTGAAGTTTTTTATTACTTGTTTAAAAAAAAGAAAGTAACAATTTAGATAAATAAATACCCCCTTTTATCCCTTTAAAATATTCCATAGATTATCGCCGGAAGTAATTGGATTTTTGGTGTATGTTATTCAATCCAATTTAATTTCGTTTTATCTGAATAAAAAGCTATTATCCGTCCTCTTTTTGTTTGTTCCATTATCGCAAGATCCGGCGTTAGGAAATATTTATCAGTGCAAAAAATATTTCATTTATTTTGACTTTCCGAAATCACAATTATTTTAAATTTCAATATTTTCGAGTCACCTGTATAAATATTCAGACATTGGGGATTTAACACATTATTTATTCAATTATTTTGTCGTAAAATTGAAACTTCGGTTTGGTAAATAAACATTTGTGTTCCATTTTGATGTTGATTTTATTCTTCCCTTGTATTGATTGATGTATTGTAATATTTTTTTACGTGTATAACGACTGAATCTGTCTATGTCGTATAAAAATCAATCAATTAATCGATAGATTGATTTATTGATTGATTGTTGCTTGGATTTTCATTTCTGGATGAACCATTTCTGTAGAATGACAGTCATCGTCGGGCTCTTAAAATTTAGCACAAATTTATTTTTAACTGTCTTCAGTTTATCTAGAAATTATCAAGTACAACTAAAATTTATTTTTGTTGTCTAGCGTATTTTCATAAAAGGTGTTCCATATTGCGGAGAAACATTTGCAGATTAACTTTGTATAACAAATGAAGGTATGCGAAATGCAAGCCATCCCTGAAAAGCGACAAAACATTGTCCAAGTGTACATATTTGGCTTCACTGTAGCGTGGTGATGCAGTATTTTAACTACTGAAATTTATTTAATAAGAGGCCTAATCACTTTTTCCACATACAATTACACTGATAATATTATGCCCATAAGCCTAAAAAAACACCATAGATTTAAGAAATGACATCATGTTTGTGCCGAGGACTGCTTGTCGCTTCATAACTTCATAAGGAATAAATGAATCCAGTTTTTGACGCTACTGAAGAACACGTCACCCTCCTCTTTCTTCTCTTGAAAGTGCTCTAGTTTTGAGGATTGCGACATCACTTGTGCGCTCTTGAGAAATATTTTCCCACTCACCTCACAGTTTATCAAAAAAATTATACTTATTTGTGTAGTTTTGGCGTCTGACACGTTTGTCTAGTTCTGACCACATGTGCTCGATTGGGTTGATGACTAGGCCAATCAAACACTTGCACTTTCTTCTGCTTCAAAAAGCTTTTGACATGTTTAGATGTGTGTTTTGGGTCATTGTTATGTTGGGAAATCCAACGAGCGTGAATTTTCCTCCAGGTATGGGGTAGCATATGATTTTTAAGTATATCACAATATTTGAAGCGATCCATGTTTCCATTAACACAAACTAGAGGTCACCCAATGGCGGGAGAAACAACCCCATACCATAACCTTCCTCCACCATGCTTTTTGGTTGGAACTTGATATTTGACAGCGTTCCTTTTGTTGGGAAGGCGCCGAACATACTGCATGCCATCAAATGAGAACAGCTTAAACTTACCTTTATTGCTCCAGAGGACATACGACCAGTTCTTAGAAGTCCAGTTTCGATATTTTGGGGCAAAGCTAAATTGAGCCTTTCTATTCTTTTTAGATATAAGAGGCTTCTTGCTTGACCGGCGGCCATTTAAATTTACTTCATTTAGACGTCTTTTTATGGTGGAAACCTGCACTTTAACTTTATAATTTTCCTGTAAATCATCTTTTAAGTCCACAGCAGTCAGACAGGGCCATCTACAGATATCCTTCTGAGCGTTTTGTCAGTTCTGTTGGATGTTTTTCCTAGCCGTCCGGACAGAGAATTGTTGGATACAGTTCCCCTCTTATTGAAAACTTTATTCCACACACTTACAATTTGTCTGGATAGCATAAAATTGCGAGCTACACTTGCCTAAGAGAAAAACTTCTTTTAAAGCTGCAATTACAGCTTTTTGTAAGTCTTCAGCCTATTCCTTTTCTTTTAGAATGCCGTCACAATCAAACGTGACTAACAGAAGGCCTTTTACAAAGTATAACACTGGATTTAGTGAAGTATATCTAAAAAAACAAATTATTGATTAGCATGTCAAAATACCTTTGAACATCGAATTTTCTTAGTTGAACTGTACGGAAAAGCAATTACTTACGCAGCGTTAGTTCGCAGTGACGGCTCGTGACCTCAAAAACGGGTGAAGCGGAGAGCTCTTCCTCCACCCCACAAAAGAAATCGGAAAAGTGGCCAATAAATTTCCGTTTTCTAGCAAAATAATTGTATTTATTATAATTGATATATATATCATCATCATCATATTCAACCATTATCTATCCACTGCTGGATGAAGGTCTCTCCAAATGCTTTCCACACAAGTCTATCCTGGGCCATTCGTTTCCACGTCACCCCAACCTCTTTTCTTATTTCATCCACCCATCTAGTTTGAGGACGTTTTCTAGGTCTTCGGTGGTCTCTTGGAATCCAGTTCAGAATTTCTGTTGTCCATCGTTGATCAGTTCTTCTTGCAATATGCCCAGCCCATCGCCATTTCAGCCCTTTTACTTTAACAATGATGTCCTCTACTCTAGTTTGCTCTCTCACCCAAGTGTTTCTTTTTCGATCTCTCCTAGTTATTCCAAGCATGCACCTCTCCATGCTCCTTTGCGTTGTCTGTAACTTTCGTATTGCTCCAACTGTTAGACTCCATGTCTCTGATCCATAAGAGAGGACTGGCAATACACACTGGTTGAAGACCTTTCTTTTTAGACACAAAGGCAATTTCCCCTTCAGGATAAAACTGTTTCTTCCAAATGCACTCCAGCCAAGTTTAATACGTCTGTTGAGTTCTTTCATAATGTTGCCATCCATTGAAATCAGCTGGCCAAGGTAAATATATGAATCAGCAATTTCTAGCTCAATGTTGTCAACTTGTATTTTTGTTTCCTCTACAAAATTATTGAACATGATCTTAGTTTTTTGTAGGTTCATCTTGAGTCCAACTTCTTTACTTCTAGTTGAGAGCTCCTGTACCATGTCTTGGAGTTCTAATGGGTTCGTTGAAAAAATAACAATGTCATCAGCAAACCGCAAATG
>QLNU02015270.1:122526829-122544080 GCA_006491805.2 Dysdera silvatica
AAAGAAGAAATAAAAAAAAGGAACTTCAAAAAATTAAACAAAATAAGGGTGAAAGGCTTGATGGCATTAAACTAAAATTAGTAAAATTTTGTGCCGGAGAATTAGTAAAGCCACTAAATATGATTTTTAATAATATCCTTGAGACGTCATATATACCAATAAAAATGAAAACAAGTAAAGTTATTCCAATATTTAAAAAAGGGGATAGGAAATGTCTATACAACTATAGACCAATCTCAATAATTCCTATATTCTCAAAAATCTTTGAAAAACTATTATACAATAGGCTATTGAAATATTTGGACACATATAATATATTAAATTCAAGACAATATGGGTTCCGAAAAAATTGGACAACAGAGGATGTACTCATAAAAACAGTTAATAAAATTCAACAGAAAATTGAAAATAAAAAATTTGTTATAGGCATGTTCTTCGACTTAACCAAGGCTTTCGATATTATAAATAGATCATTGTCATTAGTTAAAATGCAAATGTATTTTTCTCAAGTACCACCTGTCGCTTTAATTTTGATGAAAGCTAACGGAACTAATTCTTTTGGAGGCACAGTGACATTTCTGTGGCAGAAATTCCTGAGCACACTTTCGATATATTGGAAACAGCGAAAAACTTGAACTAATTACGAAGAACGAAATTTATGCACATACCTTTGTACGTGTACTTTCCCCACCAAATACGGGCAAAAGTAGTATCAGAGCTATGAGCAATCCACAAAGAAATCATCATGGTTCAAAAAGCATCCAGACCCACGAAGGCGACATCTTCTTCATAATGGATTTGTATTTTCTTGGCTCAGCGTTTATTTTCTGTGTTCCGACCTTTCTACAAGTACATGAAGACTATTGGCTGAAATAGCCGTCATTTGATTTTCAAGACCTAAGGGGTGAACTTTCTTCGATTTAAGGTAGGACAGTTAATTTAACGTTGGGTATAGACCATACTACGCTTTACCATGATCAAATTAGTTGGCAGTTCAGTTCAGCCCAATAAGGGAAGTGCTTGTAAACTCTTAACTTACAAAAAATAACAATTCAGCTATTAAGACAATATAAATTTCATTACAAGTCCAGTTATGAGAAACTGAGCGAGCATATTATATATATATATAAAGAGTTATTAAAACAAACAAATTTTTGAAACATATTTATTATTAAAATAAATCTATATTTGACTTTAGATATCTCTCACCAAAATTTATGTTTTTGACAAAGTATTTTGCTATAGAACGTTTAAAATATTTAGTTGACATTTTACGTATCGTCATCACATCCAATCATTGTCTATCCACCAGTGGATGAACATCTGTTCAAGCTCTTTTCTCACGAGTCTCTCCTGTGCAGTTTGATTCCATATCTCACCAACATGTTTTTTATTTCGTCCACCCATCATGTCAAAAGACAACTTCTTAGCTCTTCTATGATCTCTTGAAATAGGTATCTCAGAGGTATATCGTTTTTCTTCTTGCGGTATGTTCACTTTATTGACATTTTAGAGTTTTTCCATTATTCTTAGTATCACCTACTCCTACCTGCAGCTTATATATGCGTATGAAACTAACACGTAATACCACTTTCTAATGAGTGTAATTTTAAAACATAAGCATAGGATTGTCCCTCAGAAAATACAGAATACTTTTCCGACTAAAAATGATGTTCTTGACCGGAAAAAAAAGCTAAAACCTTTGCTATTTACATTACGCTTCCTTTATTATAATCATAGACGTTTTCTGATTGGCCGGGAAATAATTTTTCTGGATGATCCTTTTTTTTTTTCGTTTGCCACGACGTTCTCTTTGTAACTGGGTTTTGTGCCTCAATTTTCGTCTTCCGTTATCCGGATGTGTTTCCCCCTAAATGAAAATCATCTCGATACCCAAAGGATTTATCCGGATCGTGTTGCATATTCTTTGATTTCGGAAAAACATTTTTTTTCTTCCCTTTGTATTGAACAGTTCGTCTACAAATTACTCTAGTTTTCCTTTATGTATCAATTCCTCTTTGTTCGAGATCTTAGAAAGGTACTTCATACATTTACTTCGTGTTATTGCTTTTTATTTATAAAAGCATTTTCTTAAGAAGCTCTTCGTTAAGCTTGTAAGGACAGTTCTTTTTCCATTGGAATCTTTTTGCTTATACTATACAGAATTTACAATTTGAGAACAAATAAACTGATGGAGGAAGTCTCGCCGCTGATGAATGCCATAAGAGAAATAGTCTCCTCACATTCGGATTTATTGGATTCACGTTTATTAACGTTTCCCATGTCAACCTCTTTATCTTCCAGACTGAAAATTATAGTCTACAAAAAATAAAGTAACATTATTGGAAGAGAATTTCTTCTTTGGTGGATTTGCTTCAAGTGTTCGGATTCTTCCAATTTCAAGAAATATCGGAACGTTGGGAGGAGAAGCACGAGATTTCCTGTTTTATTCATGAAACGGGAAAAGAGAAAAATGGGAAAACTCCTTTATTCGAACTATGCGCAGTGGAAATAAGGATGGAAAGTGGGAGGAAAAAGAAGAGAACCTTCACGTCTTCGTTAGAACTGCTACCATGGAAGAAATATAAAAATATATTCAGGAGAAGGAAGGAACTAAATTTGTCACCATTAAGTCCAACATCACGTTCCTACCATGTGGATACAAACAAAACGATCCATATGATTTCTAAACATCTTACAATAGAAATATGTTTCTTAAATGACGCAGCGTTTAAGTAAATAAAACTCTCATTTTTTATTTCATTAGAAAATGATGGAGCAAATTGTCGTTTTCTGTTTCGTTATGCTTGGATTCTTGTTTTAGAAAGAGACATTTTTTTCCTCTTTCTGTCTCTGCTAGTTTTTCTTCTTTTATAATTTCTTTTCAATTCTATTGTTTCTGTTCTATTTATCATTATGACGTTATCGTTTCTTTAAAGATGATCCAAATCGACAACTTCAGCATAAACACAAATGTGTATTCTCACCTCATCTAAACCTTTACCTGAGAATTTAACTCCACATTGTTCACCTGTAAACTTGTCAAAGGCAAATTCACCGATTGCATGAGATATATGCATACATAATGCGTTTATTTTACATGCAATGTTTAATATTACGTAAATGATTCTAATGCTCGCTTTACGAAAATCAGTCTATAAATATAAAAAAATTACACAACAATTTTTGCCATCTACGTTTAAATAGCTCAAACTAGTGCTTTTTTATAGTTGAAGAAAAAAAAAAGAGGCGCCGTTCTCATCCTGGACTCGAACCGGGGTACCCGCGGTGTCTTAACCTACTAGACAAATCAGGATAAGGACAAACGCATTTTTCTCCGTATATGAGGATATAAATAAACCATTATTTGGCAATTGTGTTATCCCTGTGAAGGGTAATAATATCTTACAATATACGGAGAAAAATGCGTTTGTTCTTGTCCTCGTTCGTCTAGTAGGTCAAGACACCGCGTGCTCAATGCGGGGACCCTGGTTCGAATCCAGGATGAGGACGGCGCCTCTTTTTCTCCAAATATAAAAAAAGCTCTAGTTTGAGCTACTTAAACGTGGGTGGCAAAAATTATTGTATAATAAATTCCCCCACGAAAAACTCACAAAAATCTCGCCCCGGAGGCTTTTCTGTGTTGACCATTATTTGGCAATTGTGTTATCCCTGTGAAGGGTAATAATATCTTACATCCTTATATACGGAGAAAAATGCGTTTGTTCTTGTCCTCGTTTGTCTAGTAGGTCAAGACACCGCGGGTTCAAGGCAGCCTTGGTTTCGAGCCCAGGATGAAGACGCCTTTTCTCCAACTAAAAAAGCTTTAAGTTTGATCTACTATCCTAAACGTGGGTGGCAAAAATTGGCCCAATAGCAATAAATTTGTTAAAAACTCAAATCTCGCCCCGGAGGCTTTTCTGTGTTGACCATTATTTGGCAATTGTGTTATCCCTGTGAAGGGTAATAATATCTTACATTAAAAAAAATACCTACAAAATTTACTTATCTATATTTAAGGCTTAGACGTGAACATTTCTATATGAACTCGTGCCAGCTTCAAATCCTTTTTCACTTACGTTACTTAGTTTTCGAAATCTACCACAACGCGGACAAAGTTGGTTGCATACATATGAGGATCAAGAAAAACATCCATATTGAAGATATTTAATACAATAAAACCCGCTCATTAGCGGAAAATCATAGGGCAGGAAAATTTTCAAAAATAGAGGGGTGATCGTAAAAGAAAAGTGTTATTATGAAGGAATTCTTTGCCGAGTAATTTTTTTTATTTGATCCTAAAAATGAGGTAACTGTATCTGAAGAGGTATTCGTTATGAGAGCATTTACTTTACTATACATAAAAATATTAATAAAATACATAAAAAACATTAAAGAAGACCCAGCTCCCGCTGTGCTTTTTATAGGACCCCTGTAGTTTCCAGAGTCATCCGGAAAAACGTTCGGCTACGACTCTATAAGTTCTTGTGTTAGATATCTGACGGGAACGTTGTCTTCTTCCCTAAAAAATTAAGTTTTTCCCTAACAAATTAAGTTTTTCCTTGCTAAACGAATCGATACACTGGAAGATGGACAGGAAACGTTCAATAGCACTCAATATAGGGGTTATTAATGTGTAAAGCGCCTTTTTTTTGTCATTGCATTGAATCCCGGATTCGATATCGGGCTTGGGAATATCGCCTCGGGTTTCTTTTTCCACCAACAAAATTAATTTGAGAAAAAGCATTGTGAATGGAAATTTGAAAGGAATTAAAAAATTTAAACAGAAATTTAAAAGGAATTAAAAAATTTAAACAGAAATTTAAAAGGAATTAAAAAATTTGAACAGAAATTTGAAAGGAATTAAAAAATTTGAAAGAAAAAGATATTTAATATCTGGAAGATATTGATAGGCACTAAGCATGAAATAATTGACTTTTCATTATTTTATAGAAAGGATTCTCAAGCTTTGCGCAGTGGCTCCTTGGATCGTCGCGACGTTGAATATCAGTTTGCAAATACAATATTTACACTATGTAATTTGTACATTTTTGCATATTTGAGGGACGTTAATAAGTTATAAGAGCTGAATGAAGTCGTATGTCAAAGCGTTTGAAACCGCTGACTTGGACGATTTGCCGCTTGAACCCTTCGCAGAATGATTTTGACTGCACAGCTTCCGATACACCGATTTGTTGTTAATATTTTCGCTGTAAACGTATTGAACGACAGTAACAACGGCTTTCATGGCATTATAGATTCTGGAGATTTACCGCTGATCTAGAATCGTATTATCAGAATCAGTTGAATGGTTATATTTCATTTAGCAGCGAAGTGTATAAACCCAAATGTGTTCAGAACACGATCATCATTTACTTTCTAAGCTAGGAGTGGGTGACATTAATTTAGAATCTCTTTTCTAACCAAATATTACTTCGCAAGGGACCGTTGACAGATTCTTTGTGTTTTAGAATCCTTGTTTCGCTGCCATTACCAGTTCAAAATTTAAAACTATGCATTAACATTACTCAGAATAACTCTGTGGACTTGCCACTGACATAATTTACAATACGCAAATGCAGATAAATAGTTCAATTCAAACCAAATAGTGCAAATAAAATCACAGATAACGGAAAAAATGGATACGTAAAAGGGAATAAAAATAAATATATACCTTAAAATAATTCTATCATTTGTCAATTGCATGTTCGTTGTCTTAACTAAATGGGATTAGCTCCCTAAAAATTTAAAACTTTTAGAAAATCGAAAATTACAAGTGAATTGGGTGGGACGCCGATAGTCAGCCATGACCTTTTCCATGTGTAGTAGCATAGATATACTTTTTTTGTACTTATTACTTAATTATTTTACAAGATCACTGCTGAAAAAAGAAACTAACGTAAGCTACTGGTTGTTATTATTATTTTTTTAATAATCGAGTCAGGCTAATGAAGAATAATTAAAAAACTATGCATTAAAAATGTACAAAATCTTATTAATCTGGATTTAGAGAACAATTTTTCTGGCCTTCCGGCTAACAGCGGCGTAACCAGGCCCTCAGGCTGCAGCCCCTGCAGCACCCTCTCGTCGGCCTTGCTTTATCCCCCTTCCCCTTGAACTTAAGGCTAATTACTTCAATTTGCGTACTAAAGCCTCTTAAATATTTTTGCACATTATGCAAATGAGAAGCGATAATTGTGGCATCTACCCACCTTTGTACATTCATTATCCCAAATCCCCAACTTCGTAATATTTAGATTGCTATTTCCTTTATTGTATAATTACTAATATCTTAACAGGGGACCATGAATCAGTAGCTCAGTAACTCAAAACTCATGGGAAGTCTCAAGTGATTATGGGGGGGGGGGCTTTAAAGAAAATTAAGTGATGTGACTTTTTAAAAAATAATGCGTTTTGACATCTAATGGGGTGGGTGGGTTTGAGCTCCTGAGCCCCTCCCGGTCATACGTCGCTGCTAAAAAACCAATCTCTCTAATATCCTAATTCCATTCAAAGTTAATCAGAAACTAAATTTAGGTTATATGTGATAAATACAGTTGAATCCTCCCTTAACCGGAATTAGGGGGACCCGTTTCGGGTAAACAAAATTTGTGATTATTCTAAAATTTAATTTTCAGAGTAAAGATGCAAAGAAAAAATGTTTGTCTAAAAATACGCTGTGTAAGACATCACCTTTTCACTTTTGAGGGGGTTTATATTCAACCGTCCCCCAGCCCCGCCAACTTGGAACAGATTCCCAGAGTTTAACTATTTTTGTAGCAACTATTAAATCTTCTATCATTAAAAAAAAAAAAAAATGCGCAGCAGACCTTCTTGGTTAAAACTGGTTTAAATTGAAACGAAGTTTGCTTAAGTGGAATTTTACCACAGAATTAAATAAATATTGATTTATCCTTAACTCCCAATCCCCATTGGGAGTGGCAAAGGAAATTTGGCGTATTGACAGAAAATGGGATGTCGAAGAAACGAAATAGCCTTTTCAACTACAATATTAGAGAGAAATCCCCTCAACTGCTCGTTTCATGTAGTTTCAAGGGAGAGATAAGGATTACCTCAATGTTCCAAAGCAATTAAAATTTTGACCTTCGTAATTTCCTAGTAGGAATTGTATTCCAACCAAATATCCTTTCCATTTAGGGAAATGCGGATGTAAAGTGCTTCTGGGAAAATGAGTGTAGTTTACTCTACAATTATTATTCCAGTTCCAGTGGCAAAAATTTGGCCATAAATCCCAAGTCGGATCGAAGTCCTCTATATGCAAATCTTGGGCAGAGATGTGCAAGTGTTTTATTGCGAAAATCGCTGCTTGTTGGGAAAATATAACACAACGACCGTGTTGCAAAATTAATTAAGAAAGGAAGCAAACTACTCTAGCTGCAGAATAGCAAATGGCAATTTTGGCAGTATAATTACCGACTATTGAAATTTAGAAGACTCAGGTAATTTTTTCTTTGCCTTACGGAGAATTGACAAAATTTCCTCAATCATAATAATGCAAATTCGGCGCTGATGGTTCGCGCAAATTTACTAACACACAATCAAATTATTGTGCCCACGTTATGTGGCTCACAGTAGAGAGCTTCGACCCATTTATTACAAATTGGTGTATTAAAGCTCCTTTATAGATGCAGCAATTTTATCGCGAAAGTGATTAGAAATCGCCTCCAAATGCAGGGCCATTTCCATCATTAGAACAGGGCGGGAGGCCACTAGGGCGGCAAATTTTTCGGGGCGCAAAATGGCGTAAAAAATTAATTTTAAACAAAGAAAAAACTGAGCAAATGAGGAGAAAAAATGAAAAAGAAGAAAAATTAAAACATCGAATTGTTTTCAAAAGCATACGGGACAATTACTTAATAAGTCTTTACTTGTGTAAAAATTATCGTAAAAATTATTGTGACAAATGTAAAATTTTTTTATGTTTTATTGTTTAATTTTCCACACAAGTTCTTCTATATCTAATACATTTAAGCTGTCTAGCTCTGATAATACAACGTTGTGTTTTGAAATATTACTCCTTTAATATTTCAGTTTTCAAAAATATAAAATGTTGAAATTAAACAATTATAACATGTAGCAATTGTTTTACTATTCACAATATTCTAATATTACAAAATAACTAATATAAGTTTAAAATATAAATATAATTAACGGGTTTAATGATTCAAAGTATAATAGAAGATATATCCCCACCAGATGCAAAAAACATTCTTTTCTTTACGAACGTTTCACCATCTAACTGTGACATAACATCGGCGTTCATATTACTAAGCCTAAAGAATGTTAATAAAAATTGTTTCTTAATTTAATCGTAAGGAATGTTCAAAAAGCTTGTTCTCTAAATCATGTATCAATTTGTCCAGACGTTGGATGTAATCCGGGTTCGACTCCCAGCAGTGCAAAAAGAACGCTTACTCAGAGATCTCATAAAGATCGCACTGCTCACTGTAGTCCGGGGTTTGGTTCCCTAGGCCTTAAGAGGTTCGGATTCCTCGGAAAACAGTAGGTCCCGGCGCAGCATGACCACTGTAGTCTTTGAGCCGTAAAACCAAAAAGAAAGCAAGAAAACCAGCCGTTGGATGTAGAGGGACACTCTTCAACAGATCGTACGTCATAATTCGGACGATTTATTTGTATATTCACAAGGTGGAGAAGTTTAATGTCCACTTCTAAAGCTATTGCTAACATGTTCACTTTTTTAAAAATCTCTGTAAAATTAATATTGCTTATTTTTCGATTTTACTTTAGGATAGTGATTACATTTTTAAATAAGTTGGATGGAACTTTTCTATCCAGGGTTTCAGATTGGAGCTTTAGGCTGAGAGGCATAGTTATTTTGAGGGCTTCAATCAGGCAGACCAAAGAAAACTTTAATTCTGGGTTGCATATAGCAAAAATAATGGATACAGCTTTTGATGCTGATGCACTCTTTCCACTTAACAATATCTTGTAGAGCCTTAACGATGCAAAAGGCTGTCTTAAAACTCAATAGCAGCATCATGTTTCTACACTCAGCGCGTTTCGCAAAGGCAGGACAGCTTCCCATCAAGATGTCGTTTTAACACTAAGGTCCTTTTTGCTGGTTGCTATACAGAACTGGCAGGTTATTTTAATTGTACCTAATGCGGTTCGATCAGACCCAACATTTTATGTCTGTGAGAGAGAGAGAGAGAGTTGTTCAGCACATGGTTGTAGCATAAACACCTGCATGCATTTGGAACAATCTTACGGATTTCTGATAAAGCTCCTTCCATTTCAGCTTACAGCTCCTTGCTTTTACCATTACGCTGCAGTTGTTAGTTCCAATGCCAACGCAATACGTAAGGTCGAAGCCATGTTTAGTAATTTCTTCAACTATAAATTTTCCTAAGATGTTTCCCGATAGTTTTGGCTCTTCGCACGCGTTATCGTTTTTATATATATATACGGCGTCATGAGCATCAAGGAAGCCTATAATATCTCCACGGATTGTACTCTGGTCTAAATAGCGATTGCTCAAGAATATTGGTTATGTTTGAGATATGTTTGTTGTTTTGTCGAAGTTTATGGCGAAGAACTTCCTTCCCTGGATTCTCTTTTGAATCGTTTTTAAAATTTCTTTGAATCAATATTGGATTATTTCGTTTTGTGAAATATGACTTGTGTACTTTGCTAAAGAAGAGGTGGTTTTCAAATGATTTTCTAAAACTTTATCTCCAGATGCGATTCAAAATCTTAGTAACTCTCTGAAATTTCCATCCTTTGCTAATATTTTGGATGCGGATCCGCCATCATGTGTACATTTCCACCGAAATTCACGTTGCCCTCGAAATGGAATATTTTAGCGCCCACATAAGATGATTGACTCTATGATAGGGCGCAATCTCTCTTCGTTCTCTTGAAATTGCTTTAGCTTCTTTGTGCTGACTTGATTAATCACTTCTTGTTCAAGTGTTCTGAAATTTAAATGAAAATTTTTACCCCTCTCAACATTTTCACGATGATAATAAGCTGATTTGTTGTAAAGGGCCGTCAGTCTCTTAAAATTGGTCAACGGTTCGTTCACAAGTTCTTTAATACATCCCCTTGTTATATTCATATTTCTCAACTGAAAAGAGAACATAGTATTTGCTGAACAAACCGTTCTTAACTCTTGAATAGGCAAGCCAAGGGTAGCTGGTGATATCCAGAGGCGAGAAATGCCGTTTGACTCCTCCAGATATTGAAAATAAGTAGTTACGCCCAAGCGGTTGCTTCTGATGTTGGTCCAAGAAAAGAACTTTGATAAAACCATTTGGTTTCTTTGTATTGTGTGTCATAATTTAAAAATTATTTATTTCGGAATTTTTTAAGTACCGCAGCGGCAGTGAAAAAAATCAATATCCTTTTTAATTTTGATGTAATTTGTCATATAATTTAGTGTATAGTTAATTTTCTCGTGGGGGGGGCAATTGCCCCCGCTGCCTCCTCCCTGGATCCGCCTTTGCGCTGGATGTTGGTGGTTGTAGAGAGGGAGATATAGGAGAAAGAGTGATGCTAGTAAAAGTGTGGGGGCGGCATTTTTCAATTTCCGCCTAGTGAGGCAAAGCAACTAGAAACGATTCTGCTCAAATGGTTAAACACAACGAACGGTTTTATAGTGAAGGTAAAAAAAAAACTTACGCTGGGTTTGAACTTTCGACCTCGTGGTTGGAACTCAGGTATCTTTGCAACTCGACCACTAAGGTACACTTGACGAGGTCTTGCTTCCATACTTGTATTTGTAAAACCAATTCCTTTACTTTTGAAAGTAGAGATTCTCAAGGGAGAGACAATAATACCAATGCCTACACTGGAGATTTTTTACCCACATATTACAAATTAGGATATTATTACCCTTCTCAAGGACAGCACAACAACCATGAAAGTGCTTGGAAAGGACAACTATGGTCATGCTGCGCCAAGACAGGAAACGATGGATATGTCAATGTCATCTCGATGACTCGAAATAATGAAAATATCTAGAAAAAAGTATAGCAATAAAAGATTTCAGTCAATAAGCTGAATCGTCTTTTCTACAATGTATTGGCATAACTAGGGAGGGGGCTAGGATAAGCCCAGACACGGGGAGGGAGGATCATAGGGGTCATGACCTCCAAAATATATTTTTTCACTGTAAAAAATTCCAACTTTCATGATAAATGAAGGGTGTTATTCTAAGGCCATATCAAATTTTGTTCTTGACCCCCAATAGAAGTCTGTGTACGCCTCTGGGCTAGGTGTAGTTGATAAAACGTAAAGTTAAAAAGTTGGTTTCGGCGGACGTTGTAACCACGACGAAAAAGTCGGTATGTCCGTGGGTAAGTCCGTGTGAAATGTACGTCGAAGTAAACTTTGAAACTTTATGCTTAAAACACTTTAATTTATAATCTAACCTGCATCGCTCTACCTCAAATTATCGTACATGTCATGTTACTATTAAATTTTAGTTTAGAAAAACTTTTTAGTTCGTTTCTTCATAATTCAGTAGACAGATAGCATTTTTAACTGACATTATATTATATTTCGTTTAACTTCTTTTAACTCTGACTCTCTTTCAAAACTGCCACTTTTACAACTTCCTTTCATTTTGAATGTTCTAATGTAATATTTCCTTATAAACATCATATAAACTCCATGAATTTCACTAAAAGCATATTCATTATTTCCAATTGTTTCAAATTTGTAGTTTTATTATTCTACTCTCCATGTTTCAGCTTAACTTCCATGAGATATTTCAATTTTTCATCCCTCGATTTCTTTTTATGATTACTTTTTTCCCTTGTTTTAAAAAGAAAGTAATAATTTGGATAAATAGATACCTCTTTTTGTCGCTGTAAAATTGGCCATAGATTATCATCGGTAGTAATTGGATTTTTGGTGTATGTTGTTCGATGCAATTTAATTTCGTTTTATCTGAATAAAAAGCCATTATTACTGGGCATTTTGTTTGTTCCATTATCGCAAGATCCAGCGTTAGGAATTATTTATTACTACAAGAATATTTAATTCATTTCTACTTTCCGAAATTATAATTATTTTAAATTTCTGTATTTTCGAGTCTCCATTATAAATATTTAGACATTGGGGATTTAAAACCAATTTCATTTAATTATTTTGCCATAAAATTGAAGACATGTTTTGGTAAATAAATATCTATGTTCCTTTTGTGATGTTGATTTCATTCTTCGCATGTATTGATTGATGTATTGTAATCTTTTTTTTAAAGTATATAGCGACTATAGCTGTCTCGTATAAGAAATCGATTGATTGATTGATGCTTGGATTTTCATTTCTGGTTGAACCATTTCTATAGAAAGACTGTCATTAATGGGCTCACAAAATTTAGCACAAATTTTTTTTATAACTGTGTTAAATTTATCTAGAAATTATCCAGTAAAAATTTCTATAACTAAAATTTATTTTTACGTTTAGCTTATTTGCATAAAGGGTGCTCTATACTAGAGAAACATTTTCAGATTATCGTTGTATAACAAATGAAGGTGTGCGAAATGCAAGTCATCCCATTGAGCATCCCAGAAAGGCGATAGAACATTACCTAAGTGTATATGTTTGGCTTTACCGTATAGTGGTAATGGGGTATTTTAACCACTAAAATATATTTAATAATAATAATAATTTTTTCCGCACACAACTACAATGGTAATAGTATATTTATTAGTTTAAACAAGACCATAATTTTAAGAAATGACATCATATTTGTGCCGACAATTACTTGTCGCTAATAACAGTATGAGGAATGAATGCAACCAGTTTTTGGTGCTACTGCAAGACACGTTACCACCTTCTCTTTTCTCTTGAAACTGCTCTAATTTTGAGGATTTCCTTTGTGGAGGGGAATATTCCATGCTCTGATTGGTTGCTTTCAATCTGATCTGTGAGGGTCTGGCGTACGGCGATGTTAAGATTTGCAGGTATATATATTGATTATTTATTGCCCGTCCTCTCCTATGGATCAGAGACATGGAGTCTAACAATTGCAGCAATACGAAAGTTACAGACAACCCAAAGGAGCATGGAGAGGTGCATGCTTGGAATAACTAGGAGAGATCGAGGAAGAAACATTTCGGTGAAAGAGCAAACTAGAGTAGAGGTTATCATTGTTAAAGTAAAAAGACTGAAATGGCGATGGGCTAGGCATATCGCAAGAAGAACTGATCAACGATGGACAACGCAAATTCTCAACTGGATTCCAAGAGACCACCGAAGACCTAGAAAACGTCCTCAAACTAGATGGGTAGATGAAATTAGAAAACAGGTTGGGGTGACTTGGAAGCGACTTGCTCAGGATAGACTTGTGTGGAAAGCATTTGGAGAGACCTTCATCCAGCAGTGGATAGATAATGGTTGAATATGATATACTGATTCAACATTTCAACTATTCGGGTATAACCCGAAGTCCATCCAAACGGACAGCGAGGGGTTTACTAGGCACACATGAAGACCAATCACCTGTTCCGTGTGGCCAAAATTTTTGGATCAGCATATGCTGGGGCAGAAAATGTGGAAATTGCTGACCAAGCCATAAGGTCATGTAGGATATGACCTTTCAATAAAATGTATTCACACCTGATGATTTTCTGCCCTCAACCGTGGCGGATGGGCTAGATCTTGCTTCGCTTTCATAAAGTCGGCCAATCAGCAATGGTCCACATGCATCAACTAGCCGCCTTCAATCCCTGCCGTTAACAAGTGCTTTCTGGGATCCAGTAGTAACATCAACCTCTGGCATTCAGAATCCAGGATTTACATAGATCTCCAACTTACGCGATCCAGCAGATCCAACCACCTATAGTCTCCCTGACCAAGATCCCTCTCGGAATCCAGGCACTTCTATAAATAACATCACTCCAGGATATGTTTCACCTATTGCAATTAGACCATTTCATAAAGAATCAACGTTAAACACAAAGAGAAGAGTACCTTTAAATTTTCAGATTTTGACTTCATCCTCATTTAAAAAACAGAAAGCAAACAAAAAGGGAAGGACGAAAAGGAAGCTAAAAACAAAAATTTTTCGTATTACCGTACTACATACGTTCAAATAGAGCTTACTCTTTCCCCAAGGACGGGGAAAGAATGCGCAATTTTCATTTCTTCTTATATTATTTACACAAAGAAAAATATTTTTTCATAATTGTGTATTTTTATTTTAAAGTCGAAACCTGAATATAAATAGATATTAGGAAAATGCAGTGTTCAGAGTTAACAAAAAAAGGAGGAGGTGTATCCATCTATGTAAACAACGAAATTGTCAGTGAAATAATAGAAGAATCCTTAATCATGGAGGAAGATGTGGAGATGATAGGTGTAAAAATAAGTGATTTAAAAATTTTGGCTTTATATAGACCACCACAGGGACAGATAAATAATTTCCTTATGAAGCTTGAAAATAAATTAAATGTCCTTCAAAATACTTTTATAAATAAAATATTGGTCATAGGGGATTTTAATACCAGAATGGAAAATGAAAATTTAAACGAAGAAAAATTATTAGACCTCATGGAATCGTTGGGATTTGAAAATAAAATAAGCAAACCAACAAGGGTAGATAATAGATCACAAGGTAATAGATTTATGCTTTGTAAACATACAGACTGGAGAAAAAACATTAAAAACAAATATAAATGATTACAAACCAATACTAATAAAATTGATGAAAAAATTCCTAAACGACAAAATATAAAAACAAGAAAATGTTTCAGGAGAAATACAGAAAATTTCGTAAATTATTAATAGATAACAATTGGTAAATACTAAATAATAGATCTGGGGATGAATTGTATGCCACATTTATGGATACATTGAGGATTACATAGGAAAAATGTTTTGTATATAAGGAGATCAAAACAACAAAATACTTAGATAAACCATGGTTTGGAAAACTGATCAAAAAAAATTAAAAAGTAAAAATAAAGCATATATAGAATTTATGAGAACAAAGAAACAAAATGATTGGAAATAATGGGCAAATATAAATAAGTTAATGGGTGAAAAAGATAAAAATTTAAATACAAAATTAGTAATAAATATAAATAATGTCAAAATAACGGACATACAAACTCAGACAAATGCTTTTGATGATTTTTATATAAATATAATGGAAGAGATTACACAGTCAAATAATAATGGTCTGGATATAAATTAGCAACGAGTTGAATCAGGAGAGAGTAGCATGTATCTTGCAGAATTCACAAAAGAAGAAATAAAATAGGAACGTCTAAAAATTAAAGAATATAAGGCTGAAGGGCTTGATGGCATTAAACCAAAAATAGTAAAATTTTGTGCAGAAGAATTAGTAAATCCACCGTATATGATTTTTAATAATATCCTTGAGACGTCATATATACCAATAAAAATGAAAACAAGTAAAGTTATTCCAATATTTAAAAAAGGGGATAGGAAATGTCTATACAACTATAGACCAATCTCAATAATTCCTATATTCTCAAAAATCTTTGAAAAACTATTATACAATAGGCTATTGAACTATTTGAAAAGATATATATTAAATTCAAGACAACATGGGTTCAGAAAAAATAGGACAACAGAGGATGTACTCATAAAAACAGTTAATAAAATTCAACAGAAAATTGAAAATAAAAAATTTGTTATAGGCATGTTCTTCGACTTAACCAAGGCTTTCGATATTATAAATAGATCATTGTCATTAGTTAAAATGCAAATGTATTTTTCTCAAGTACCACCTGTCGCTTTAATTTTGATGAAAGCTAACGGAACTAATTCTTTTGGAGGCACAGTGACATTTCTGTGGCAGAAATTCCTGAGCACACTTTCGATATATTGGAAACAGCGAAAAACTTGAACTAATTACGAAGAACGAAATTTATGCACATACCTTTGTACGTGTACTTTCCCCACCAAATACGGGCAAAAGTAGTATCAGAGCTATGAGCAATCCACAAAGAAATCATCATGGTTCAAAAAGCATCCAGACCCACGAAGGCGACATCTTCTTCATAATGGATTTGTATTTTCTTGGCTCAGCGTTTATTTTCTGTGTTCCGACCTTTCTACAAGTACATGAAGACTATTGGCTGAAATAGCCGTCATTTGATTTTCAAGACCTAAGGGGTGAACTTTCTTCGATTTAAGGTAGGACAGTTAATTTAACGTTGGGTATAGACCATACTACGCTTTACCATGATCAAATTAGTTGGCAGTTCAGTTCAGCCCAATAAGGGAAGTGCTTGTAAACTCTTAACTTACAAAAAATAACAATTCAGCTATTAAGACAATATAAATTTCATTACAAGTCCAGTTATGAGAAACTGAGCGAGCATATTATATATATATATAAAGAGTTATTAAAACAAACAAATTTTTGAAACATATTTATTATTAAAATAAATCTATATTTGACTTTAGATATCTCTCACCAAAATTTATGTTTCTAACAAAGTATTTTGCTATAGAACGTTTAAAATATTTAGTTGACATTTTAAGTATCGTCATCACATCCAATCATTGTCTATCCACCAGTGGATGAACATCTGTTCAAGCTCTTTTCACACGAGTCTCTCCTGTGCAGTTTGATTCCATATCGCACCAACATGTTTTTTATTTCGTCCACCCATCATGTGAAAAGACAACTTCTTAGCTCTTCTATGATCTCTTGGAATAGGTATCTCAGAGGTATATCATTTTTCTTCTTGCAGTATGTTCACTTTATTGACATTTTAGAGTTTTTCCATTATTCTTAGTATCACCTACTCTTACCTGCATCTTATATATGCGCATGAAACTAACACGTAATACCACTTTCTAATGAGTGTAATTTTAAAACATAATCATAGGATTGTCCCTCAGAAAATACAGAATACTTTTCCGACTAAAAATGATGTTCTTGACCGGAAAAAAAGCTAAAACCTTTGCTATTTACATTACGCTTCCTTTATTATAATCAGAGATGTCTTCTGATTGGCCGGGAAATAATTTTTCTAGATGATCCTTTTTTTTTTCGTTTGCCACGACGTGCTCTTTGTAACTGGGTTTTGTGCCTCAATTTTCGTCTTCGGTTATCCGGATGTGTTTCCTAATAAATGAAAATCATCTCGATACCCAAAGGATTTATCCAGATCGTGTTGCATATTCTTTGATTTCGGAAAAACATTTTTTTCTTCCCTTTGTATTGAACAGTTCGTCTACAAATTACTCTAGTTTTCCTTTATGTATCAATTCCTCTTTGTTC
>QLNU02015270.1:122544180-122567758 GCA_006491805.2 Dysdera silvatica
CTCTGAAATTTCCATCCTTTTGGATGCGGATCCGCCATCATGTGTACATTTCCACCGAAATTCACGTTGCCCTCGAAATGGAATATTTTAGCGCCCACATAAGATGATTGACTCTATGATAGGGCGCAATCTCTCTTCGTTCTCTTGAAATTGCTTTAGCTTCTTTGTGCTGACTTGATTAATCACTTCTTGTTCAAGTGTTCTGAAATTTAAATGAAAATTTTTACCCCTCTCAACATTTTCACGATGATAATAAGCTGATTTGTTGTAAAGGGCCGTCAGTCTCTTAAAATTGGTCAACGGTTCGTTCACAAGTTCTTTAATACATCCCCTTGTTATATTCATATTTCTCAACTGAAAAGAGAACATAGTATTTGCTGAACAAACCGTTCTTAACTCTTGAATAGGCAAGCCAAGGGTAGCTGGTGATATCCAGAGGCGAGAAATGCCGTTTGACTCCTCCAGATATTGAAAATAAGTAGTTACGCCCAAGCGGTTGCTTCTGATGTTGGTCCAAGAAAAGAACTTTGATAAAACCATTTGGTTTCTTTGTATTGTGTGTCATAATTTAAAAATTATTTATTTCGGAATTTTTTAAGTACCGCAGCGGCAGTGAAAAAAATCAATATCCTTTTTAATTTTGATGTAATTTGTCATATAATTTAGTGTATAGTTAATTTTCTCGTGGGGGGGGCAATTGCCCCCGCTGCCTCCTCCCTGGATCCGCCTTTGCGCTGGATGTTGGTGGTTGTAGAGAGGGAGATATAGGAGAAAGAGTGATGCTAGTAAAAGTGTGGGGGCGGCATTTTTCAATTTCCGCCTAGTGAGGCAAAGCAACTAGAAACGATTCTGCTCAAATGGTTAAACACAACGAACGGTTTTATAGTGAAGGTAAAAAAAAAACTTACGCTGGGTTTGAACTTTCGACCTCGTGGTTGGAACTCAGGTATCTTTGCAACTCGACCACTAAGGTACACTTGACGAGGTCTTGCTTCCATACTTGTATTTGTAAAACCAATTCCTTTACTTTTGAAAGTAGAGATTCTCAAGGGAGAGACAATAATACCAATGCCTACACTGGAGATTTTTTACCCACATATTACAAATTAGGATATTATTACCCTTCTCAAGGACAGCACAACAACCATGAAAGTGCTTGGAAAGGACAACTATGGTCATGCTGCGCCAAGACAGGAAACGATGGATATGTCAATGTCATCTCGATGACTCGAAATAATGAAAATATCTAGAAAAAAGTATAGCAATAAAAGATTTCAGTCAATAAGCTGAATCGTCTTTTCTACAATGTATTGGCATAACTAGGGAGGGGGCTAGGATAAGCCCAGACACGGGGAGGGAGGATCACAGGGGTCATGACCCCCAAAATATATTTTTTCACTGTAAAAAATTCCAACTTTCATGATAAATGAAGGGTGTCATTCTAAGGCCATATCAAATTTTGTTCTTGACCCCCAATAGAAGTCTGTGTACGCCTCTGGGCTAGGTGTAGTTGATAAAACGTAAAGTTAAAAAGTTGGTTTCGGCGGACGTTGTAACCACGACGAAAAAGTCGGTATGTCCGTGGGTAAGTCCGTGTGAAATGTACGTCGAAGTAAACTTTGAAACTTTATGCTTAAAACACTTTAATTTATAATCTAACCTGCATCGCTCTACCTCAAATTATCGTACATGTCATGTTACTATTAAATTTTAGTTTAGAAAAACTTTTTAGTTCGTTTCTTCATAATTCAGTAGACAGATAGCATTTTTAACTGACATTATATTATATTTCGTTTAACTTCTTTTAACTCTGACTCTCTTTCAAAACTGCCACTTTTACAACTTCCTTTCATTTTGAATGTTCTAATGTAATATTTCCTTATAAACATCATATAAACTCCATGAATTTCACTAAAAGCATATTCATTATTTCCAATTGTTTCAAATTTGTAGTTTTATTATTCTACTCTCCATGTTTCAGCTTAACTTCCATGAGATATTTCAATTTTTCATCCCTCGATTTCTTTTTATGATTACTTTTTTCCCTTGTTTTAAAAAGAAAGTAATAATTTGGATAAATAGATACCTCTTTTTGTCGCTGTAAAATTGGCCATAGATTATCATCGGTAGTAATTGGATTTTTGGTGTATGTTGTTCGATGCAATTTAATTTCGTTTTATCTGAATAAAAAGCCATTATTACTGGGCATTTTGTTTGTTCCATTATCGCAAGATCCAGCGTTAGGAATTATTTATTACTACAAGAATATTTAATTCATTTCTACTTTCCGAAATTATAATTATTTTAAATTTCTGTATTTTCGAGTCTCCATTATAAATATTTAGACATTGGGGATTTAAAACCAATTTCATTTAATTATTTTGCCATAAAATTGAAGACATGTTTTGGTAAATAAATATCTATGTTCCTTTTGTGATGTTGATTTCATTCTTCGCATGTATTGATTGATGTATTGTAATCTTTTTTTTAAAGTATATAGCGACTATAGCTGTCTCGTATAAGAAATCGATTGATTGATTGATGCTTGGATTTTCATTTCTGGTTGAACCATTTCTATAGAAAGACTGTCATTAATGGGCTCACAAAATTTAGCACAAATTTTTTTTATAACTGTGTTAAATTTATCTAGAAATTATCCAGTAAAAATTTCTATAACTAAAATTTATTTTTACGTTTAGCTTATTTGCATAAAGGGTGCTCTATACTAGAGAAACATTTTCAGATTATCGTTGTATAACAAATGAAGGTGTGCGAAATGCAAGTCATCCCATTGAGCATCCCAGAAAGGCGATAGAACATTACCTAAGTGTATATGTTTGGCTTTACCGTATAGTGGTAATGGGGTATTTTAACCACTAAAATATATTTAATAATAATAATAATTTTTTCCGCACACAACTACAATGGTAATAGTATATTTATTAGTTTAAACAAGACCATAATTTTAAGAAATGACATCATATTTGTGCCGACAATTACTTGTCGCTAATAACAGTATGAGGAATGAATGCAACCAGTTTTTGGTGCTACTGCAAGACACGTTACCACCTTCTCTTTTCTCTTGAAACTGCTCTAATTTTGAGGATTTCCTTTGTGGAGGGGAATATTCCGTGCTCTGATTGGTTGCTTTCAATCTGATCTGTGAGGGTCTGGCGTACGGCGATGTTAAGATTTGCAGGTATATATATTGATTATTTATTGCCAGTCCTCTCTTATGGATCAGAGACATGGAGTTTAAGAAGTGCAGCAATACGAAAGTTACAGACAACCCAAAGGAGCATGGAGAGGTGCATGCTTGGAATAACTAGGAGAGATCGAAAAAGAAACACTTGGGTGAGAGAGCAAACTAGAGTAGAGGACATCATTGTTAAAGTAAAAGGACTGAAATGGCGATGGGCTGGGCATATTGCAAGAAGAACTGATCAACGATGGACAACAGAAATTCTGAACTGGATTCCAAGAGACCACCGAAGACCTAGAAAACGTCCTCAAACTAGATGGGTGGATGAAATAAGAAAAGAGGTTGGGGTGACGTGGAAACGAATGGCCCAGGATAGACTTGTGTGGAAAGCATTTGGAGAGACCTTCATCCAGCAGTGGATAGATAATGGTTGAATATGATATACTGATTCAACATTTCAACTATTCGGGTATAACCCGAAGTCTATCCAAACGGACAGCGAGGGGTTTACTAGGCACACATGAAGACCAATCACCTGTTCCGTGTGGCCAAAATTTTTGGATCAGCATATGCTGGGGCAGAAAATGTGGAAATTGCTGACCAAGCCATAAGGTCATGTAGGATATGACCTTTCAATAAAATGTATTCACACCTGATGATTTTCTGCCCTCAACCGTGGCGGATGGGCTAGATCTTGCTTCGCTTTCATAAAGTCGGCCAATCAGCAATGGTCCACATGCATCAACTAGCCGCCTTCAATCCCTGCCGTTAACAAGTGCTTTCTGGGATCCAGTAGTAACATCAACCTCTGGCATTCAGAATCCAGGATTTACATAGATCTCCAACTTACGCGATCCAGCAGATCCAACCACCTATAGTCTCCCTGACCAAGATCCCTCTCGGAATCCAGGCACTTCTATAAATAACATCACTCCAGGATATGTTTCACCTATTGCAATTAGACCATTTCATAAAGAATCAACGTTAAACACAAAGAGAAGAGTACCTTTAAATTTTCAGATTTTGACTTCATCCTCATTTAAAAAACAGAAAGCAAACAAAAAGGGAAGGACGAAAAGGAAGCTAAAAACAAAAATTTTTCGTATTACCGTACTACATACGTTCAAATAGAGCTTACTCTTTCCCCAAGGACGGGGAAAGAATGCGCAATTTTCATTTCTTCTTATATTATTTACACAAAGAAAAATATTTTTTCATAATTGTGTATTTTTATTTTAAAGTCGAAACCTGAATATAAATAGATATTAGGAAAATGCAGTGTTCAGAGTTAACAAAAAAAGGAGGAGGTGTATCCATCTATGTAAACAACGAAATTGTCAGTGAAATAATAGAAGAATCCTTAATCATGGAGGAAGATGTGGAGATGATAGGTGTAAAAATAAGTGATTTAAAAATTTTGGCTTTATATAGACCACCACAGGGACAGATAAATAATTTCCTTATGAAGCTTGAAAATAAATTAAATGTCCTTCAAAATACTTTTATAAATAAAATATTGGTCATAGGGGATTTTAATACCAGAATGGAAAATGAAAATTTAAACGAAGAAAAATTATTAGACCTCATGGAATCGTTGGGATTTGAAAATAAAATAAGCAAACCAACAAGGGTAGATAATAGATCACAAGGTAATAGATTTATGCTTTGTAAACATACAGACTGGAGAAAAAACATTAAAAACAAATATAAATGATTACAAACCAATACTAATAAAATTGATGAAAAAATTCCTAAACGACAAAATATAAAATCAAGAAGTTTTTTCAGGAAAAATATAGAAAATTTTTGTAAATTGTTAATAGATATCAATTGGGAAATACTAAATAATAGATCTGGGGATGAATTGTACGATAAATTTATGGATACATTGAGGATTACATATGAAAAATGTTTTGTATATAAGGAGATCAAAACGAAAAAATACTTTGATAAACAGTGGTTTGAAAAACTAATAAAAAAACTAAAAAAGTAAAAATAAGGCATATATAAAATTTATGAGAACAAAGAAACAAAATGATTGGAAATAATGGGCAAATATAAACAAGTTAATGGGGAAAAAAGATAAAAAATTAGATACAAAATTAGCATTAAATATAAATAATGTCAAAATAACAGACATACAAACTCAGACAAATGCTTTTGATGATTTTTATATAAATATAATGGAAGAGATTACACAGTCAAATAATAATGGTCTGGATATAAATTAGCAACGAGTTGAATCAGGAGAGAGTAGCATGTATCTTGCAGAATTCACAAAAGAAGAAATAAAAAAAAGGAACTTCAAAAAATTAAACAAAATAAGGGTGAAAGGCTTGATGGCATTAAACTAAAATTAGTAAAATTTTGTGCCGGAGAATTAGTAAAGCCACTAAATATGATTTTTAATAATATCATTGAGATGTCATATATATATACCAATAAAAATGAAAACAAATAAAGTTCTTCGATATTTAAAAAAGAGGGTAGGAAACATTTATCGAACTATAGACCAATCTCAATAATTCCTATATTCTCAAAAATCTTTGAAAAACTATTATACAATAGGCTATTGAAATATTTGGACACATATAATATATTAAATTCAAGACAATATGGGTTCCGAAAAAATTGGACAACAGAGGATGTACTCATAAAAACAGTTAATAAAATTCAACAGAAAATTGAAAATAAAAAATTTGTTATAGGCATGTTCTTCGACTTAACCAAGGCTTTCGATATTATAAATAGACCAATCATTGTTATTAATTAAAATGCAAATGTATGGAGTTAGAGATAATGTGCTTAAATTGTTTCATAGTTATTTAACAGGTAGAACTAAAATTGTGCAAATAAATCATATACATTCTAATCAAGAGCAAAATACATGTGGAATCCCCCAAGGCGCCATTCTTGGGCTGCTATTGTTTTTCATATACAGGTATATAAATGATATTACTGACATTGACGATGATGTGAACTTATTTGCTGACGACATAGGTCTGATTTTTGGAGATACGTCACAAGAAAACCTCTTCACCAAGGCAAAATTAAAACTAGAAATTCTAAATCAGTGGTTTAAAAATAATAAACTAATAGTTAATAGAGAAAAAACTAAGCATATACTTTTTCATAATATAAATAAAAAATTAGATAATTTGGAAATATTAAAGTTAGATAATAAGGAAATAAAGAAAACGGATGAAATTAAGTTCCTTGGTATTTATATAAATGAAGTTTAAATTGGAATAAATATATTTTGGAAGTTAATAAAAAAAATTAGAAAAAGTGTAGGAGTATTAAAGATTAAAACATCTATTACCCCTACACATAAAAATTCATTTATATTATTCATTGATATATAGTTACATTTTATATGGAAATAGTGTCTGGGGAAATATGAATATACTGAATCGAAAAGTATGCAAACAATATTAAACAGATTTGGGAACAATACAACGCAAAGAACAAAACAAGAAATTGAAGAAATAAAAATTGAAAATAATATAATGAATTTAGATCAAATACATGGATTTAAAATCTTGATAATGATATTTAATAGAATAAGAAAAGGGAAGTATATTGAGGAAATAAATATAGAAAATAAACCAAACGTAAACAATACTCGATCAGGGGGCACTTTAAAAATTAAAAACGCAAGAAAAAACACGGGTTTCGGTAATATAAATTATTATGGTATTAAGATGTGGAATTCAATGCCAAACGAATTAAAAATATTGCATTAGAGACTGAATTTAGAGACAAATTAAGAAGACTAATTATAAGAAACGATTATTCTGGATACGCCCACAACTGCTGCCGTGGCAGCATTTCGCATGTTAACTGAACATGACTGTCTGCAGGCATACTTGTTTAGCTTTGGCCTGGCTGAAAACCGTGATTGCAAGTTGTGCAACAGCAACTAACCAATGACATCGTATCATCTTAAAGTGTGCAGCTCATTAAAAACTTCTCAAGGTATTGTTAGCAAATATTGGAAAGCTCGAAGTTGAATGACAAAATAGTCAAACGCCTGGCATTTGTAACAACAATATAAGAAATGAAACTTAAGAACTTAAGCCAGGATAAGGAGAAAGAGGGAATTAACCTTAAGTTTTGCTGCTCTTCCTCCATAGGATTAACAAACCTATAACATAGAAAATAAAGTGTTGTATTCATCACATTCATTTAAGAAACCAAAGAAGTAAAGTTGCTAAATACACATAAAACAAGTTGTTTCGTTGGATGTTTTGGCGTAGGAAAAATGTTTTCAAGATTTCCGCACTCTTGCCCCTTATGTCCCTATCATGACAAATTAACTATTGAAGAAATACGATGAGAATCTACGATTAAAAAATAATTAATTTCTTTGATTAAAATGTGACCTTCTATTCTAAGTATTTATTTTCGTTAACTCTGGAAGAGAATCGCCACGGCTTTCTATTCGCTCCCGTTCATAGGCGCATATATGGGATGCAGAGAGTGGCTCAAGCCCCTCCCTGGCTGTTAAAAAGTTTGATTTGTCCGATTTTGCTATGCATTTATTTTCAAACTGTTTAGTCACATTTTAAAATAAGGTACTTTTTAGCTTATTGCTAATTGTTAAGCAGTATCATTTATCGCTGCAGTATTTTAGTGTCTTGCACACTCCCTAAAATGTTTGGCAGCCTTGAGAAGGAGGAAATAATTTTTTTCAGCCATTCTCTAGAAGTACTCATATGGGCGCCCCATGCTCCCGTTTTTAACTTAATTATCAGTCAATATTTATTTCCACAAGATGTATAATTATGCGCTATTAAATACAGTGGTTGTTATACCATGGTTGGTGGTTCCACAAGATGTATAATTATGCGCTATTAAATACAGTGGTTGTTATACCATGGTTGGTGGTTAAATACCATGGTAGTGGCTTGGCAGGAGACTGATGATGGAGCCAATGAAAAAAAGACTTGTCAAGTCTCGGTCTCATTTGTCTTCTTTCATGAGACTCGGCCCCTGTACTCAAATTCAGGGTGGTCCAGCATACTGCCTGTGAGGACGTTTTTGGCGGCCTTCGGGTACATTCAAGGAAAAACATTCCAAAGTCTTAATTTAAGTCTTTCTGTTAACATTTAATTATTTACATAAATTTTATAGACTTAACGGTCTCATTGTACATATGCGCATTTATTCACGAATAAATACCGAAATCAACAATTATAAAAAATGTAGTGCGAAAATTTAAAAATGTCCATTGATTATGGGTATCAAAAGAAATGGCTCTTAACATGCAAGCATACGCATCTGCTTTTATATTAAATTTGCTTAATAATTGAATCTTCCAATTGTGTATTTGATTACATAATTAATCAAAGTTTTTAATTGTATATACTAAATATGTTGCGAACATTTTAATTTACGATATTTAAATTTAATTCGATGTGCGCACCGCGGGTTTTGTGTCGAAGTACTCGTGCTGCCCACTTGGCATGAAAAGTTAGCTCACTCTGCTCTACCTCATGTATCATTTGTCGCCAAATCGTGCCATTTTCGTTCTAAATTAAGGCAAATTTGGTAAGAGGTCATGATACTAAAAAGCTATTAACACCATTATCTTTGTATGTAACACATAGATCTTCACTGTATGTGCAGTTTAACATGGATTTCGGGTTAAATGAATCATATTAACTTGTGTGTATGATATTATTACCCTTCACAGGGATAACACAATTGCCAAATAATGGTCAACACAGAAAAGCCTCCGGGGCAAGATTTTTGTGAGTTTTTCGTGGGGGAATTTATTATACAATAATTTTTGCCACCCACGTACATATAGCTCAAACTAGAGCTTTATTATTTTTGGAGAAAAAGAGACGTTTCCCCGTCCTGGATTCGAACCATGGTCCCTCCGTTTAGCCCCGAGTGTCTTAGCCCGCTAGACGAACGAAGACAGGGCACAACGCTCTCTTTCTCCGTATATAAGGAGAAAGAGTTCTTTATATACGGAGAAAGGGAACGTTGGCATCACCTTGGACGGCGGCATATCACTGCCTGTTTTCAATGCGGGCACCGTGAGCGCAGAAAGCTATAGGGGTGTGAGATTCATGAACATTATGTAAGACTTTTCGGAGATCTTTTGCCGAGGAAATATTTTTATGACCGACAATGCGCGACCTCACAGACCTCACCTTATAGACGACTTTTTGGCGAAGTTAGTATTCGCCGTATTTTGTGGCCTGCGGAGCCACCGTACTTAAATCCTACTGAGCATGTTGAGGATGCTTACGAGAGAGCCACGATATTAACACGTGTCGTGGGGGTAATTATGCTCAACCGAACCTCACGCACATCTGTGTGAATGAAAACTGTGTACAGTGGTTACAAATTAGTTAAAGACTTCCGTGCTCTTTCAGAAACCCCTCACCACCCATTCCGTTGTGTCGTTGGAGAATGTTATTTAAAATATTTATATTTTGGTCGATACAACATAATACCTCTGTTGATTCGCGTAATGTATACCTGTCCAAATAATTAAAAATCAGAAACAAAAAAAATCCACATTTATTAATACAAAGAAATACTAAGCAAAATCAACATTTAGATAACCTTTCAAATAATCTACTGGCTCACTTCGTTGGGAAATTCAAGTTCTCAATAATTATCATAATCACTTTCACAAATTGAAACCATAAATCAATTATCGATATGTTCCGTTGAATGTCTTTACCATTTTTTATGAGTTAAACTTTTCTTTTCAACTGGTACTTTAACCCTAATAGACTATACTCAAATTTTCTGTTATATAGCTTATCGAACACATATATGCATATTTAATAAATTGGAAATTATCGGCTCCCTCAACAACCGGCTCTCTAATTTATCATGATAACTATCGTCTCTTTCGCTACTCATAATTGTACTATATTTATATCAATATATTATTGTCATGATTTCGTTAAGATTCCATACTTAAAATCAATGCGAATCTTGCTAAATAATCTTGTTCATATTCTAAAATTAATAACTTCATCACACATAACACTTTATTATCATTTCATACTAAAACTCAATAGGTGAGTTATGCTAAAGCCAACTTATCATCATATTCTAAATCCTATATTTATAAAAATTTATATAACTGAACGCCATTGATATTTATCTATCATTCTTTATATATACTTAAAGAAATAATATGAAAGCTTATCATTATCGACGATATATGACGTGATGAGCTTTGATTAGCCGTTGTTGTCTGCTGATAGGATTAGGTGATCAGTTTCGACATCATCTGCAACTTACGATTCCACTTGTTAACTGTAATACAAAAGCGTTTATATCACTAATTCTTGAAGCACAACATATGACTGCTAAAATGTCAATAGCCCAAAACCGTTTTGAAATTCTCAACACGTTTTCGAATCTTAACAGAAACCATTATTCTGAAAAACTAAAAATCTTCCTCTGTGCTCTTCGTTCATCGTTTTATACTGGATACTTCCCTTAGTGGTTTTCGCCCCGAAGGTGGTGTATAAAATGGAGCTTTATTATACAATATTTTTTTTTTGCCACCCACGTATTAATTTTATTGAGTTTTATTGCCATATTTCGATGACCATTGAGTTTTTGGAATGAAGGGCTAAATTTTCACCAAATCAGCATTGAGTTCAAAATTACGTCATGAGAGTTGAAATTCGGGAAGACCCTCTTTGACCACCTGGTTGACCTTTGTCATGAGCCGCTGTAAATCTCAGAATAGTTACTGTTTAAAACTGTCACTTTGAAGTTTTATACAACAGAAAATGGTGACAGAAAAACCCATGAAATGACCCTTTTTCGACTTTGCATCTTTTCAGTAAAATACATGAATACGAGTTCAGAAAATCCATCCTTAAACTCTTTCTCTCGCGCGCGTGTTAGAATGGTATTTCTTTCGAAACTTTAATGGCACTGCTCACTGTAGTCCGGGGTTTGGTTCCCTAGGCCTTAAGAGGTTCGGATTCCTCGGAAAACAGTAGGTCCCGGCGCAGCATGACCACTGTAGTCTTTGAGCCGTAAAACCAAAAAGCAACCAACCAACCAACCAACCATCTTTCGAAACTTCAACACTTTGTAAGAAGACATCTCTTTGCACTGATATTTCTTTGAATGACTTGGTTACCTCACTTCGCTGTGTGGTCCCAGCTCGTTACGTCTTATGGCTCTAAGAGGGAAAGTCCCTTTTGTTGCTCCTAGCAAAAGTATACCCCCTTTTCGACACGTGGGAACAACGTCAATTATGTAATGAAGCATTGAAAATGCTAATGATACCCTCCGAGGACCCACCAGGCCTTAAAGTCCTTACCTTTAGAAGAATGGGATTTATTGCCATAAAGTATGGTCAAAAATTTCATTTAAAGCATGAAGGCCCGTTGTGAGGCTTGCCCAGCCCAGCTGGGTAGACCTACTCCGTATTAACCATAATTTGACCATTCTGGAAATATGAGGTACCCTGTTTTGGCTGTTTTTGACTTCATTTGCATATAGCATAACATTTACCCCCTGTTTATTTTGTTATGCTACTATCGGCTATCTCATAGTATTAGGCATTTGTGTACAAATTTTCGTTATAATAAACTAGTTCGTTTCGGATATACCACATATTTTGTGTTTGTAAGTTTAATTTTGGACAACAGTGTATTTAAGTGCGTGATTTGATTTCAGCGCTAATGGTTTCTGCATAAATTTTCATATATGGAAACATTATCTACATTGAAAAAATCCAGCTATCGTTTCATGAGCTCATTGTTTACTCATGAGAGTACTCATTTTTGGTTGTTAATGAAAAGGCTGATTGCACTTGATAGGTACACACCCACTGCAATACGGAGAAAAACCACGTATGTTTTAATGAAGAAAATAACATGAAATTAAGCACGTCCATTGCAGTATCATAGACTCAAGCTTGTTTCTGAAATTTACTTGATGACGTGTGTGGAATACACCTGCATCCTTGGATTCTTATTTTTTGGTATAAATGTACGTATATGGTTTAGATTCTTGTTGATGAGTGTAAAATATACACGTATAAACTGCGCTTTATTTACTTACCTTTACTTTTTCATTCAGGCAACTACTATTTGTTTTTATGTGTTATTACTTAAATAATTTATTTAATTAATAGCATGAATAAATATAGTATATATGCAATTAAATAAATAATTATATATGCAATTAAATAATTTTATTTATTTACACCATTAATTAACTGTTCATTGTATATAAGCTATTTTATTAATTGCGAATTTCATGAAATTTGAGAAGAGAGTGAAAAGTATTCCAATTGTTTTCTATTGAAATTTACTCTTTGTGTGTATGTAAGTTTATTTGATGTATGACTATGCAGGTAAGATTTATAAGTAAAGACAACTTTACAAGCGTAAGTTTGGAAACTTTTATTTCAAAGTACGCTTATGACGGTACTTAGCCGTCTCTCGACAGGAATACGAAACTAAAAAGGAAATATTAGAAAACTGGAGATGCTGTTATTGCGTGACTAGTGTGTTGACAGTTGTGGATGAATAATTAATGTGAAAATTTTATTAGACATTTTTAAGCTTGCCCGAAAGCGGAAGTAAATTTTGGTTTATTGATTCCCATTTTTGGTTAAGCTTGGAGGTGTTTAAAAAGATATTATTTTATTTATATTCATCCATAACTGGCAATATAGTTTCGCAATGACAACATCCCCACTTTCCTAATATTTCTTTTTTCTTTTTGTATTCCTGGGAAAAGACGGCTAAGCCCATCAGAAACATGCGTTGAAATAAACAGTTTCAACCTTACTTACGCTTACAATATTGTCTTTACTTATAAATCTTCTTTATGCATGTCATTCATTTTCATGTTCATGGATTTCTCAAGCATTTTAAAAATTGCACTTTTTCATTTATTTTTATGACAAAAACCTTTTCCCCGTGTATTGAAGATTTTGCCACATTTCTAATAACGTACTTATTTTTTATTGCCGTAATAGCTTCCAATTATCAGATTATACATTTTTGGATGTAAATCGATATAAATATATAAAATTCGGAAAATGATATTATATTATTTTGTTGAACGTGAATTGACACAGATGTAAAGATTAACCTAATCGAAACATACTTTAATTAACACAACGAAACTACAACTAGTACAACAACATCGACAACAAGTAAATACTACCAGTCCAGTGTTTCCAGACTTGTTAGTGGCGTTGCCAGATACATCACAGATATTATCATCAAAAATAAGTTGAAAGAGTCAAGCCTAACGTCCAGGACTGCGAGTTTATTCATCAGAAAATTGAAATACAGTAAAATTGAACTTTACGTAACGTATGCAACAGGCTCAGTTATGTACAAAGTGAAATTACAAATTAGTAGGCGTTGGGCTCATATAAGGCCAGATGTAAATACGTCCAGATTCGAAAAACGAATTTATCTTTTATTTAAATTATCAAGAATTAAAAACTGTACCTTAATAATTAAAAGCTGTTCATTGATAATTAAAAACCGCACTAACTAAAAACTGTGCGTTAATGATTAAAATTGCACGTTAATAATTACGAGCTATATGTTAATAATTAACAGCTATATGTTAATAATTAACAGCTATATGTTAATAATTAACAGCCATACATTGATAATTAAAAACTATACGTTGATATTTAAAAGTTATACGTTGCTAGTTAAAAACTCTACGTTAATTATTATAAACTATACGTTAATTATTATAAACTATACGTTAATTATTATAAACTATACGTTAATTATTATAAATTCTACGTTAGTCATTGAAAACTCTACATTAATCATTGAAAACTGTACGTTAATATTTAAAACTGCACATTAAATAAGCGTTTTTTTACTTATCCCCATTTTAAGTGTTCTGCAAATTTTTCAGAAAGTTGCTTACGCTTTTTGTCATGACAACATTATCGTGCACAGGAAAATTCATAATGTGTAGGGGTACAGAGCTACAATGCCATATATATTCAGACGTATATGTGCAAAATTTCATTGCACTAGGGGTAATTATGACCCCATAAATATCCTCTGAGTACGCCACTGTATGACACTATCGAAATAATGACAAGCAAGTAAAATAAAATTGACCAAGTTCTATATTTAAATTTAGCAGGTTTCAATTAACACTGAAACTGTTATTGTTTTACTTTGTTTTTTACGTAAGTTTTGGTGAGTTGAAAATTGAAAGCTGGCGAATTGGATGAGTTGGAAGTTGGCGAGTTGTAATTTACTTTCCAATTCCAAATTGCCAATTTCTAACTTGTAAAACTTACAAATTCTAACTCGTCAAAGATTTGGCAAGTTGAAAATTGAGTTGGCGAGTTGAAATTCGATGAGTTCGAAGTTGGCGTGTTGTACTTTTCTTCCCAACTCCAAATTGCAAATCGCCAACTCGCCAATTTCCAACACTGTAATTCAATAAATATTGAAACCAACTAAAAATTGAAACGTCCTCAAAATTTTGAAATAACTATATATATATATAGTTATACCGAGTTCATATCCATGCTCATTGTAACCGAATTTATATCCATGCTATCAATGGTTATTATTGTTCTATTTACGGAAAACCTTTACCTTACTCTTTTTATTGTGCCGACAGACAGACAGACAGACAGACAGACAGACAGACAGAAAAACCAAAAGCAATAGCGGGTTCAATATCTATTGAAACCCGCTAAAAACAAAACCGGAATTTGTAGACATATTCAGCCTTTCATTTCTTTCAGTTACTGCATTTGCTGCAAATTATTGTTCACATGGAAATCTGATGGTGAATCTGCGTAAAGCAACGTATAATATCAGAATTGTACAAATGCAAAAATCAATTTCAGTCTTAGTCTCTTTAGTTGTTGGATTATTATTTTGTTTTATTTGATATTGTTTTTCGTTTATCGTAAATTCAATCAGTTTCTTTGTTTTTTAACTCCGTTATTAATTAAAGTTTCGGTTGAAGGGGCATTCTTAGGGAAACAAAATTCTTTCTTTTGCTGTTATGTAGTTGAGCTTAGATAACTTGGATTTTTCTTCGAAGTTTATCATTTTTAATAAGTTGGGAACGAAATAAAATAAAATAAAATTAGCGATGTACGGTCTGAATTTATAGAACTGAGCAAGTGTACAAACATTGAATATTTAAATTAATTTTTGACGTGTTTATGGTATTTCTAAATCCATTGAAGTTTAAAAGAGCAACAAGGTTTTGTATATATATTATGACGCATTTTTATAACGGAAATTCTCTGAAGAATTAACTACGGTTATTAAAGTTTAGCATCTACGTTTTTTAACGATCCCTGGGAGGGCAACACTATAAAAATTTACAATTTATGCGTCAAAGGTGTGTAGTTCGCGGGAAAGACATGGAATACAATATTAACTTCCTTGATTAAAACATTCGAAACACTTTGTATAAGGCTGCGAAATCTACAATAAAAGTTAATATTACAGCATCAACAAAACCTTTAGTCATATGATGCTAAAGACAATGAAAATGACAACAAATGAAGCAACAAAACTGTCACGCTAACAACGGTTATTGTTTGGCTTCCTTTCTAGTGATTCGAGCAACTTGCTTTCTTAATATCAGAACACATTATATCCTCGCACTAGGCTTCGACTTTGGTAAATTGTTTCCATCTAATCCATCGGGTTCGAGAGGATATTGTTTTGCCCCTGCGCAGTGATTGCCACTAAGCCTAATAAGCTTCTAACGGATGTGTCCAGAGCTGCCACAGATATCTGCTCCTTTCTTGGAGCATCAAGTTGCCATTCAAGCGGAAAGTGTACTAGGCCGTTGGGTGTTTCCATTTACTTTAAGCCCCTTTTATTCTATTCTTCTCGGAGACCATTACACCATCAGTGATTACTAGAACAACTTCGGTTGACGTCAAAGAAAGTCAGCCCTACCTTTTCAATAGGCTAGGAGGAAATAATTTGGAACAAGGTGAATCTCATTTCATGCAAGGATGCAGTAATTGCTGCCCATCATTGTTGTTAGGGATTCTGTTGGTGCTCTTTTCGTCCTTTTTATCCTCCTTCTCTTCAACTAAGCGAATTGCACTAAAGAGAAGTTCAATAGCCCTTGCTGCTTTCCAAGTACTTTATTCTTCACGTGGAATAAATCTCCCATTTATATTTTCGTCGCATTTGTTCTGATACAGGTTAAGATTATCCAGCTCTAAAACTATAGCAGTAGAGAACTCGTTTTTATTCAAACATTTTAACAAAAATATTCTCCTGCAAAATTCTTTTGAAGAACAACAACAAAAAGTTGAAATGTTTATATCCGAAGTTGTTTTGAAAGCCGATGTTGACACGTTTGTTTAAGAAAACGTTTAAAATGGTACATAAGGAAAACAGTATTTAAAGTGAAATTTACATTTTGCAAAAAAAGTATTCAAAATTGAATTTACATTGGCTTCCAAAAGTATTTTCTTTTCTTTTAGGATTGAAATGTGGTTTTGTTTTACACCTAAACTTACAAAATGTCATTGAAAAATCGGGTTAAGCAAAAAAGATTTGGTGCTATGTTACTTACTTTTTAGGGTTAAGTTATAGAAGAAAAACGGGCGTTGTTGAAAATTGCTCAAAACGTTTTGTTTGGCGAATATTAATTTTGCTTCACATAATAATTACATATAATCATATAATAATTTGCTTTATATAATAATTCCTTTGTATTTGTACTTACTCCCTCGTATTAGATTTATTTAAATATATTAAAGAAATATTTTTCAAATATTTTATCATTTTTATGAGAATAATTAATTATGTTTTGAAAAATAATGTCCATATAAATAGAGAATCTTAAATCGCGTGACAAATAGTAAGAAAAGAGAAAGTAAATGTTTAAAAAGACAGGTTCGGATATCTTCAGATTTTAAAAACTTAGAATTTCGAGAAAAAATCGACCATTATTGATTTAGATGATCAAATTTTATCATTTTCGAAAAGCTACAGGCATCAATCACTCTTGTACTTACGAGTATGCATGAGGCTTAACGTTAGAGCACTTGACCTGTAATCAATACGTTGTGGTTTCGGCTCCCAGCAGACACTAAAAAATCATCTTTTTCTTTACGAGTATTTGACCATCGGACACCACATCATCATTGACTATGATGAGAAACACTCGAATAAACATTACTGATATTTTAATTTAAATTTATTCCATCAATTAAAATTTCAAGACAGTTTTCATCTTTGGATACAAACATTAAACGGTGTAATTGTTATTCAAGAAAAATGCTCCCCAATGGTTACAGCTGACCCCTGACCCCCTCCCTGGCCTGGGTTCGATTCTTAGTGAGATTAATCATCTATAAACATATTGGGGTTCAAAGTTCACGTTAATCTATCCTTCCTGCAACCTATACACCATAGTGAAACGTTGAGATGTGAGATATGAAAAATATTCAAGAAAAACATTCTGATCATTTTCCTATTTTATTAATGAAGATTAGAATTCTAAAAATTTTCAATATTATTTAATAAGTTTGTATGTAAAATATAAGCCGATTGACCGAGTTACTGCTACTATGAATCCTGTTACTATGGATCCGAGTCCTGTTACTATGGATTTATGGATAAAATGTAAACCGATTAACTGAAATATTAAAACCATTTATGGTACACGAATAGTTCTGCGTATACCCATATCAAGGAGCGGAAATGGAATTGTGAGTTCGGATATATTTAGTTTTTGACCACGAATGAAGTTACGGGCAATTTCCACTATAGTAGACCCCATGCCGCTGTGGACAGTATGAGACAACTTATGCTGACCTCTGACATGCAATGAGACGCGACTGGCAAACGCCTAGGCAAGGACTCAAAATATCCCTTTTTACTGATCACTTTTTAATAGGTACTATAGGCGTAAGCAGAAATTTCCTAAGAGCGGTAGCGTAGCTAAGGGGGGCGGTTGTCTCGGGCACCACAATTCGGGGGGGCGGCAATGACAGTCACTCACCCCGGAAAAATATCTAGATGCACCACTGTATAAAGGGGTTTACATGTATGGAATGGGGGTTTACATGTATGGAATGGGGGTTTACAGAGCTACAACTCCATATATTTATATGTATATATACAAAATTTCATCGCAATGGGGTTAAAAGCCCCATCAACCCCCTGTATACACCACTAACATCAAAGCAAAATGAGACGTCTACTAGAGACGTTTTTCAGACATACTCTTATCAAGATGTCTTGCCATAACGATGTGACCTGTGTTCAAATTGGTTAAATTTGCTATTTTTAAGACGAAACGAAATATTGGCTGAGAGAGCTTCGAACCAGGATATCGTTCTCGAACATGGTACGTGTTAGTTGCAGGTGGTGCTAATTAATATAACGTAGAAATTTAAGATAACATGGTATATATATATATATATGAATGCCTAGCATATATTTAAATATCGACATGATATTATCTTATGCGAAGTCCCAGCTGACGAACTCGCTTTGAGGCGTACTGTTCGTTCACGAAAAGAAGTCCGGTGGAACAGTTAGAAATAACGGGAGGTGACCTTACAAACCGGCTAACTGCTTACAGCAGAGTAAGACTCCAATTTCAGAACTTGATTTTGGCAGTCACCAAAACCGAATGCAGAACTTGGAGTTCTACATTGTTGGAACTGGCTAGCCAGTTTGTGATGTCACCTACTGTTACTTTTAACTGTACCATCGGACTTCTTTTCGTGAACGAACAGTAGGTGGGTATATGCTCTCTTTCTCGTTATGAAACAGTAACTGAAATTGTTGCGTTAAGGCCGTAGAGTCTGAATATGTAAATGAAAAATCCTCTTTATTGAAGTCCAGGATAAATATTAGATCTGCAGGTCGCTTTCAGCACAAGGTCGATGAAAGGGTACATGACCATCTCCCCCACCTCAACTTGCGACCAAGAGGCCCGAGCTTCTCCCCAGAACTCTCCAGCTCTCCAGCTCTCCAAATTAAACTCTCCCGCTCTCTCTCTCTCTCTCTTTTCGTATATATAGTAGACTCAATCCCTGCAGATTCTATGGCCACGTACATGTACCGCACTAGTTCCATTATAGGTCACGATGAAATATTCACCAAAGTATGAACTAGATCATGACATAGTATACCATCCATGAGATAAAAATTAAAAAAACTAAGATTAAAATTGAAGCTACGCGGTTAGGGTTTAAAATGAAACTTATTTTGTATCTTATCATAGCCAGAGGGAACAAAACGTTGGCCACGATTTTAAGCTAAACTTGAACGATTATCACTGGATAATATTTGCAATGATTTGAAGGTAAACCAACGTTTAATGCTTCATTCTCTGATTATTATGAGCTACAAAATAGGTTCTAATTTGGACCCTAATAAGAAAGAGCAGCACAAAAGATTCCAATTTGGTCCCTAACTATAAAGTATCCATCTTAATCCTAATAATTAATTTTTCCGCAATCTCTTAACTTGATTAACCCTAGAAGGGTATATATATATAAATGTTTAACTTATAACAGTACTCTTATAAATTACGACTAACCAAATCAAATGTTATTTAGACGGATGCAATATTTTGCGTGAGGTGAAAATGATTTACAATTTATTAAACAGGTTAATCCGTCTAGGCAGCGAAAGTACTTTGGAGGTCTGATAAAGCGCCTGTTGCCTAGAAGTGAATATAATTAGTGGAAGTGGAAGTAATAAATAGCTATAAAAAATAAGATAAAGGAGCTGATCGATTAGTATATTTATGGTGGGTATAAATTAAGAAAAAACTACTCTAAAACTCATTCTTTCGTGGGAAAAGGCGGTCAGAATAATTATTTTAATTATTTTTGAAATTTTACCGTCATTTTCAATAAAATAAAATTACTTTTAGAAAATTTCTGAGCTTATATTTTACTCAGTATAGGTTTTCTCCCTCCGTAAAATCGCTACCTAGTGGACGCTATTCAAACGTAAACGTAATTTTTACAAACGTCCAGGCTTAAAAAGATACACATTGGAAAACGATAGTTTATTTCTTTAAATAATAGCTCGAAACTATTTTCCTGATGTAAAATTATGTGTAATTTTTTTAATTTAAATTCGAAATTATACTGCTTTAATTTATGGGATCTCTATTCAGTTTGGATGGAAAAAAGGGTGGGTTTTCCTAAACGATCTTAACATCGCAAAATAGTCATAGTAAACCATCTGTAATAAATTATGTTATAACAAATAATATTTTAAGCGTACTTTTGAATATTTCTTTATGTACAACAATATGCGAGAGAAGAAACACGGGAATAAACTAACGCTATGATCAAAGCGACAGCATGCGATGCTTTTGGAAAGAAAACAAGTACTACAACTCAACGATTTCCTTCGACACGGCTGTAAGATGTATTCTTTTATTCAGCGGTGTAGCTAGATTATTTTCCGCTCTGGGCGAGTGACTGTCATTGTTTTTTAAAGGCTAATTGCCGCCCCCGAATTGTGGCGTCTGGGGCGGCCGCCCCCTTGCCCACCGTATTTACGCTATTGCTTTTCTTGGATAGTTATCAAAATGCTTTTGAGATGGATGATGTTCCACATGCTGCAAAATCTCACAATAAGTTAGTTTTATATTTCCTCTTAAGTAAATTTGAAAATGATAATATTTATATTTTTATATGTAATCGCCATCGCCACCAACAACCATTTTCAATCCACTGCAGGAGGGATGTCTCTCCGTCATCACACATACATATAATACGGTGAAAGAGATACAGATAAAGCTGCCTTAAGCTCATCACGTTGGCCAGACGGGTTGATAAGCTGGACCTACGGTTTAACGAAGTTTTCGAACTTCGATCATCACAGCCGAAGTCATCCGCTAAGGAGGGACTCGTCGTGCCACCCTCCTACGGAGTGACCGCTCCCTGGGTTGCTTCGAAGCGGCGCTCTGACGAGTGCCGGTATACTTGGCAGTGGACAGCCGTGGGATTTTATATGTAATATTTGTTATTAAATAGTTGGATTTTTGATGTCGAGAATATACGACATTTTTAGAAAATGTATATAGTCCGCTTTTTTTTAATTACTCCCCCTTCTCCTCCAGTTACATACACGCACACATACATGGCTATGCGGTGGTAATATGTCCGTCTAACACACGGATACCCCGGGTTCGACTCCCAACTCCACCAAAATGAGAATGGCTGCCAACTGACTGCTCACCGTAACTTGGGGTTCGTTTCCTAGGCGTTCGGATTCCTCGAAAACGGGCAGGTCCTTGCGCTACGTGGCAATTGATGTTCTTGTGTCTTAAAATTCTCCCAAACATGCATTTATATTATGCGCTATATTGTCGTCATCACCGTTTAATTGAGCACAGAATTAATAGAGGATTTTAATTGATATTGAACCTGCTACTGCTTGTGGATTTTCTATTTATCTGCCTGCCTGTCTGTCTGTCTGTGTCTGTCTGCAATAAAACGTGTAAGGTAAAGGTCTTCCGTAAATGCAATAATGATGGTTATTGTTAACGTGGAAAATCTACCGAGTTACTTGAGAATTAGAGAGTTGCGAATTAGAGAGTGGAGGATTATCGAGTTGCGGATTAGAGAATTGCGAATTAGTGTTAATTGAAACCCGCTAAATTTAAATATCGACTGGAGGCGATTTTCTTTAACTTGCTTTTGGCCATTATTTCGAGTTTTACAGGTTAATTTTGTACAGGTGAGATCCTGTGGTCAGGGGCGTAGCACGGGTTATCAGCGCCCGAGGCAAGTTAAGGATTGCGCCCGCTAAAACCCGTTAACATTCCCCTTCACCAGTTCAACATTAAAATTTTGCGCCCCTAATGATTTTGCGCCCGGAGTTTTTTCCTCGGTGGTACTCCCACCCTACACCAGTACCTATGATGGCGTAGTGGTTATAGCGTTCACATAACGTGCTGCCAATTAGGGTTCGACTCACAACGGTGCCCCTCAAAAGCTAACTGCTTACCGTAGTCCTGGGGTTTGTTCTGATGTGCTGAATCCACGGAACGCAATCTAGGTTCCTTTCCCAACTGTGACGTAGTGTTAACACATTCTGTTATTGTTCCAATAACCCGTGTTCGATTCCTAATGGTATGGCGGAACACGTATCTTTTTGTCGACCGTACTTCGGGGCTTTGTTACCTCGGCGGCAAAGGGGTTCGAATTCCCTGTAGAACTATGGGTACCATTTTAGCGCAACCCTCGCTGTTCTTACTCCGTAAAACACAACCTATACTGATAGTAGTGTGTTTGTAGTCTACCGTCTACAGGCCTGGTTACCCTTTAGACTTCGCTATACAATACTATACATTATAATACCATACAATACACTGCAATTCAATAGTTTATCAGGATACCATTCAAATTGCGTTATACGTAAGCACAATTATTACATAGCATTCTGAAAGGAAACTAGATAACTAAAGGTATTTAATAATGTAGTGGAATTCGTGAGCCTGTGCCTTTCCAAAGTCGTTTTAATGGAGATTTTGTGTATTGGCAAAGTGTGGGCCAGTGATTATAAATAGGCCATATCTGGCCCGCGAACCGTAAAAAACCGCCCCGTCTACAAAAGATAAGAAACTGGAATTTTTTTAGGGGGAGGGAGGGGGTTAATTTTTTCAAAGGGGAGCTAAAACTCTTACCTCATTGATATTTCATTGCATCAGAAAATATCTAGGGGGTAAGATAAGACTCCCCTGGCTACGCCAATGTCCATACAGCGCGTGTAAGATAATTTCATTTTCATATCTTCTGGCCCGCCGACCGCAAAAAAAAAATTCCAGGTGGCCCGCGATGGAAACTAATTGAGTACCGCTGACGTAGGCTCTAGTATAGTCTTGAAATAACCTTGAATACTACCGTACTGACAATTGAGCAAAGTTCTTTGTATTTTTGTATTTTTTGTATAATATTCTCAAAAAACTGCTCACTGTAGCCCGGGGGTTTGTTCCGAAGTTCGGAATCCTTAGAACAATGTAGATACACTACCTGACTGCGTATAAGTGGAAACGCATCTGTCTATAGTAATATTAACCTGTGTTGGGTGGCTAATGGCACCACGAGTCGCTTTTCCTACACCGTACTCGGGGGATTGACTCCTTTAGCAACAGAGGTTCGAATTCCTTGGAAAATTGCAGGTCCCAGCTCAGTATGACCTCTGCTGTCTTTGCACTTTAAACGCACGAACAAATTTCATTCCAATATTACTTACATACCACGTGGATGCATAGTGGAGGTTTCCCTTTAAATAAATTAATACGTTCGCTGGCAAAAGCTGGTATGGTGCGTCTGTTCACATGTGCTAAGATCCTACCTTCACTTTCATACTTTTAAGTTATTTTCTGTTTTATTTTTTA
>QLNU02015270.1:122577063-122590003 GCA_006491805.2 Dysdera silvatica
TTAACGGCACGGTAAACCAGCACGTTACCTTAGGGCAGGGGTTCTCAAACTGGGGTACGCGAACGAGTTTGCACTTTGCTCCTTTTTATGATTTGAAGTTCATAGCCCTTCTGTCCTTTTTCCAAAATACAAAGGCAATTTGCTTTCTAAATTCGCTCCCATCCTCCCTTTCGCTATTCCCATCGACTTATCGTTGCGAACAAGGTTTTTCAACAATGTGTACGATCAAAACCAAATGCCACCAAAACTGTCAATTGAAAATGACATGTCTGTGTATCTCTCTGAAAGGGTTCCCAAAATTGATTTACTTATTGGAAAGAGCCAAGCTCATCCATCTCATTAAGTGCGTAACTATGTAATGACTAAAATTAGAAATACTAATTGTCTGTTATCTATTCTATGTGGCATCCATACATTTTATATCATATTCTTGTCAGGGCCACATTCTTCTCAGCCAACACACTCGAGCAGGACGAAAAGGTACGAGGGAAAAAAGGTTTGAGACCCTCTGCCTCATGGTTAGGAAAACCTCCGTTATACGTGAATTATTGTGAAGATAAACTTCAATTATAAAGATATTAATTAAAACGATGATAATTAAAACTATGTTTAATTAATAAATATGATGAAATGCTATAAAGCTTCACCAGGAACTTCCATAACAATTGTAATAATGAAACCTTGTTAAACCTCCATGACGCCCCTGACCAAAAAAATTACGATGCCTCAGTTACGCCCCGATGAAGGACCGATGCCCAGTTTAGTGAATGAACCAAATGATTCGAAACCTGCTATACATATTTGCTCGCTAGCTATTTATAGCTGTTTCTATAGATAATAGCTAGCTTCTTTGCTTTTTTTTTTTGTGGCGCAAGGATGGCAAAGGTCATGCCGCGGCTTGACCTGCAGTTTTCCAAGGAATCCGGAACGACTGTTGCCATGGGAACCAAACTGTGGATTGAAGTGGGAAAATGGAACGCGTTCAATGATATTGAGGTGGGGGGAAGGTCAAGTAATGACACGATGGGAGAATGTGTTACCATTACATCATTACTTAGAGCAGGGAGCTACATTTTCCCCGTGGAATCCGAACCCTTCAAGTCCTAGGAAATTAACCCCAGACTACAATGGGCCGTCAGTCGGCAAGAGTTCTTTTTTGGCACCGCTGTGAATCGAATCCGGACTAACGGGTTGTTAGGCGAACGCTTTACCATTGCGCCATCATACGTAGCTGCGAGGTTTTAGAATTCACGAGCAACGTTAGTTTGCTATTGTCTTATAAATAGTTAAACGATTATGAAAATAGAAGCATTCCAGTTTTTAGAACAGTTGCCCATCTTCACCTCAACGTGGAGTTTTAAAAATTATTCGGGGTGGGGGGCGCAAGCATATATATATATATGCCTCAGGAAGACTAGCTCGACGGCAGAGGATGTTAAGAGTCACCGGGTTCGACCATGCTGCCAAAACACTTGGAAATTGGAACTTTCAACACCAGAAAAATGAAAACGGATGCTCGCCTACAAGAACTAATATTAGAACTCAAGCATATTAAGTGGGACATCATCGTGCTGTGTAAAACGAGACGTAAAGGTGAAAATCTTGTAAAACTCGATACCGGCCATCTTCTATATACAAAAGGAACTGCAAACGGGAAATGTAGTTTTGTAGATTTCCTCATTAATCAGAGATTAAAAGGTTCCATCATAAAACTTGAGGGTACTTCAGATAGAATCGCACAATGCACCATGCAACTGAACAAACGATATAAGCTCCAAGTTATCCAAGCTTATACACAAACCAGTAGCCACACTGATGATGAAATCGAAGAATTATACGAAGATATATCAGACCTGCAAAATAAAGAAAATTCCCACTACAAAATTGTAACAGGCTATTTTAATACCAGAATTAGAAAAACAGAATTTGGTGAATGCGCAACAGGCCCATATGGCAGCGGTCATAGAAATGCAAGAGGAGACTCGTTGGTTAATTTTGCCGAGAGACAAGGCTTCTATATTTTGAATTCGTTTCACAAAAAGAAAGCCAATAGGAAATGGACATGGAAAGTCCATCAGGCAACAAAAGCGAGATTGATTATGTTCTATCCAATGACAAGAATGTATTCAGTGAGTGTACGGTCCTTAATCGCTTTGACGTGGGAAGTGACCATAGAATATTTAAAGTTATACTACCTTAAAGAACGCAGTAAAATGATAAATCTCTCCAAAAAAAAGTAATAGTCAACAACGAGGAATTACTTGAAAAAAGCAAAGAATTTAAACTCGCTCTGTCAAATCGCTTTGCTTTATTACAAAATTTAGAAGACACCGATATAACAGAACAAAATGAAAAAATCATCAGCAACTTTCTTGTAACTGTTGGGGCTCTAGTACCACCAACAATGAAACCTAAAGAAATCATTATCTCTAAAGAAACTTTAAATCTAATGGCAAAACGACGATCTTGAAAGAACACAGGAATAATTGCTAACGAAGTGGAATATGTGGAAATTTGCAAGACGATAAGGAAACGTATCCGGGAAGAAACTCGTAAATTCAATACAAAGTTGGTACAAAAACAATTGAAGAAAATAAAGGCATCAAAAATTCAAAACGCAGGCTAATAAATGGAAAAAAGCAAATACTTGCCTTAAAATGTAATGACGGCTCAGTATGCAGAACACGCCAGGAAATGCTTAAGAGGGTAAAAGAATTCTACACAGACCTCTATAAAAGTAACGATCAGCAAAATCTGCCAACAATTGTAGTTACAGAAGAAATGCCGGATGTTTTAGTATCAGAGGTAACAGATGCCATACGATCAATGAAAAATGGGAAATCCACAGGAAAAGATGGCATTTCTGCTGAAATGTTAAAAGCTGGGTGTAAAACGCTTCACAAAATATTGGCAAATCTCTTCTCAAAATGTCTTAAGGAACAAAAAATTCCTAATGCATGGAAAATGGCGATGTTATTCTTTTGCATATGAAAGGAGCTCAAGATGACCTTAAGATGTATCGACCAATTAGCCTTCTCCCTGTTATGTACACAGTTTTTTAGCAAAATCACTGCAAATAGAATTTATAGAACATTAAACTATGCCAAACCTCTAGAACAAGTAGAGTTTAAAAGTGGCTATAGTACGATTGACCACATTCAGGTTCTTCAGAGAATAATAGAAAGACACAATGAATACACTTTACCACTATGCATTGCCTTCATCCACTACGAAAAAGCTTTTGACTCAATTTTCAAACCATATATTTTAAATGCACTAGGTAACCAAGGTGTGAACCCAGCTTATGTTAGCTTACTCCAGTCCATATTTTATAAAGCAAAGCGACTATAAACAGACACAAAGTTGAAATTAACCTAGGGAAAGGTGTACGACAGGGAGATACAATCTCGCTCAAACTATTTTCAGCTTGCCTTGAGGAAGTTTTTGGTAAATTAGACTGGAATCAAAAGGCTTAAAAATTAACGAAACTTATTTGAACCATCTAAGATTTGCCGACGACATCGTGCTTTTCGCAAAATATCCAGAAGAGCAAGCGACATTATTAAAAGAAAGACAACATGCTGCTGCTCGGGGCATTTCAGAGAAAACTGGTTTGTAACTTGGCAATGCGGATGTGATACGCTTCCCTGATGAAAAATAATGTCCGTATTGCTAGAAAAATGTTGAATGACGACTTTACGTGAACGTGCATCTATGAATGCCGTGTTGATCGGCAATCCATCTCCCCCTCAGCCGCCTCGGCGGCTGATTACGCTGTTCAAGCGTCCTGTCTGGGATTACAGCGCCGCCCCCGGCGGCCACCCTTCCCAATGAAACCCTTGCACAATCCTTCTCCTCCTATTGCTAAAAACTGTGTAAAATGTGTTATATAATCATGAAAAGGTTCGCTTTTCATATTTTCATAGTGATTCTTACGATGTATTTAGTTATGATAAATGTATTAGAATAACTTATATGTTACGCTGATTTTAGGCAGACTTTGTGCGCCAGGATCTGCGTAATTAGCTTAATTGGGTTTATTTGCATATATTAAATAATCCCTATTATGGGTCTTTCAAAAAGCAAAAAGGGTTGCTGGTATCTAACTGGAAGGAGACCCACACGCTGAACGTATGTGACGATGTGTGGAACCGGCCAGGCCAGTAACCTAGTGTCCTACCCCGCCTTCAAGTGGTGCAGGCTGAGCTTTCTATTTATGTGGCAAATTAATATTTGCTACACGGATAGAAAGGCGGAAGGGGAGGGCTAATTCACCAACCCGTCTAGCCAGCGTGGTGAAATTATGGCTAATTCCTCCATTATGTTGACACACCAGAAACCATGGCCCCTAGTCTCCAGGTGCTGGAGTGCTCCTGATCAAGGCAGCGGTCAGTGTGGCATGAAAGCAGGGGGTGCTAAGAATCACTGGAATGGCCCAGGCTGCCGTTTGTTATTGACCTTGGCTACGTTTAATGGACGATCCCTTGCTTCTGAAGCAAAACTTCAGGAATTGGAAGAAGAACTTGACAAGATCAAATGGGACATTGTAGGACTCAGTGAAGTTAGAAGAAAAGGTGAAGAGTTGGTGGAACTTAAAAGTGGACATTTGTTTTATTATAGAGGAACGGAAACTGGAAGAACAAGTGGTGTTGGCTTCTTAATCAACAAAAGAATTAAAGACTACCTTCTTGAAGTCGAAAGCACGTCAGATCGAGCAGCGAGGCTCGTTGTTCAACTAACCCAGCGATACCAACTTCAAATAGTACAGGTATATGCACCAACATCAAGCCATACCGACGAAGAGGTTGAAGAATTTTATGAAGAAATCAAAGAGTTACACACCAAAGGGAAACAACATATCAAGCTCATCATGGGGGATTTCAATGCAAGAATTGGACAACAGGAACAAGGAGAGACATCGGTTGGTAAATACGGATATGGGGAAAGGAATGAACGTGGCGATCAACTCATCGAATTTGCAGAAGCTGAAAATCTTAGCATCATGAATTCATTTTTTAAGAAGAAACCGCAAAGAAAATGGACATGGAAACACCCAAATGGGGGAACTAGTGAAATTGACTATATCCTGGCAAACAAGAAATCAATTATTGAAGATTGCAGTGTACTGAACAGATTTAATACTGGAAGTGATCATCGAATGGTGAGATGTAAAGTGCACTTAAATACTAAATTAGAACGACAGAAGCTCATTAGGAAACAAGTAAGTAAGAGGGTGGATTTAAAGAAATTAAAAGAAAATACCGAGGCATTCAAGTTGGAATTAAAAAATCGCTTTTCTGCACTGGAAGGACTTATTGATGAAAGTGATATCTCAGAAGCAAATGAAAACATTGTTAAGACAATAGTTGAAACTGCTGGGGAAATTGGTGGTGTAACCTGTAAAAAGCACAATAGCAAATTATCTGAGAAGACGAAACAGCTCATGAAAAGGCGAAGAGATATGAAGGTGGACAATCAAAATACCAGTTCCAGGATTGAGTACATAGAACTTTGTAAAACTCTGCGCAAAAGCATGAAAGAAGACATAAGAAAATTCAACTGTGAGCTAGTAAGGAAAGCCATTGAAAATAACAAGAGCCTTAGGGTTGTTAAAGGAAGTTTATCTGTTGGGAAGAAACACATCATTGCATTAAAAGGAGAGGATGGCACCGTAACAAGAAATAGGGAAGAAATACTTAGAAGAGTTGAAGAATTCTACAAAAATCTATACGAAAGTAACAGTGGATTAAACGAAGACATTGAAATAGTCGAAGGAACAGCTCCTAAAATCTTAAAAGAAGAAGTTTCATTTGCAATAAAAAGTATGAAGAAAGGAAGAGCCCCTGGTGATGATGGTATTACATTAGATATCCTAAAAGAAGCTGGAGAATATGTAGAAGACATACTTGCAAAATTCTTTACCAAATGTCTTAACAGCGGTAACATACCAAACCAATGGGATTCTGCAACAGTAATTCTTTTGCATAAAAAAGGTGATAAAGAGGATTTGAAAAATTACCGACCAATTAGCTTGTTACCTGCTATTTATAAAATCTTCACAAAAGTGCTAACACATCGCCTGCAGAAAAAATTAGATGCAGCTCAACCAAGAGAACAAGCTGGATTTCGAAGTGGATTCAGTACAGTGGACCATATTCAAGTATTAAGAGAATTAATTGAAAGAACACATGAATATGAACTTCCATTGTGTGTGGCATTTATTGACTATGAGAAGGCCTTTGACTCTATTAAAACATCAGCAGTCATCAACTCTTTAAGATCAACAGACATTGAGGATGTGTACATTGACATGGTGAAACGTGTGTATAAAAATGCAAGTGCAAAATTTCGGTTACATAAAGATACCAAAACTATCAAAATTGGTAAAGGTGTGAGGCAGGGAGATACCATTTCTCCAAAACTTTTTACTTCAGCTTTACAGATGATTTTTCAGCAGATAAATTGGAATAACAAGGGAATAAAAATAAATGGTGAATATTTAAATCATTTGCGGTTTGCTGATGACATTGTTATTTTTTCAACGAACCCATTAGAACTCCAAGACATGGTACAGGAGCTCTCAACTAGAAGTAAAGAAGTTGGACTCAAGATGAACCTACAAAAAACTAAGATCATGTTCAATAATTTCGTAGAGGAAACAAAAATACAAGTTGACAACATTGAGCTAGAAATTGCTGATTCATATATTTACCTTGGCCAGCTGATTTCAATGGATGGCAACATTATGAAAGAACTCAACAGACGTATTAAACTTGGCTGGAGTGCATTTGGAAGAAACAGTTTTATCCTGAAGGGGAAATTGCCTTTGTGTCTAAAAAGAAAGGTCTTCAACCAGTGTGTATTGCCAGTCCTCTCTTATGGATCAGAGACATGGAGTCTAACAGTTGGAGCAATACGAAAGTTACAGACAACGCAAAGGAGCATGGAGAGGTGCATGCTTGGAATAACTAGGAGAGATCGAAAAAGAAACACTTGGGTGAGAGAGCAAACTAGAGTAGAGGACATCATTGTTAAAGTAAAAGGGCTGAAATGGCGATGGGCTGGGCATATTGCAAGAAGAACTGATCAACGATGGACAACAGAAATTCTGAACTGGATTCCAAGAGACCACCGAAGACCTAGAAAACGTCCTCAAACTAGATGGGTGGATGAAATAAGAAAACAGGTTGGGGTGACGTGGAAGCGAATTGCTCAGGATAGACTTGTGTGGAAAGCATTTGGAGAGACCTTCATCCAGCAGTGGATAGATAATGGTTGAATATGATGATGATGATGATATATATATATATATATATATATGCATCTCAATATATGTAAAATTATAATTTATTTTAAATTATTGAGGGGGGGGGGGGGGGTGCTTGAGCGCCACGACCCTATGTGACTCTACGCCTGTGACTTTGCTTCAGGAATGATGGAGCTATAATCTCTAGTCCAGTGGTTCACAACCTGGGGGTTGCGATTGTATTTTATTAACTAAGCAATAATTGAGAAATTAATAACAAGTTTCTTAATCGTACAAGTGCCAGTGTTAGGAAATCCAGCTTATGATGCTCAAAACCTGATAATTAAGGAGTTAATAAGTTTCTTAATCGTAGCAGTGTTAGGAAATTCAAGTTATGATGCTTAAAAATATAATTTTCTTCATTTGAATCAGCATCGAAAGTGCGGGTTACGAATTTGGCTATTAAAAGATAATTTTTATTTCAAAATTACTTTGAATAGTTTAAAATAAAATATAACAGTTATTAATCTTTGAATAGTTTAAAATAAAATATAACCGTTTAAATTTCTCTGCTTTTATTGGGTTTGCCACCTACACAATCGCTGATATACATCGATAATGAAAAACGTCACATTATATATATTATAATTAAGAGATTAACTGCTTTGGAAATAATTAGATATCTTTGTGCATATACATCCGATGTATACTGAAAAATATATATTGTGTATATTTAAAATACCTACAGTATCACAATTAAAAACTTAATGGGCCCTTCAAGAGTCTATATGAGCAGTCATGTAATGCGGCGTTAGAAAAAATGTATTTCGACGTTCAATGGGCGGACTTGAACCCCTTCCAGTGCCACTGAATACCGATACATGTATTAAAATACATACAAGTATTTATATATCTACTATTTGTACTAGTTGTTCTTTTAAGGTTGAGGTCTACTAGAAAATAAACATGAGCGTTTTTTTGTTGAAAACATTGAACGAATGTCTACGATAAATAAAATATAAATAAACATTATATTTTTAAAATATTAATTATAATTTTAAAAACTCTATGCCAATGCCTTTGAAAACTCGCCCATATATATGCGATATAAATAAATTGAATATAATAGTATTTTAATTATAAATTATTGGTAACCATATAAAAAATATTGCAATTTTGAAAACCTACCTTGCATTTTAATATTTTAGCATGAAGACTCGTCGAAGGAACGTCTTTTGTTTTTGGTCTACTGCTCTAGCCTTCCACACGACCTCGCAGCGGATGATAAGAAAACTAAACAAATCCCGAACTTGAATTTCCATTCGGTAAAAATTGCTCCAATAGAAGCGCGCACAGCCATTTCTCGCAAGAAATAGTGATGTACGACACGGTTGCCAGCGATGTTCGCAATAGCGATTTGTGAAGGTCGAGCCTAGTTGCTCTATTATTTTTGTCACACCTCTGACAATGCAGCAATAAAAAAAACAAAAAAAACAAAACAAGTATTTTCTGCAAGCCAGTTGTGTCGTAGTTATCTCCTCTGGCCAAACCTTTTGCGAATTCCGGTTCTGAGAAAAGGACAAGAAAATCGACTTTCTGTCGTATGCGTGATGTCACACTATCTCTCTCTTCTGACAAGGTAGCATTTATTAGCCTTGACTTGTTTGGGACTCCATACAGCTAAAGGCAACGAGACCAGGAGTGGACGGACTGGTGATGCAGAGACAGCCACGATGGTGAGGGCAATGGTGTGCAAGACCGTGAGTTCTTCACGTCTTCTCCGAAAATGCTTTGTTGTTTCACAAACTTGAATTGCCATGTTGTGATGTCACAACTACTGTTTGAATTGAACCCGCTTGCGAATATGAAATGTCAGAGGGGCAGGCAGAGTCAAGTAAACGTAGACAGATCCACAGATGCTCGTGGAGTTGGTGGGGATGGGACAGAAGCGTAGAGTTATATGCATCAACGTAGAGTCCTCAAAATTATTGGAGATGGGGGGCCAAGCACATTTTATGTACATTTATACATTACAGTATATGTAAAATCGCAATTTATTTCAGATTATTGTGAGGGCTCAAGTCCCACATAACTCTTCGCCTATGGTTATATGGGCCCGTGCCCCCAATAATTTAAAATTTTAACTCTAGATATATTGTAATCAGTGACATAGGAAAGTAGAACTCCAGCAACCCCCGCCCCCCCCATTAGATATCAAAGCACATTATTTTCTTAGGAGCTACGTCACATGATCTTTAAAGATGTTAAGGTATTATTACCCTCCGCAGGGATAACACAATTGCCAAATATGGTCAACACAAGAAAGCCTCCGGGGCGAGAATTTTGTGAGTTTTCGTGGGGGAAATTTATTATACTATAATTTTTGCCACCCACGTGTTAATTACAGCTCAAACTAGAGCTTATGTAATTTTGGAGAAAAAGAGACGCTTTCCCCATCCTGGATTCGAACCAGGGTCCCTCCGTTTAGCCCGAAGTGTCTCATTCGTCTAGCGGTCCAAGACACTCCGGGCTAAACGGAGGGACCCTGGTTCGAATCCAGGATGGGGAAAGCGTCTCTTTTTCTCCAAAATTACACAAGCTCTAGTTTGAGCTGTAATTAAAACGTGGGTGGCAAAAATTATTGTATAATAAATTCCCCCACGAAAACTCACAAAAATCTCGCCCCGGAGGCTTTCTTGTGTTGACCATATTTGGCAATTGTGTTATCCCTGCGGAGGGTAATAATACCTTAACATCTTTACATACGGAGAAAGAGAGCGTTGTTTCCTGTCCTCATTCGTCTAGCGGTCCAAGACACTCCGGGCTAAACGGAGGGACCCTGGTTCGAATCCAGGATGGGGAAAGCGTCTCTTTTTCTCCAAAACGAATAAAGCTCTAGTTTGAGCTATAATCTATACGTGGGTGGCAGAAATTACCGTATAAGAATAAAAATACTTATCATCTCGAGAGTCATGCCCTCGCTTCTCAACCAGTAACACTCCAAATTACAAGTCAGTTCACCTTGAACCGGTCATTAAACCGACATAGGCAGCCTGGTCTTACGGAAACTTTAGTAGACTTTATTCGAAAGAACTCGGAATGGAGAAAGGTTCTTTCAACCGGATTTCTTAATTTCTAAGCAAAGGCTTTTTTCTTTACAACTTTTTCTCAAATGGCTTAACGAGCAAGAGTAGACTATCCTCTGGCCCGTACTTCGAAGTTACAAGATGCTTCAGCATGACAGACATAACTCAATAGCAAAAACTTCCATGAGGATTAGCAGTTTGGTACTCCACTGGCAGTGATAGGCTATTTACAATATCTTTGATACACGTACACCGCTGGCGCGCTCGCTCGAGCTCCAATCGATCACGTGCCTTTTCGTTAATTGTTCATTAGTTAGTTCATGAGGTCTTGCACAATCACAAACAGCAACTTTATACCGTCGCATGACGTCACGTTCACTACGCAATTTTGTTTGTATACGTAAGTGATTCTGTAACACTTTACATAATGAGCATTTTTTTTTTAAAAAAAAGTGTTTTCCCCATGTTGCCAACTCCATTTGAAAATATGTCATTTTCATTGGTTTTCAAAGATTAAAATATAGCACATTGCAGCATTTTAGAAACCAATCACAAAGCAGGCATTGTCATTTTTGAGCTGATGCACCATTGAGGTTTTGAAATCACGCCCATATTGTCCTGGAAGAAAGAATACTTCCCGAGTATGTTGACTTGGCGAGTTAAATTAAAGAAACAAACGTAAAAACTAGTCTTCGGCGTGATTTGGCATAGGTTTTGAAATTGGCGAAGTGGGTTACCATAATTGCTACATTTATCGCTAGAATTTGCGCCAAAAAAGGGCGTCTGGGAAAGAATAGCCAGAAATACTATTTACATTGTCTACGGGCGCGTCTCAGAATGTCCAGTTGGTTTCTTCTTTTTACTGTAATGGAAAATTACCATTACAAATGATATAAAATTCAGTATTTAAAAGTTCAGGACCAATATAAATATTAATTTCATTGAAGGCTGCTAACCAAGGGACTTTTTTATGTATGCGATTAGTATAGTTTGGAATCCACTGATATGAACTATATGAGAATCTGCGATGGCTTAGTAAGTTCCATGACCGCCGTTGTGAACATTGATACTTGGTTTGATGAACAACCAGTCATGTATATTCTATGGGCGACAAACTCAATCCAAGGACCGGGTCCTAAGAACAGTATCAACTCTGCGATTGAGTCCGAATCCCTGAGAGGGCCGAATTTCCACACAACTGCTACAAACAACCCACATCCATGCGGCTTTTTATTTTTCCAAAATTTACTTCGAACATGAATTTAATCGTTTTTACATGAAATATAGTTTTCTTCAAAAGTTATTGATGCTCTTGACGCGATGATGAGAGATTGGCTGAAGAGGTTCATAATACAGTCTTTCATGGTATCTCACATGATGTAGAAAGGAAGACTATAAATGGTATGGACTTGCAGTTGCTTGCATGGAAACTTTTATCAAGCCAGTTATTAAATGTACAAACACTATGCCAGGCTTTCACCATTATTTATTTTAATTTAAAATAAAAAAATAAATAAACCCGAATAGACAATAAAATGCACCTGATCCATTTCCAAGGTTTGTTAAAGTTTTTTTCTTTGCCTTGTAATCACATATGTAAGGACTCATTTTCCTCGAATTATATTTAATTGAAAAATTAGAAGATAAATCCAGTTTCATTATCTGAGAATGAAATAAGTTTAATTTTAAGTAGCATTTTAACAGCCACTAATGACTTTAAAGTTTCTTATTTGGCGATGGAGGTCTTTTATTAAGTACTTAAATTAATTTGATTATAAGAAAATAATAGTTTAAGCAGAAATCGACGCGAAACAGACGAAGTTACAACAACTTAAAATCTGGATGTAAAATTTTTATTAGCAAAGTCAAGCACCTTCTTGTAATGTAATTAAATTCCATTGTTGAAATCTGCTGCATAAATGAAATTTCTGAAAGTTTGTTTCTTTAAGACCGGATTTATTTTGAAGTATACTAATTAAGAAACTTAAATAAAGTAATTTATTTTGTACAATACGACGCTTAAATGAGGGAAAAAAAGCCACATTATTTTATAGTAGTAATTTTTAACGACAAAAAAAAAAGGAAAGAAAAACATTCTAGTCACTAGAAATATTTTTTTTGTTACCTTTTTCTGCAATTCTAGTTATTGTTACTTCGCCGAAGCTCGCCAAGATTTGGCGACCACTCCACGGAGTAGCCGCCGTCCACCAGCAACACTTTTATATATTAAATTTTTTTGATGGAATATAGTGTATGATTCAGTGAATCAATAAAGTTTATACGGTCTATTGAAGTTGAAACATACGTCTATTATTCCAGTACAATATGCAAATTAGAGGTGTGCGAGGAATCAGTGTTGCATAAAAGAGTGCAGCTACATAGCTCAAACCAGAGATTTTTTCTCCAAATATAAAAAAAGATCTAGTTTGAGCTACTTAAACGTGGGTGGCAAAATTGTGTATAAATCCCCCACGAAAAAAACTTACAAAATTTTGCCCCGAAGGCTTTACTTATGTTGACCATAATTTGGAAATTATGCTATCCCCTGTGAAGGGTGACAATATCTTACATCCTCATATACAGAAAAAAAAATGCGTTTGTCCTTGTC
>QLNU02015270.1:122590103-122613415 GCA_006491805.2 Dysdera silvatica
GTGTTATAAATATATGCATTTTGTCCTGTGAGGCATTACCTCGAAATATTTTTCATGGGTTTGAAAAGATCATTATTTTGAAGCTAACTTCCTACTTTTAAAGATTAACCCGCATAGACCATTATTTATATAGCTTAGTATTTCCATGTGGATTGTAAGATTTGTAAAGATCGATATTTGCATAGATCCTGATTTGCAAAGATCTATACTTGCATAGAAAGAGAGATCGATCATTATATTATATATCACGATTAATGGAAATTATTTTTTCAATCATACACGACGACTTGTACAAATCCTGTCGAACATAGATTTTTGCTTCCATAGAATATCACTATCAGTTTCGGTTTGTGAATATTATTTCTAGCTTAAATTTTTACCGGTAGAAAATTCTGCTTGTAAAGTAGGTTTTCATTTATAAAATATACGTTTTACTTATAGAAGTTATTATAAATTTATATTATTAGAAATCATGATTATTATACATTTTCAACGATCGTTGTATATTTGTAGAAAAACTTATTAATATAGATTTTTAGAGGAGATTATTACTAGCATACTTTGTATTTCCGAAGAAAATATTGCGTAAACATACGACATCAGTTACGCAAATCATTATTAAACAATGAAAATTAAATAATGATAAATAATTAAATAATGATAAATAATTAAATAATGATAAATAATTAATGATTAATGTTATTAAATAATGATAAATAATTAATGTTTAATGTTATCACATAATGATAAATAATTAATGATAAATGTTATTAAATAATGATAAATAATTAATGATTAATATTACATAATGATAACAATTAATGTTTAATGTTATTACATGATAAATAATTAATGATTAATGTTATTAAATAATGATAAATAATTAATGATTAATGCTATTAAATAATGATAGATGTTATTAAATAATGATAGATGTTATTAAATAATGATAGATGTTATTAAATAATGATAAATAATTAATGATTAATGTTATTAAAAATGATAAAAAATACGTTTAATAATCTCTATAAAGTTTATAGAGATTGTTAGATGTATGTTTTTTTACCAATAGAAATATTTACAATGTAAATAATATCATTCTTGATGATCATTATTAATTGAAGACCACATCAATTTAGAGGAAAGCTGTTAAAATGAAGAGAAATGGATAAAACCAATTCATTTCCCGAAGCTAATTTTTCACAAGCGTATCAGAAAACCACAACAAGTTTCTGCTAATGCAATTACGGAGTTGGTTACTGTGAAATAACAAGATCAGAGGAAGAGTTGGTGGGTTTCTGAATTGCAGATTCTGTTCACTTTATGTTAATGTAATTAAGGAATCTCTTTGGACCATTCACTTGGGCAAGCAGGATATCGCAAAATCTCTTTTATTTCACACAACGTGATAACACTGAATGGAACGTTTTGTTTTCATCCGCAAACGTAAATTTTGTCGTTTATTACCCAAAATTTTCTCTCTGCTTTATTTTCCTTCCGTCACTAATTTTGATTCAATTTCGCGCTATTATTTCCTTATTGCTATACTATTACTGCACCTATTATATACTACAGGGTGCGGCAGGAAGAACTCCTCGATTTGGAAAGCTAATAAAAAGCAAACGATGCAAGATAGAAAAAAAACCCTTTCATTTATGAGTAGTATACGTAATACAGCTTGAAAGCAATGGGATTTAAAAATGACATCACTCAAGTGGCGTCCTTCATTGGCGATACACTCTTTTAATCTCTTTCGGTAATTACCCAAGGCCCTGCTGGTCATTTTAAGCGAAATGGCAGTAACTTACAAATTTCGGGGACGATATTGGTATATCTACCTGTGTTTCGAGGTGTCCCCGGAGAAAAAAAAAATCGCATACTGATCGAGCACGAAGCGCAAACGAAAATCATACTATGTCCTCATCGGTAAGCTACTATTTCAAATGAACCTCTCGACAATAAAAGCGCGGCGCTATTCCGACCAAGCAATAACGCGAACTGAAATGGCATGGTGGCGCAGTATGTATATATGCTCTTGCGCCATAAAAATCCAAACAAACAAACGAAAACTTCATAAACGCCGCTGTTTAACTGCAAACTTCCCACTACTCTACCCGCCTTACTCTTAGCGGGGTAATTCCTAAATTGGGGAATTCTTTCTGCCGCAGCCTGTACTATTGTACTATCACTTCGTCTCCTGTATGATAGTGCTTCCTTTATTGTATAATACTACTTCACATTTTACTCCGCTACCCTGCTCACTGTACACCACCGTATTACCACTTCGCCTACGGTGTACTGCTGTAATACTACTTTGCCTACTGCATCTATACTTCGCCTATTACACGCTATAGTATAACCACTTCGAATATTATGTATAATTACTTTATCTGCTGTATATACTACCGTACTATTATTACTTCGTCTACTCCATATTACTGTGCACTATTTAACCTAATGTAAGCACATCGGACAAAAAGTCATTCACCCCTTGAAAATATTATTGTTCTTGCAAGTGGAATGTTTTTTGAAACATGAAAGAACATTTTATTTCAGCACAGAATGGATTTTAATTAATTTATGTAAATAATGCTAGTATCTTTCAGTGGATTTTGATACAATTGAAAAAATAGAATGGGAGTGGAGACACCTAGTGGTGGCACATAGATCAAAATTCATGAGAAGCAAATCATTAATAATTACTACATTATTTTATAAATGAAGTGTGAGGGGCATGATTTTTCAGGGACTTTAGGGACTTTTTTCTTTAGGGACCCCATGGAGAATCCCCCCCTTCAACACATGCCTGAAAGTTACGCAAAACCTGAAAATTATAATATACTCCCGGATAAGTAATGTCGGCTTCAATCTTTATGTCCTCGTCTTGTTTGGTGCAAAATGTCCTTTTCTGTCCTTGCGACACAAAAATTCAACCGTCCATCAATCCTCGTGTTTCAATCATTCTAAATACATATGCATACATACACCTGTATTATTCAATATATTAATTAATTGTATATTGAGCATGTGACTCGACCGCTGCACCATTTGTACCTGTTTAACCACTCCTTCCTGCTTGCGCACAGGTGTGAATAATTTTTTGTCCGGTGATCTTATTATACTCTACTATATATAACTTGCTGAGTACAATGCCGGATTTATAAATGGGCACGTTGGGCACTTGCCCAGGGCGCCAAATTTCATGGGGCGTAAAAGGCGGCGGATCTTTTTTTTTTTTAATTGCAATTTATTTACCGTAGAATTCTGTCGATCAGCTCTCCCCGAGAAGGAGCCCTCCACCTTTTATCTAAATCTGAAATTCTGAAAAACTGCGTGAGACAACCCCTGCCCCCACCAAGGCCGGATCCAAAATGGTTACGTGTTGGATGCTCACGTACGATTTGCCACGAATTTTCCACCCAAGAGGGAAGAAGCATCGCCTCCGGCGGTCAGGTGGGTAGCTTCCTAATACCCCCTTTTCCTATCCCCCTTCTCTTAGTTCAGTTCAGCTTCTTTTTTTTTCCCCCAACTTTTTGGGAGTTTTCAGATTTATTATTCAACATAACAAAAATACTAGAGAAAATCGTTTACTTATATTTTTATCATCAGTATAATGAATAAAAAACGATTATTCGGTCAAAACTTAAAAGGCGAAAATTAAACAGTCGGAGCCAATCGAAGATATTGTTCAGTATCCATGTTTTTCTTTTAAAGAAGATTTAAATCTGAAACGTAATTCGGGAAAATTTTCTGACGTTTTTGATATGTGAACCACTATACTAGAAAATGATATAATTCTGCAATCTAATCAAATTTAAAAAGCTAGAGGTTTGAAGAAGATAATTAGAAAGCTATTCGTATATTAAAAACTACTGTGAATACGTCTATTCTTGTTTTAAATCCGCATGTTTATGTGGAATGACTTTTCTATATTTAAAATTGACGAAGGCAAATCAAAATTCCCCTCTTACCGATTCCCATATTGAAGATTCATTTAGATTATCCTTGTCGGCATGGATACCCTATTATAAACGCTTGGTAGCGAATACGAAGACATAGACTTTTCATTAATAAACTTTTGATTATTAGTTATCTATTTTCTAATATACATGCATGTTTGATCCTAATGAATCTGTTTATTTTTAATGGGCCGTTCCATGTTCAGGTATGTGACATTTGTAAATCGTATTTTCCCTAGATAATTATTTCAAAGGTAATAAAACTAAATATTTAGCCGAACTTAAACTTAATTTTATTATTCTAAAAATTTCACTCTTGCATCTGTATAAAAAATGTTGCAGACATATAGAATAATTAACAGTATGGTAATTAAATTTGTAACTATCACATATTCGACAATTTTTGGAAGTTCATGTTAAGTGCAATATTTTGTAAATTTATTTCTCTAAATATACAATGATTTGAAGGCTGATCTTTTTTTTTTTCAGTTGAAAAAGGAACTAAAATTATGGAAAATATTTTTCTTACACACCCATACAATTAAAGCGCTGTTGACGAAAAAATTTGAGCATGCTATCATGTATGTGCCAAGGTGATCATCTATGTGACAGAGTGAAAATTGCATGTGCACTTCAAATATATTGTTGCATTTGTGTAAATGGTTAATCCCCATACAAACATTACTACTAACTATAACTGGAATAAAATTGGTTTACAAATTACACGTGGGAAGAGAGGGCTGGAGCGCCTCCCCCCCGGCCATTTAAAAACTTGATTTGCCCAATTCGGCTGTGCATTTATTTTCAAAAATTTTGCAGCCACATCTTAAAATAGGGTACTTATTACTGCTTAATATTTACTGACAATTAATTTTATAATATTTCAGTACCTTGTACAGTCACTAAAATGTCTGATAGCCTTATCAGCCCCCCCACCCCCGTAAATATAGTGATAGGGCATATGTGCCGTATTTTTTCACTTTTCGATTGTTGTAAGATGTAGTGGGGTGTCGATTTTTTTACGGGCGTGTGGGGGACGCACACGTTGTTCGCCTAGCACGGCATATTTGCTTGAGCCGGCCCTGTTAATATATAAAAATTTGAAGAGCTGTAAGGAAATTTTATCTCGACATTCATTAACTTAATAAAAGGGAATTCTGTAAAGAATGTGCTACACACCTTATTTCAGAAATTACATTGTTTACCAATAAAATGTTTTATCAAATCATGAATAATTTATTTTATATAATTTTTCTATGAAACAATACGTTTAAATTTTTCAGTTCATTTTCCAACATTTAAAACCTCCGAAAAATAAAATGTAAGTCCATTTTTATGAAAAAAAAACTATTTCATTAATTTTTATTTTTTACATCGGTAGACTTATAAGTTATATATATATATATACACACACACACACACACATATACCTTGCGATCTTGGCAACCTTCTCCACTTTACTGTGACCACAAGAGAGAGGTGGGGTATTGGCAAAACTATCTGCCTGAGGCGGTGGGGTCGTCCCGGAAAAGGGGGATTGATTTCGTGGCAAATCCCCACGTTTTGAATATCGTAGGAAAATGCACCGTGGCATTATGCACGACAACATCCAAAATGGGGCGTGGCCCCTTTGAGAATAATAAGTTTATATTAAAAATGAATATTTTCAAGTAAAAAATACTTAAAACTAAATTTACAAGTGAAAATTTCAAGTTTCGCGCCCTTCCTAAAGTTTTGTCCTGCAACGGCCCTTGCTCCCCTTCCCCCTTCAAAAAAAAACAAAAAAAACAAACAAACGTCGTCAAATAAACTAAATTTGTTTATAAAAATATCCTTATTATATCTTATAATGATGCACATAAGGTAGACTAATCATGAATATCTTCTCTTCCCTATCTTCCGCGATTTTTCGTCGCATTTGAAGGTTCGGAAAGAAAGAATTTTACTTATTTCCGTTCGTACGGCCGGGGTGGGGGGATCTTGGGCGTAGCTAACTTCGAAGTCTGGACGGTTAACTTTTTTCTAGGAGGGGAAAAACCGTATACCTCAGTGCTTAGAATAAATTTTCTAGGGGGTTAGTCCCCCTCTAGTTATGGTAATGGAGGGGGCGCCGAAAATCATTATGCCCAGGGCACCTCGTATCCTAAATCCGGCCCTGGCTGAGTATTATTAATTTGACCAATATATACTATTGTACTGCTATTTCTCCTACTGTATTTTTTATCACAGGTAATTGCAGTAATACAATGCTTACAGCTTCAGCCTTTTATGCTTATCGAATTTTGTCGAATTCGTAGTATGCTTAGTCATATGAAAACGTGTATAAAACGTATATAAAAGCATACAAAGCATAAACCTATATAAAAGTATATAAGTATATAAACGTATATGAATATATAAACGTATATGAGTACATAAACGTATATTAAACGTATGTAAATGTTATATAAAATGTGTTCGGAACACCCTATAATTAGTTGGTTTCGGTATAAATAATACCATAATATGTTTGGTATAAATTATAGATGAAGTGATAGACGTTTTGGTATGAAATAGAAATGTACAAGCGGATAATTTCTTTTAGAAGAAGTCTTTGTGAAATGAAAAAGTGGAAAATAATTCTCTTTTTTGCTACAAAAAATATTATTCGAGTTTGCATTTGTTTAGAAGGACTTTACAATTGAAAAATCTAATTTGATGAGTATTTGCATGTTTGAAGAATTTATCTCATAAAGAACTGAGGAAGACTTCATCAAAATTGTAGTTTGTATCTTAGGAACGTTGTTATCATATTTGTTCGAAGGAGTATTTTATGTTTAAAGACATTTTTATGCTGATTTTTGTTGGCAGAAGAGGGCGTTCGTTATTCACTGAATTTAAAACCTTCCTTTTATATTCTGTAAATAAATTAACTTTCCTTGAAAACAGATGTTCCTAACGTTACGTTTGATGCTACCTCTCTCGTACATGGAGAATATGGAGCATAACCTGTGAAAAAAAGTATAAAAATTGCGAAATTGAAATAACTAAAACAGGTGTAGGGAAGTACAAGTTCAGAGTAAATAGGGGACAAAAATATACATAAGCGATTTTGTAAAAAACAGAGATGATTAAAGATTATTATTATTAAAGTAGAAAAACTTAAACGGGTTAGATATTTTATTTAAAAAAAAAACCATTAAATAAAGGTGAAGAACTGAAATTTAAACTGGCGAAAAACAGACTATCGAAAGGGACAAACAGATATAATTAAAAGGTACTACGTTCGTTCTCCGAATTGGGAGCCTCGTCTTTTTTTGTTAAAATTTTATCAATTTATATTATACTTAAAACATTTAATTTTCCTTTTTAGTGTTACAATAGGCTTGTGCTTTTACAAACCACACGTTTCTAGAAAACATCGTGTCGATTCCGAAAAATATCTCATAGAATTAATATTAATTCTCATTTACGAAATTTTGAAATTGACAATTTTTTTGGGGTTCCGAATAAGTTTATAAAATTAAGAGTTCACTTTAATTAAAATATAAAGTTTTAGTAGACATTAAAAAAATTCTCTGACAATCAGAAACTGACCGCAAAGCGAAAGAATAAGATTTTACTTTAATTTTCTTTACTTTTTCTCTCTTGTTCCTGCAAGGCAGTAAGTTCACAGGACTAAGTTGGGTTTAGAGATTTTGGTTTCTTGTGTCTGCCGCAAAAAAGGAGCCTTAATTTGGAATTGAAAAGAAAAATGGGCACCCCTTTTAGAATAGCGGGGCCTGATTCGCTCACTTAGCTTAAATTATCATAAGACAGGCACCGTGTGGAGGAAATAAACAGAACCAAAAGGGTGGAATTCTTGGAGTGGCAGGTGGAGAGATAAAAGAAAAATTAAGATTCCTATTAAGTGAAAGTTCTACAGTTTTCAAACTAAACCTAGTTTACAGTTTTATTAATGGCGACGTTTTGGAGCTACCGACAGAATTTTCATCTGCTAAAGCGAATTTTTTTAAATATTGTTCAATAACCTCACCAGACGTGGAGAGGAATTTTTCAGCCATAAAAATTCTATTGAATGATAGAAGACAAAGCTTAACTGTTCAACATATTGAGCTACATTTTATGATATATTGTAATAAAACATGCTGTATAAAACATATCATTTTAAACACTTATTACACATACACACATTTTTACACTTATTACGCATATTAAACACCTCTATTCGGCTAGTTCATAACAAAATTAATCCATTTGTTTTAAGATACAGAACATTTATTTTCATTTAAATAAAATAAATATTTATGTGCGAATGTTTCCATTTTAAACGCACATAAATGTATATTTTGGGTTTTTAGTACATAACTTTTGCGTATTTATATATTTTTCTGATTTCTAGTACATATGTGTGATCTGAGCTTTACTAACAACTATTCGAGATGACGAGAAATAAATAAAATGGTTAATCAAAGCAATAAAGTAACACATAATTTATAAGAGCGAAAATGTTTTATTTCGTTGTGCTTTTCACCAGAGGTATAATAAGAAATTTAAAAGTGAAGTTACTATCCTCCAGGCTCAGACCCATAGAGATATTGTAGGACTTGGATTAAACGTCATGAGTTTCATAGAACCTGAAAAAAAAGGTGTTCACTTCTTGGTAACGTTTACATATTACTTATCTCACACTATTTGTCTTTGTTCTCATTTTGTTTTGTCTTCGTTTTCACTTTGTTTCGTCGTCGTTTTCACTTTGTTTCGTCGTCGTTTTCACTTTGTTTCGTTTTCGTTCTTTGTTTTCGTTTTCATTTTGTTTTGTTTTTGTTTTTACTTTGTCTTTATTTTCGTTTTATTTCTTCGTTTTCATTTTGTTTGGTCTTTTTGTCCACCTTATTTTACCTTTTCACTTTCTTTTCCCTACGTAGTTTTGTTTTCCTTAATCGCCGAATAAAACCGTATTAAACGTAGCCCAAGCTCTTAAAATAATACCAGTAAAACGTATCTGGAGAGCAGAAGAAGTGTTGTTGAAAGGAAAGAATACTATTTTTTTAGTGGATATCTGCAGGCTTTAAATCGGGGTTTTCTGCACAGGTAATAGTCTCTTCTACATCATGAATAGCCCATAGCAACACCGTTCACCGTAAAATGTCATTTTTCAGCTTATGAAATTAAACGTCGAATTCAACGCGACCTAAATAAAATTTTAATTTCTTTTTATTTGGTAGATTTAATTTTTTCTTTAAGCAAGAGGTATTGCCTGCATACATAAATCTGCATAATTAAATTCTTCTAAAAATTACGATAGGATATTTTGTTTACCTTATTTCTTTTGAAATAGTTTTCAATAATATAATCTTAAATTCTATGGATTTATACAAACTCCATTTATTCCATGTTTTTATTTACAAATACAGCTTTTTTTAAAGTACATGCAAAGAATAAAACAATGGAAAATATTGATACGCAATTCAATATTGAATCGGTTAAAAATCTCTTTTATCTGTTTTTTTTAAAGAGCTGTTATTTCACATCCAATGCCAATGAGTTAACGAAGGGAAATTACTTGTAAGAATTTAAAGAAATTAATGCAAAATACGGATAATGTAAATGAGAAATGAATGTAACGAAGCTTGTGTAAAAGATCAAGGAAAAGTGGGAAATCTATTTGTTGATATACATGTCCACATATAGTCCGTCTATCACGATAACTCCTTCCACCCTAAGTCTGCACTCCTTTTGCTTTGGCAACAAGCAGCGGTCTATTTTCAATAGCTATGTGTCTTCACGCATCCGCTACTATAAATGAGCTGAGTTTTACAGCAATAGACATGTGTATATGTAGCGTCGAAAGGAGTTCTTATAATAGACGTACAGTAACTAAGATTGTGTGCTGTTATAATTTGAAGTACACTCCCAAAGAAATTCTTTATGTACAAATACTTTTGAATACGCTAGTATGGGGATGAAAGTTTGTGTCTTATGCTTGTGAGATGGGGAAAGATAATGCGGTGCCAAGGCATACAGCTATCCGAAAAATCCGAATCCCTTTCGCCTGGAACGTAAACCACAAACTACGGATAGCTAGTAATACGACAGGCGCCAGTTACGTGACGGATTATTCGTATTGTAACCACACGTGGGGCATAAAAAGGTACAAAAATTGTCCAAGGTGTTTACGTCAGAAAGAAAAAAAGGACTTCACTTTTAGAATTTTAAACCAGTCACAATGACTGCAAATGAAAATGGATTTGAATGACGACATCAATGATTTTAAATGAGGAATTCAGTTTCTTTAAACAGAGGAAATGATTCGATGTACGACAGCATTTTCATTAAATTAGGATGTTCTTTTCTTAGGCCTCTTTTGTTTTATTTTCCTGTGTTTTTCTTTACCAGAAGACAAGGAAAAAGATACGAAAGAAAAATTAAACATAGAAAAATATGGAAAATTGAAGAGAAAACTTAAATGATAGAAAGCCAAAATAAAAGCAAAATACTTTAAAGGACAAAGTTTTGGAAAGTTTCGGAGAATATTCATTCCCTTTATCAAATGCTACCTCATACACCTTGTGTAAGAAAGGAAGTAACGAGAATTAGCATCTTTTTTAACAGTGATAATTTAAGTTTTGTTATTAGTTAAATTTTAGCAATTTCTTTCTACTTTCCATAGTACTTCCTTTCGAATTTACTTCCATAACTTCTTACCTTTCATTTTATTTATTTTACTACTTTTACAATTATTTGTCCTTAGGTCACAATTTAAACTTCTCACAGTAACGGATTTATGCCCATATCGGCCTGGGCCCATGAGTCTTGTTTTATTTAAGAACATCATGTTAATTTCAGTTTTAGGCCTGTAACTTCCGTATATTTTATATATATATATATATATATATATATATGAAGGTCGTTTGCTTTATAAAGATTGTGACTTCGGCCTCTCGGCTCCCATTTTCTTGTTTTTCTATATAATTATAGAGAAAATGTAGTCACATTCACGTAGAGATAATACAGCCTCAGGAAGACACTTTGAAAACTCACGGTCATGTTCAAACATAAGAATTAAAAAGCTCCCAAACATCTACTTGATTTTCTCTTTTATGTTATTAACAATTTACAACATCAGAGGACTCCACCGGAAGCTGATAACTTCCTTAAAAACGCCAAAATTCTTTATCTATATTATTTTTAACTTTTCTGAACTTTCGGTAAGACGCGTCGTCTTCTTTAGGGTATCATTCTATTTCATCAGCCCTATTCTATTTTATCAGTCTATTCTATTCTATTATATATTTTATTCTATTCTATTATATATTTTATTCTATTCTATTATATATTTTATTCCATTCAATTATATTATATATTTTATTCTATTATATTCTATTATATATTTTATTCTGTTATATTATATTCTATTTCATCAGTCCCGTTTCTCTGGACCATAGGGTCCAAAAAATGTTAATCCGGCATTGATTTAGTATGAAAATTCTTCATGAATTTTACATACTTCTATTATTATATATACCATTCGTTCATGCATAATTCATCCATTTTTTGTCATAGTCACAAAATAATTAAAAATATCAATAAAGATTAATATTTACAATTCATTTTATTCGTTGGGGCAAATTTATATTTCAATAGGACGTTACCGAAATCTTAAATTTTGAAGATAAAAATTAACATATCATAATTATTGTGATTCCAAAGATTTGCATCACAAAAAAGAGTGTGATATTTTTTGCAATTTTCACCAAAAATGATTTATTTTTCGTTGACATCTGGTGCATTACTAATCGACTTATCCATTGGAATTTCAGTTTATCATTATCTGAGTTTACCGACTTATCCATTGTATATGAGTCAACATTTGATCAATATCACATTATGTTGCCATTCAATAACAGGGTAATGTGCTATTAATAAAGATAAGGAACGCTATCATGAAAAGCATGAACTTATCAGAGAAGTTTAGTCTTCAAAAACTAATGTTATCCGTTATTTCTTTGGAGATGCCATCCTCTCAATAATAAAGAACAGCAATCGCACGCTGCAAAGTCATTTATATTAAAATGGATAAATATTTAAGTGATTTAAAAATATTCGAAATTTGCTTTGAAAAAATAGATTAGATCCAGAATTCTCATTTATTTCTCAAAACTAATTATGCATTTCTTTGATCCCTTTCCAATTTTGAGGGTAGATATAACGACATTTTTAAAACTGAATATTAGAAATTTTTTTTCACGTTTAGGTAACGATATTTAATAGAACGTTTTCTATTTTCATAAGGTACAATGACATTTTTTTGCACCTTAAATGTGGAATTCCGAGAGAGTTTCTTAATACTTGCATAGATTATTTCATCATTTATCGATTTTAGGTTACAATAATATCATAAGTAATGTTGAGTCCAGATTGGAAATAAATTACTAATGCAGCTAAACTATTTTTTTTAATTCGACAAAACTTGTTCGAATTATAAAGTTTTATGGGTAAAGTTTGTACATTTGTAGGAGATTAACAAAATTCGTCCATATTCCAGCAGCATTATTTGAAATTGACGAAAATTTGTTCCTGCATGTAAATTCTGAAATTTGAGGTAATATTGCGCAGTGTAAATTACATTTATAATGCGCTTGTATTTCTTAAGGAAACTAGAACACGAATAAGAAAATTGATAATGCAAATCTGTGGAAAGAAATACTTTCCCATTAAACGAGATGGATGAACAGGGAAGTAAGAGAAAATAGGATTTAACCAATGTGGAAGTTACCTCCTTATCTCGTAATGAGATTGCCTATTATCAAATATAATTCAATTAGCTAAGAATATCTATTTCCAAAGATTCTATTCATATGATTTGTTTTTCGTAGGGATCGTGAACTCTCCATGGAAAATGGTATTTTCCTGAATCAGAATATTTCGTAAACAGTATGAGGCGAATCGAAACAGAAAACGTATTTTCAAGACATCGTTTTTATTTTCAAAGGTTTTAGTGAATAATTTTTGTTGGGTTTTCCCAGTAAATGCAAGTCGAACTTGCATTTATAAAAGACTTTTAAGGAATGCAAGGATTCAAAGATCATCTGTTTTTTCACAGCTGAATTTCAATGAGAAACAAATTATATTATTCACTAACTTATAGGAAGTATCTGCTTTTCGCCTCCTCCTATATTTCCCTAAAATATTTTGGGGCACAACAATGTTTATTTTAAAATGCGCTTAAAACGTATCCTTAATTGAACAATAAATCATATGAATAGACACTAGATAAACTTTTAAGAGGAATAGTCTTCGGAAATTTTAATTATTAAATTTGTTCCAGTGCTTTTGGTGGTTTATATAAAACAATTATAGCAGTGGGTCACAGAAATACAACATTTGATTACAGAGATGAAACACAGAATTCAGTGTGAGTGGTAAAATCGGCGTAAGATGAGTGGAGTGCTATGCTGTAAGAGAGTAAGTAGTAGGATGAAAGGAAAATTGCAAAAAACGGTGGTGAGACCTGCAATGTTATACAGGGCAGAGACTTGGCCAATTACAAGAGCGCATGAAAGGAAGATGGAAGTGGCTGAGATGAGAATGTTGAGGTGGATGAATGGTGTTACAAGGAGGGATAAAATAAGGAATAACCTAATTAGAGGTACGGTCAAGGTTGGACCCATAGGAAGAAAGATACAAGAACATAGGTTAAGATGGCTTGGGCATATGGAGCGGAAAAATGAGGAATATGTGGGGAAAGGTAATGGATAAGCTGGTGGTAATGGGTAAGAGGAAGAGGGGGAAGACCATTGCTGAGATGGAAGGATCAAGTGATGGAAGATCTGGAAGAGTATGGATGGAGTAGGCGAGACGCCTTGGATTAAAGATTGCAGAAAAGAAGATTAAGAGAGCATAACGCCGACCCCATATAAACATGGAAAAACGACAAAGTGAAAGAAGAATAAGAGGAAGACAAGGGTCAATAATGAATATTAATATGTAATTTAAAGAAACTGTACTGTTTTAAGTTCTGCATGATTTTCAAAATTTATTATTAAAAATGAATTTAATCTATATAAATAAGCTTGATTCTAAAATTCTCTAGTTGGCTTATTTTTTGATACAATTGTAAAAATTGGGCAATCAAAAAAAAAAACAAAATGATAATAACGAAGTCATCAAATGTGGAGCTTAAAAGTGATTAAAATAAAACAAAGTGGTTTTCAGTTGAGGAATTTGTTCAGATTAAAGACTGATAATATTCACGCAATACACAGAAGGATGTTTATTGTGGATACGTTGTGAGAGGACAACAGGGTAAAATATCCCAATTAATACCAGAGGAAAACATTATCATGAAAGAACGTCGAGGTAGAAAGAAAAAAATGGATGTGATGTAAAGACTTCTGTGGAAATATATACAGATGAAACAATTGATAATTGTAAGAATAGAAAGCTCTGCTTTGTTATGACCTCCAATGTGCCATGGTATTAAGATGACACAAAGAAGAATTTTGATAACTATTAATAACTAATTTGCTCGCTGGGCATACTAAAATATAAAAATAAAATAATCCCCATTTTTGTATTTTTGTATATAGAACCTATTTGAGTTTCAAACACTGCTTTGTAGATAGAACAAACGAAACGTCAGAATAGAGCTTAATTAGAAACGGACAAGATTGTAATTAAAAATCAGTAAATAAGTTTCTCAGTGACGTAATTTACGTGGAAAAAGCAGCACAAATCAAAGTAAACTAAATAAAACATGTCATGAAATTCGAAAGTTCTATAAATTAAACAAGGAACAATAGTTTGTTAATCTAAAACCAATCAAATGAACACAAGGCAATAAACCGTGGATTTGCTATTGGTCATTCACTTAATTAATGGTGTACACGTTTAATTAACGGTCACTAGTGCTTATCTAATGCGAAGCAATGATTACTTGCAATCACAAGCGCCTTTGTCACCGAACACTTAAGCTTTGTATCCTAAGTTAATTACGTGAGTTAGAAATGTTAAGGTATTATTACCCTCCGGAGGGTAATAATACCTTAACATCTTTACATACGGAGAAAGAGAGCGTTGTTTCCTGTCCTCATTCGTCTAGCGGTCCAAGACACTCCGGGCTAAACGGAGGGACCCTGGTTCGAATCCAGGATGGGGAAAGCGTCTCTTTTTCTCCAAAACAAATAAGCTCTAGTTTGAGCTAATTAATACGTGGGTGGCAAAAATTATTGTATAATGAGTTAGAAATGCACACATCATCGCATCCCAATTAACAGAATACGTTTTAAGTAGTGGAGAATTGCAGCGGGTTCACATGGACCGATTGTTAAGGCATTTTTTTTTTTAAAATAAGGACCATTATTAGCTATTTTTGCTATATGCTAAAGAGCGAAATTGGAATTCCAGGGAGTTGGTTATTGAAATTCTGGCAACTCACTACTTTTTATAAGCATGTGTTTTATTAAAAACGCGAAAAACATTCAACAAATTATCGTACGAGGTGCTCGTAATTGAAGTTGACTTATTCTAAGCACTCGGTGACTTCAATAAATTAGCAGATTAACATCAAAATAGGCATATTCTGAAAATATCCACATTTTGAAAATATGCATATTTTGAAAATATGCATACTCTGAAAATACGCATACTTACTTTCAACATATACATATTCTGAAAATATGTTATTCTGAAAATATGCATATTCTGAAAATATGCATATTCTGAAAATATGCATATTCTGAAAATATGCATATTCTGAAAATATGCATATTCTGAAAATATGCGCAGTCTGAAAATATGCACATTCTGAAAATACGCATACTTACTTTGAAAATACGCATACTTACTTTGAAAATATACATACTCTGAAAATATGTTATTTTAAAAATATGCATATTCTGAAAATATGCATGTTCTGAAAATATGCATATTCTGACAATATCCATATGCATAAAAAATATACGTATTCATAAAATGGCTCCAAAAAAAGAAATCACCTGAATTCAGCTTCAGAGAATGTAGTGACCAGGAATTGGAAGCAAACTAGTAATTACTCGGTAATCAGTGAAATGCTGGCGTTAAAATTTTTTTACTTCGTATTCAACATGTCGAACACACCATTCAGCGTATTTATTTACGGCTTTTATGAATTTAGTCCCAATTAAACAAAACAAATTTTATCGGTGGATCTGAGCGTATGTCTTTAGTAAGTAGACCAGAAGTAGAAACTCTGTTCCATGAAGTCAACAAATAACTCTTCTTTTGTTATATCCAAAAGGCTATCTCATTGAAACAGTTGGTTCATCCGTCCACGTCTACCGGAAGCACCTCGCAATAAACGACGCCAAAACCTGGCGAATTGTATTTGTTCAATGTGAACGGTAGCCATAAATCTTTCCCGCCATTATGTTTCCGCCTACACAAATGTATGTGTGTTTGTGTTGTTTGTATACATGTGCTTCCTTTTTTCATTATTACTTCGATACATCTATTTCTGCTGGTGGCAATGGATGTCATCCGTAACGTCTTGTTGACATAGTGACGGATTATTGCTTAGCTCCCTGGGTAAGACCGCACGCGACGAAATATTTTGGACGTGTGTATTCTCAAATTGGACACGACAACTCATTCAATAAATTCCCCTCCACTTCATACGGAACCTTCTGCCGTTTTTACTTTCATACGTTCAAGTTGCAAATGATAGTGAACAAGCACTAGATACGCATACACAAATCCCAGATACAAACCTCGTCCTTGAGACGTCCTGGGAGACGCTCTGGACATCCCTAGGACCATTCTGGTATCTGGGAAGATGTCCTTACATATTGGTGTTAAGTATCACGAGATAATGCATAAAAAAAAGCGACCAAAATCCACGTCATCGCAAAGACAACATAATATAAGTTAAAATGGAATTCATTATAATAATTGCAAGGATTCAAAATTGCAAGGGTATAAAAATTGCAAGTTCGACATAGACAACCAATTTGCATGAATAGGAACGTAGATAGGAGCACAAAGTAAATTGTTCCATGCGGAGCTGCAAATACGTGAACGCCGTCTAGGAGAGCCGATTACATTCTAGATAACCTTCGTCATAATTTTTCAATATTAACGAGGCATAAACAGATTTTCCCTCTTTAAGAGATTTTATTTGTAAACTATAACAAGGCATAAATAGATTTTCCCTTTCTTTAGGGGATTTATTTGCAAACCATAACAAATCATGAATAGATTTTCCCTCTTTAAGGGATTTATTTGTAAACTATAACAAGGCATAGATTTTCCCTATTTAAGAGATTTATTTGTAAACTAAACTTAATTGTATTTTCTCTCACGTACAGTAAAACCTTTATTACCCGAATCAGCTTACACCGAGCTGATATCAGTCGATCTAAATACCAGAATAATTAAAAATTCACAAAGTAAAAGGCCCGGCATTGATTATATTATTAATTTTAAGCACATACATTTTTATAATTTAGACACATATTTAATAGGATAAGATTATTATTATTTAAAAATTAAAAAAAATGTTTTGAAATGTAATGTTTGATGTATTGCGGAGGGGAGAACTAATAACAAAACAAATTTCTACCAAAACTGATGTCGGATTAAAGTTGGTGAGGTAATAAAGATTTTACTGTGACGTGGTTCATACATCGTATACAGGGTGTCCCAACAGGTCGTTTCCAAACTTCTAGGGGTTGTAGAGGACAAATGAAACGTATCGGCCAATGGAACCTATGTCCGAAACGGAACCGGTTTCGCAAGAAAGTGAATTTAATGTATACGCCCACCTCGCGGCTGCGTAACCAATTACATCAATTAAAATATTTTTTCCACACAGAATTTAAGTGATTCACCTAATAATACAGCAGAGACAAAAACATCCGGAATTCACTTTTCTGATCCGGATCTGCCTAACACATAGTGAGAAATAATCATAAAACTGCTTTTGTTTAGCACACTGGAAATGAATTGTGAACTGCCAAGTATATGCAGCAGGTAGAGGACATGAAAATAAACAATTTTTTAGTCACTTTTTCCTAAAATTAGTCGTTTGGCCGCTACAGTAAATTTAGTGTTCGCATCCAACACGTTCAAGGTTACCACATACGGCAAAGTGCGCCATTTAAAGAATTTCCAAAATTATTTAACACCAACGGACGGCGGCCTTTCTCTGCTTGGCGACTTGGTATTGCCCCTAAGTGCTACTTCCCCTGTACACACATATGCACGCAGGAGAAGTAACGCCCCTAGATGATACTTGACCTACATGCATATCTATATAGAGGGAAAGTAGCACGTAGGGGCTCGAAAAATCTGTTGCTGGCCCGATGGAACACTACATAAGTAATATTCCATTGCAGTAAACCATGCCCCCCATCACCTAACGCCAGCCGTGACTAATATATATATTATGAATTATACATAGATTGTAATTAATTTATGTCAGTTTATATGTATTTCAATAATATTAAATAACTTCGACATTTTTATCGACACAGCTGAGATTTCTTTGACATTGTCAATATTGTTTGACCCCAGTTTGGAATAATACAGTATGAGATATTCACTTATCAGTAATTACAACACTTCAACATTTACAAACTTTACTTTCTGATCTGTCAGACCATGACAAACAAGTTTTACATAGGAAGTTGTGTCCGGAAAGACGACCGTTAAGAGGGCGATGTTCGAAGGCGTACTGGAGACCGGGAAGCGGGATCATTTCAGGTGAGGGCGTTGCAGGAGAAGGATGCATCGGTTCAGTAACAGTGAATTGGCAGATATGCATTACGTTTATGGCGCCGTGGATGGAAATGGACGTGCCGCCGTACGCATGTACCAAAAGCGCTTCCCAAACAGACGTCGTCCAAGTCGTTCATTGTTTGGACAATTGCACCGCAGATTATGTGAGTTAGGTGCTTTCCATGTATCCTCTCTCGTCAGCCATCAACGTACTACACGCTCACCTTTCATAGAAGAAGCTGTGTTACGGGAAATTGAGAGGAACCCGCAAATAAGTATAAGAGCAATCGAACACGACCTTGGTGTGTCTCGCTCCAGCGTTATGCGTACATTGCACGAGGACAACCTACACCCGTACCACATTCAAAGAGTACAGGCACTGGGCACAGTCGATTATCCTCAACGTGTTGCATTCGCACGTTGGTATTTGGATACAAGTCTCTCACAACGGGCATTTCCATCGTCGATTCTATTTACTGATGAAGCGACTTTTTCACGAGACGGTATCCTCAACCTGCCTAACATGCATATGTGGGCGCACGACAACTCAAGAAGTGAATGTGCCCATGCAAGCCAACAGCGCTTTAGTACAAATGTGTGGGCTGGTATTATCGTTGACTTTTTAATTGGTCCTTACGTATTACCTAAAAACGTGAGTGGTTATATTTATAAGATTTTTTTAGAAGAGGTGTTGCCGAATTTGTTGGCTGAAGTTCCAGCAGCTTCACATCGACACATCTGGTTTCAGCACGATGGGGCGTCGCACTCATTTCAGCACGAACGTGCCGGCCTACCTTGATTGGATCTATCCTCATCACTAGATTAGCAGTGGCGGACCAGTCGCATGGCCACAACGATCCCCGACCTCACACCCCTGCATTTCTTCCCGTGGGGATACATGAAGTCTCTGGTACACAACACACCTGTAACATCCGACTTCAACCTTGTCGCCAGGATCGTGGAAGCAGCGGCACGTGTCCGTGAAAAACTTGGCCAATTTCAATGCGTACGAGACTCCATGCGGCGACGTTGTCAAGCCCGCATTGTGGAAAATGGAAGGAATTTTGAACATCTTCTATGATGTAACTATGACTTTTTCCTTCATAACGCAGCCTTAAGTTTGTTAATAAAGTCATGTTAACACCGCTTTCGACTTCCTTTCTTTATGTGTTGGTCACGTTGCTGTAGCACCGCACGGTTTCATTTCCAAACACAACTTCCTATGTTAAACTTGTTCGCAATGGTCTGATAGATCAGAACGTAGAATTTTTAAGTGTTGAAGTGTTATAATTACTGATAAGTAAATGTCTAATACTGCATTGGTCCGAACTGGGGTCAAACAATATTGACAAGGTCAAAGATATCTCAGATGTCGGTAAAAATGTCGAAGTTATTTAATGTTATTGAAATGCACATAAACTGACATAAATTAATTACAATCTATGTATAATTCATAATACATATTTTAGTCAGGGCCGGCGTTAGGTGAGGGGGGTATGGTTTACTGCAATGGAATATTATTTATGTAGTCTTCCATCGGGTCAGAAAAGAATTTTCGAGTCCCTACTACGTGCTACTTTCCCTCTATACAGATATGAATGTAGGACAAGTATCGTCTAGGGGCGAAACTTCTCCTGCGTGCATATGTGTGTACAGGAGAAGTAGCACTTAGGGGGGCAATACCAAGTCGCCAAACAGAGACAGGCCGCCGTCCGTTGGCGTTAAATAATTTTGGAAATTCTTTAAATGGCGCATTTTGCCATATGTGGTAACCTTGAATGCGCTGGATGCGAACACTAAATTCACAGTAGCGGCCAAACGACTAATTTTAGGAAAAAGTGACTAAACAAAAATTGTTTATTTTCATGTCCTCTACCTGCTGCATACACTTAGCAGTTCACAATTCATTTCCAGTGTGCTAAAAAAGGCACTTTTATGCTTATTGCTGACTATGTGGTACACAGATCCGGATCAGAAAAGGGAATTCCGGATGTTTTGTTCTCTGCTGTGTTATTAGGTGAATCACTTAAATTCTGTATGAAAAAAATATTTTAATTGATGTAATTGGTTACGCAGCCGCGAGGTGGACGTATACACTAAATTCACTCTATTGAGAAACCGGTTCCGTTTCGGACATGCGTTCCATTGGCCGATATGTTTCATTTGGCGTCCTCTACAACCCCTAGAAGTTTGGAAACGATCTTCTGGTTAACCCTGTATATATATATTTCGACTTTAAGCACTTTTGCATTTCAAAAGTACAATCAAATTTTCAAAAATGCAAATCTATCCATGAGAACATGCTGAACTGAGAAGATATTCTTGGCATTTTGCAAACTTGTCGAATCATTGTCAAGTGTCAAACCTGTCTAGTCGTTTAATTTGAGAAAGCACCATTCAAAAAATAAATTAATTTTGTAGCAATATTCTTATGAATAATTAATTTCTTCCGGACAGTAATTAAAACAAAAATAATCCAATTTTATTCAAACAGAATAGTTTAGCCCAGGATTTTTGAATACAATGTAAAATCTCTGAATAACGGACACCCGTGGGACTCTACAAAAGCGACCGTTATTCGGAGGTAGCTGCAATTTAGATGTTCATTATCGGAAAATCTAAAGAAACACAGTTATCAACAAAAGCACAAATAGTCACGTTTTATATAACTATACAATCCTCATTAATTTTAATTTCTAGGGGAGAGTTGCTGAATATGGGATAGGTTCCTAATTTCGGATACGTCGATAACTTCATTGATAGGTGTTGCAACTTGGCTGATTGTTGCGTAATTACTTCTTTAGTTGTCATCGATTACTCCATTCAATCTGTAGCGTTGTTATAGGACGTTTGTTTTTATGGTGAAAGAATTTGTTTTTTTGAGATTTTAAATATTTTGAAGACTTCAATTGAACGGATCGCTTCTCCTAGAAAGGTATTACAACTGTACAATTATTGTTATCATAATGTAGGCTAAGAATAGCAGTATAAAATTATATAATGTGAGCATAGCTATTGATGTTTACTTTTGAGGTTATAATTAGGTTATTGCTGAACAGTCGGGTTGTGAAATATCGATAGTGAGGCGGTCCTTAATATAGGATATCCGATATTATGATATTATTTTTTTAATATTACAGATATCAGAAATGAAGAAAAGGAAAAAATAGGACCTGGGTGCCACGGTAGAAGCTGTAGCTGCCGTTAAAGTAAAAAAATGGGGTTTCTAAAGACATCTAAAGTCTACAAAGTTCCTCGTTCTACTTTGGAGAGTTATATAAATCATAAATGTAATGATATCGAGACACTCATACGTACTAGACTTGGAAGAAAATGTGCGTTAGGAGAAAATCTTGAAAAGCAATTATTTCAATATTGTAAAACTATGGATGAGAGAATTTATGGTGTTACAGTGCGTGATGCTAAACAGCCCTCATTCCAATTAGCTGTGAAAAATAATTAATATAATATATATAATTTATTATATTATTGAATAATTTCTCAACCCTTTGCTCTTTCAAAATGCACTGCTGGTAAAAAGTGGCTTCGCAATTTTCGCAAGCGGAACCCAGAAATTTAACTACGTACACCACAGTCGATGTCATTTGCACGAGCGAAAGGTTTTAACGAAGATAAAGTAGATACTTTTTATAACATGTTAGAGCCACTCCAGAAAGTTCATATGAACCCAGTTAAAATTTTCATTGTCTATGAGCAGGCATAACCGTGGTTCAATCCAGGCGTTCTAAGATTTTATCCGTGAAGGGGAAGAAACAGGTCGGCACACTTTACTCGCAAGAAAGGGGAGCGTTGATGACAATTGTAACTTGCATTAGTGCCTTAAGGGTTTTCGTACCACCATTAATTGTATTTTCCAGAATGAACATGAAGGCCGAACTCTTAAACGGTTTTCCTTCCGAAACTATTGCTCTTTGTCACCCTTCTGGATGGATGTAAGCCGACATCTTCAGCGATTGCCTTAATCACTTCCTACAGTATGTAAAGCCTACCCAAGAAGATCAAGTTGTTTTAATCTTGGATGGGCACAGGTCCCACACACGGAATCTTGTTGTGATTATTTCGGGAAGGGAACATGGAGTTATTATTGTGTACCTGTCCATCCCCTCCCCCCCACCACATCGCAAAACTCCAGCCTATGGACGTGTCTTTCATGAGCCCTTTCAAAAACTATTACTCCCAAGAGGTTGAGACGTGGTTATCAAATCACCCGTTTAGGAGTCTATCATCATATCAAGTTGGAGAGTTGATGGGGAAGGCTTATGCAAAGATCGCCACTTTGCAGATCGCTATGAGTGGCTTTAAGAAATGCGGCATCATGCCTTTTGACAAAAATAATTTTTCTGAAGCAGATTTCGTTCCTTCAGTACGTGAGAGTAAAACTGGAAATAGATCCACAGCTCATCGTCAAAATGATAATAGGCCTACATCACCTAGGAGCTGCGGGCCCTCAACGTCTGAACCCATTTCACCAGTTGGTGTAGACTTACTATCGTCGTCTAGTGTCTCTCCTTTTGACATTCAACTGTTGCCCGTCCTACGTCCACGATGATCACAACCTAAAAAAGGTCGTCCTCTGGAGAAAGCCGCAATCATCAT
>QLNU02015270.1:122613515-122631338 GCA_006491805.2 Dysdera silvatica
AATGGATATTGTTTAACATGGATCTTGATGGACATATATTGAAACGACCATTTGCGACGATGTACGAGGTAAAGCCAATTATAGAAATCGAGGTATTTCGTTTTTGCAACCTTAAATTCCCGGAATGCAATAGTTTTGATTGACATTTAAAAGGATAGATTCAAATGAGATTTAGATTTTTTCCACTGCTGCAATGGCTTTGGAAATCAAGTTTGCTTGTCTAAAAATTTAAGTATATTCCGTCTTCAAAAATGGGAACTAACGACTAAACTCTTGTATTTTAAATGAATTTCTGGAGCACTCTAGACTTTGAAAAATATTACTTTCAGTGTATGTATAATACTTCTAAAGCTTGGCTTCGTTTCTGAAGGATCAACTGACTCATCGTAGTACTTAGCATTTTTTGAAAATTAGAAACATCTCAAAAAACAACCGTACCCTTGATCACACAGCTCCATGTATTTCGAATTAGACTGGCAGAACAACCTATCTCCCTTTTTTTGGATGAATACCCACATTATAGACTTAAATTCGTGATTCAAAATGAATTTAAAGAGAAAAGCGTGTGTGTTGTATTTCATCTATTCTTTGGATTAGTAGAAATGACTCGAAATAAGGAGAGTATGATTATAAGTAAAAACTGATAATTATCCCAAATCAAGATTCATTAATAACAAGAAAGTTATTAGTTAATCAGAAACTTACTTCTTAACAAAGTAACTTCGATCATTATATCGTAATCTAGCAAAATTTCTATGGATGATGAGTGTTATAGTCCTAATATCCCTTTTTTTTCAGAAGTAAAGAATAAAGGACCATATAAAATAAATTTTCCTCTGAAACATGCTTGCAAAAGCGAAAACCTGGTTGGATTACTTGGGGACTAATGTTTTAACCTGTTAACTGGGTATGACGACATTTTTCGTCATGCCCGGAAGACTACCAAAATAAGAATGACGACATTTTTCGTCATGCCCGGAAGACTACCAAAATGCGAATGACGACATTTTTCGTCATGCCCAGAAGACTACCAAAATGCGAATGACGACATTTTTCGTCATTGAAATTAACCGTATTATGTTGAACGCATTACGTTTTATGTAGTTCTTATATATTTAATCCTAGCGTGATGGTGTGATGACATTACTTATCACTGTGAAAAAAAGTCCCCAGTGTGAAACGAGTTTCACAAAATTTTATTCCCCGGTTAACAGGTTAAGAAAACATGAATGGCTGAAATTCGAAGCGATTTTTATTTTGTAATCTATAAATAATCCTTTGCTATGACAACTTGATAACTTTGTTGATAATTAATGAGATGGCATGAAGTTAATTGATTTTTGTACGTTAGTAGTAGTTAGTAGTGAATAAGTGACTATTTTTCTTCAACCAGTGAGTAGTGGAAAACAAAAAATACTTTTCTTCCTAGTTAAGGGTCTATCCTTGGTATGTAGATGCAATCGAATGTGTTTACTAGCCGTAGTAAGAGTCCAAGATGAAATAACTTATAGTTTTGTTTTATACTTCATTTATTTCTGTTTTCTCTCTGACAGTTTCTAGACAATTACACTGTCAGTACACTATCAGCAGAAAGGAAAATATCGCCCACGTAAAGCAAATGTAAAAAACACAGAGAAATTTGAAAATAGAAAGTAAAGGCACTTCATTAATATTCTCTAAACGCAACCGTCTTTTTCACATCACTTTGCCTTCCAAAAGAAAAATATATTCTTAATTACCGCACAAAATTAAAAAAGTTGGTTAAATGTGGCTTAAATGGAATTTTAATTTTACTTTGCTTTCGAGATTTATTTTGTTTTTCTCCGCACAAGAATATAATGGCTGCTTTTACTGCATATAAATCTGTGTAATTAAATTCCTTTCCACAAAAAGTATAAAACGGGGCTTGGTTTTCTTTACTTCTTCTGGCATAGTTTTCGCGGTGACATAAAGATCTTAATTTCTGTGGAATTGCAACCATAATTTCTCCCGAATTTTCTGAGATCACCTTTTTCGAAAGGATTTGTTGCGTATAAAGTGATGCGTATAATGTGATATAGACTCAGCTATTGGGAACCAGTTTTTAGGTAATTCTTAATTTTTAATTCTTCAGAAGATACGTTTTTTAAGTTCATCATACAATGAAAGTCTATCACTTGGAAAATATAACTTGTGAAAAAGATTGAAGGAAGATAGAAAATAAATACATCTACAAACAATGAAAACCCTTAGATATTTTGAGGATCTCGCGACGGATATACACCAGTACATTGCTAAATGTGCAGTAATATAATCATATCACAGCACCCACTCCAACACCCTTTTTATGAAACCGGGGTGCACCCTATTCCATAAAATAAAAATAATTTTGAGATCTGCTTTATTTCGCATTAATTTTTTATGTATCCATCAAAGGAAAACTTTAGTATGATGGCTCTTTTATTGTAAGATGATAATTATTGCATTGGGAAACGAACGAAGAAACGTGAGCGCTACCTTCTGCTCATCAGAGCGTTTCTCTTCACTGTATATCATATTGCTTAGTAATTAGGTTCATGGAATTGGTGAAAGTTGTTTTTCAAGATTTCGTCCATAATATTTTCAACCTGTATTATGCACATGATGTGTGTGATGTGATGCATATTATCCTCGAAATTTTTAAAAATATTAATGAAATAAATTCTCTTAATTACAAAGTTCTGGATAAAGACTTTATTGTAAGATTTAATTGTAAATGAGTAAAATAGTTTTAAAATGTCGTGGAAAAGTTTTTCTCCGAGAAGAATCGTTTTCAAACAGTGTAATAATAATAAACAACATGGTAAAGAATGTGATATGTGAATATTATGTAACTTAATACATTCGTTATTAGTATTTCATATCATTTTGATACACTTTGCAAAGCAAAGCAACTCGATACTTTTCAGTTTACGACTACACTCTTGTAAATGTGCCTCTGACGCCCACAGCGATAGTTATGAAAGGAACTGCATGAATAAATTAATAAAGATATGCAAATAATTTCAAATGTTCATGTTTGAAATTGGCAAGAATTTTATTTTTGTAATTCTAACAAAACTGCATGTGTCAATCGACACAATACCACCAAGTATAAAATCACTACCAAATATATTTATGTTTTTATTATTTCCTGTAAAAACTTTAAATTATTGCAAATAAATTTGACACCAACGTATTAGTAGCTCAATCTAGAGCTATTTTTGTTTGGGAGAAAAAGAGACGCCGTCCTCATCTCGGATTCGAACCAGGGTCCTCGCGTTGAGCCCGCGGTGTCTTGACCTACTAACAGGTTTTTCTTCTAAACAAAAATATCTCTAGTTTGAGCTACTAATACGTGGGTGTCAAATTTATTTGTAATAAAAAATCCCCCTTGAAAAACTCACAAAAATCTCGCCCCGGTGGCTTTGTGTGTTGACCAATATTTGGCAATTGTGTTATCCCTGTGAAGGGTAATAATATCTTACAACTTAATATACGGAGAAAAAAGCGTTTTTTCTTGTTCTCATTCGTCTAGTAGGTCAAGACACCGCGAGCTCAACGCGGAGACCCTGGTTCGAATCCGGGATGAGGACGGCGTCTGTTTTTTCCTAAACAAAAATAGCTCTAGTTTGAAATACTAATATGTGGGTGTCAAATTTATTTGTAATAAAAAATCCCCCACGAAAAACTCACAAAAATCTCGCCCCGGTGGCTTTGTGTGTTGACCAATATTTGGCAATTGTGTTATCCCTGTGGAGGGTAATAATATCTTACAAAGATTTTAAAGAATGGAATTCTGAGCGTGAATTTATTTACTTTAAATTAATGAATATCGGAAAAGCAACGATCTTCCATCTTTATCTAAAAATGAAAAAAAGCAAAAATAGAAAACAACTAAAATTGGATGTATCCAAAATATTTATATTTAATATTTTTGTGACTTGTGGAAATTCATTGGCATTCGAGGACTAAGATCGATCGTTAAGATCGAACGAAAGCGAGTAGATTACTGACTAAAATTTCCCGATTTCCAGTATTTAATTAGAGTTCTCATCAATTTCGCCTTTGATAACTTAGTCCCCAAATTATCGAACGAAAAAAAACAAAAACAAGCTAATAGATTGCGAAATGAAGTTTTCAAGATTTCTAGTATTTTTTTAAGGTCCTCATCATTTTCACCTTCACTAACTCTGTCTCCAAATTTTATATCCATATGTATTTTGTGTACATGCTATTCCTAAACGGGCCTGGAACAACAGTACTATTGTGGTAAATGAATAGTCATGAGTTTGTTACGTCTGAAAGATTGTTTTATAGTGAAGGTCTCGTGATCTCTGTGTTGAAGTCACCTCGTAATAAATGATGCCAGAACTTGGAGGATTGCATTTCGCTGAATGCTGACGGCATCAATCTATCTTCATTGACATTATTTTTCAGCTAAACCAATGTTTCCTTTTTTCATTATTATTTCGGTACATCTGTTTCTGCGAGTGTCATCTGTATCGTATTGTTGGCATAGTGACGGATTATACAATTCCCTGGGCAAGACCGCATGCAACGAAATGTTGTAGGCGTATGTATTCTCAGATTGGACATGACAACCCATTCAATAAATCACCTTTCGCCCCACACAGAAACTGTTGCCGTGAAATATGCTTTTACTTTCATATGTTCAATAGTGAATTATGTTAAACGAAAACGTCCGTACACAATGTTGCTAAAAGACATTGAGCAAAAATAAACTTGATCCAATGTAAAAAAATAGAATGTTGTGTACTGAAATATTTCAATATTACAATAATTTTGCAAATTTCAAGTGCACTACGACTAAATTATTCAGTTGCATATTATACAGTCGAATATAGTTAAAAAGAACCCGCTTAAGATGAATTACTTTTAATACGAACCGTTTTCAGAAGTTCTGTAAGATCGTATAGTATACTCTTCTTTCGGGATAAGACGAATTACTGTTAATACAAACAGATTTTCTGTTCCCCTTGGCATTATATATATATATAAACTGTTACATGAAGGATAGATGCTTCTGCCACTTGAATGTAGCGTACTGGAATTTTGCCTACAGCCGGCTTAGGTGCTGGTAACACTGCGGCGTCCCGAGTTGTGTGGGTGACGGCTACAGTGGTAGCTCGTGTGACCATAAATTTCTTAATTTTTAATTCTTCAGAAGATACGTTTTTTAAGTTCACCACACAATGAAAGTCCATCACTTGGAAAATATAACTTGTGAAAAAGATTGAAGGAATATAGGAAATAAATACATCTACATATACACACATATTTTTGCCCTTAAAAGTACAACTCGCGAGTGTTGTTGTTGAGTTATCCAGGCATAAGTGGCCGTTTAAGTATTATGTAAGCGCATTTCTGACCATTTTATACCCCCTTCCACTGGAAAGAAAGTACTTGCCCCTTCCCTCCCCCCCCAACCCTTATACTAGCGTAAGATTTTAGTTTTCTAATCTTTGGTACATATAAAAATTTTCAAAATAAAAATTCAATGTGTGGTACAAATTATGATATTCATTTTCATTTTTATTGTAATACTGAACAGCTATTTGTAAGTTTATATTAAATGCTTATTTATAAATAGAGAGTAATCACAATAAATTATCGCATTTAAAAAGTTTTAATACGCTATTTATACTTACTTTGGTGGCCATATTGCCACCAACATCAGAAATCGTGCATCCGCTTATAACGGCGTATTAAAACTTACGTTATAGGCGAATAGTGTGCAGTGGATTTGGAAAAATATGCTTATTAAAAATAATACATTCATTATAATTTTAAAATATCAGGGAGGCAAAGAGGAACCATAAGAGGGGGGGGGGTCCAAACGGAAAGAGGTTGAGAGCCAGATTTAAATAATTAAATATTTAAATATGTTGACTTAAATTTTATGTTGATTTAAATATATTTTATTTCTTCTACGCACAGGTTGTCGTACATTCAAGTACTGCAGGTCCGTCAGGGCGGTTGTCACTTTGTAACTATGTTCTAGTTTTATTATTGTTTGTATCTTACGTAAGTGTAATTCAGATCTCCTCTCCCCGCTGGTCGAAAATTATGCAAATTTGAAACAGCCCTCGCCCAAAGGTGTTTACGCAATATTTGAACGGCCCATTATTCAGCATTATCAAAAGCAACGTAAAGTAGCAACAAGACATTGTCTGCGTAATTACAATTACGACAATCCAAAATTTCAAATTATTTAAAAATTAATATAATTAATAGAATAATTAAATCAATATAATTAACAGAAAAGAAGATGAATTGACAAGGAATGAATGGGTTAAGAATGAGAGAATATGTAGGTTTTCTTTGCCGAGAATTAGAACAAAATAAGAAAAAAATAGTATGGAATATAGGAGCCGATAGGTATTTTACACTATCCATTTTGAATTTTTAAAACACACAATAATTTATAATTAAAGACAATTTTAATTAAGTATGTTTAGTGATATAATAAAAGAATAACGGATTAGTAAAACGTAATCTCAAACGCAATCGTATCGCAGATTATGTTCGTGATGAAAAGAATGTGAAACTCACAAATAACGATAGCTTAGAACTTTTGCGCATACAGCTAACGAGAGAGAAAAACCTGGGTTGCAACGCTCGTGCAACAAACATGCCTTAATGTCTGGTGAATACAATTGAGACGTTGCGTGCAAGAAGGGCGAGTTCAACGAAGGCATGTTTTAAGAAAAATCCTTTTAAAATAGTTCGTGTACCTAGAATGCACCTAGCTCTTCAAATGATGATTTGTTTTCCAGTGATCTGACCTACACTGCAAAAAGGGGAAATTTTCCACTCCTCAGATTTTTTAGACTAAAAGCATTTAAAAAAAACTGTTTTAAACTATTGGAAAGAAGTAAGTTCAACGTTTTAGGCATGGTATAATTTAAACAACAATATAAATCAACGTTTATTGGCGTAGTGATACCAGCGCCGATGTAATGGCGTGATTAGAAGGAAAGGTCGTGGGTTCAGGTCCCACCGAAGGCAGAAATATTTATTTTCTTTCGAACGTTTCACCATCTAATCACGCCATACCATCGGCGTTGGTATCACTACGCCAATAAACGTTGATTGATATTGTTGTTTGATTTAATCTGCGTAGTATAATGTATTTAACAAAAATCATTCTAAGCTTCGGATTAATTTTGGCCGTCCCTTCTCCAGAACACGTATGCATCATGCTTATTCCTGAAGAGAGATGGCCAAGTTTCTTTCAAAACGTACGAATTTACGTCCAAAACTTACGAAAAAAACGCGTATAATTTATTTAAATAAATTGAACTAAGCCTGAAATGTTGAACTAAATTTTTTTTCCTTTACATGTAAATTTGCATTCTATACTGTGGCCTGGGTATTGTCACTTTTTTTCAACAATATTATATGTGCCATATAACAATATTAGGTAAAATGTAAATTAATTGTTTTATTTGATATTATTTATTTGATGAACATTTGCTGGAGTGATGCTATACTACGCTGCACTGTTTCAAAAAATAAGTGTTGTTTCGCTTACCCCCCCCCCTCCTTAATTTAGACGTTGTCGCAATTGTATCTCCCTTAAATTTATGGGCAAAAGTTTGTCACCTTACGTATATACAACATGTCAGCTCTGTTTAATCATAATGATACTATTATTTAGGGGGGTTAGAGAATTACGCAATGGACATGCGATGACAAATTCAAATTCCCTATACTAAGCTTACAGTTCATAAATATTTATAAGCAAACAGTGAATTTCGACACGAGGGAATACAAAGATGGACGCAGTGTTCAAATTTTCCTTTCGTAGTGGTCTTACCCTTCATTACCATTGAATTTAAATAAACCTGGAGCCATTTTCACCCGACCAAGCCGTTTTCCGCTGAGCGAATCAACGCCACTATTGGATATGGGAGGTGAGAATGTTTATCGCACAATGAATCACTGGACCAAGCATTAATTAACAAGGTAGGAAGGTTTATCTATTGAGCTAGCTAAAATTAGTTTCCTCTTGACGGCATTAGTCCGAAGAAGACGAAAGTTACCTAACTCATTTAGAGTGTGAAGAGTTGACTGGATTTCTCCTATTCGTGTGTCGGAATAGCTTCGTTCGGACACTACAAACGGAAAAGTCTCGGTCATTATTGGCATGTTAATATCCAAGACATGACGCTAATGGATTTGCCAATTCGATATTGCTTCTATGCCTCAGAACTCTGGGAGTAATTGAAATGGTGATTATTCGGAAATTGATCGAACATCGTTTCCGAAGCAAAATTTGTTGTAGCAATGGAAGCTATTATTTCACAGGGATCGAACCTTCGTGAAAATACATCGAATTTACTATCATTTGTAACGATGTTGAGAATAAAGCCATTTGAGACCAAATTACCTCATTGCTTCCATCATGTGACTTAGAATGGTTTAGTTTTTTTTTTGTGGGTATGGTTAAATAGATAGTTTGGTTTTCGAGATCACTAGTTTTGCAATGGCCAGTCTCTGGCCCTTTAAGAATACGTCGTGGAGAGATGTGCTACCACAGTTGAAAGTGAGGAAAAGTTTTCCAAGTTTGTTTCATATGTAACTGCTTCATATGACTGTATATTTCAGACAGATATCTTAATGTAATCCACTGATTTCGAAAAAGTTCGCTATTATATCTCGTGCGATATTCGGTTCACGCTTAAATGCATTATAATATTTGGAGTAAATTTCTCACAAGATAATGTACTTTTAAAAACAACATTATCCATTCATGAAAGGTTTCGGCAGTCCACGTTTTTTTTAGTTCAGAGAAGAGCTGAACGTGATCTACCGTTGTGGCCCACCATGGCAAAGTATGGTGGGCCACAAAGAAGAAACGGGACATTGCTCCGGTCTGGAGTCGAACTAGCAACATTTCTGTATGAACCACAGCGCCAGGCCAACTAGACCACAGAAACCCTTGGGACGATTCCCTTATGCTATCTCTGCAAAGGTAATAATATCGTATAGACATCATCTATTTAAATTTGATTGATAAAAACATGGTTCTTCTGGACTATCATTTAAAATTTGGACTTACCCTTTTCATCCAAAGGGAATGGAACAATAATTTTTTTTTATTCTTAATAAGTAGAATTAAGAAGTTGGAAAATATGATTTACTTCAAAATAGATACAACTGTCTGTAATTTTAATTAATTAATTATATTTAAATATATTTTAATTAATTCACACTATATTTAAATATATTTTAATTAATTAATTATATTTAAATGTATTTTACTCAATAACCATTTTAAAATGTACTAATTAATTAATTATATTTAAATATATTTTACTCATCAATTATATTTAATATATTTTAATTAATTAATTATATTTAATTATATTTTAATTAATTAATTACATTTAATTATATTTCAATTAATTAATTATATTTAATTATATTTTACCACTCAATTACATTTAATTATATATCAAATAATTAATTATAAAAGAAATTAATATAGTTTATATTTAATTCTTCCAATTAATTAATCCCCACAACAAAAGAAATTCCTTTGTTATACAATAATTTGTTTTTGCCACCCACGTATATGTATGTAGCTCAAACTAGCGATTTTTTGTTTCAGGCGAAAAAGAAACGCAGTCCCCATCCTGGAATCGAACCAGGGTCCTTCCGTATCCGTCGATATTATCATCCCTGAGAAGGGTAAAAATACCTTACAAATTCCGTTGTGAACAGAATAGAATACTATGTTGGGTAGGGTAGAAATTCTAATTTGTCTTACTTTCCAACCGAAAAATATGAAATACCTCTAAGAATTTTTTGTTCCACTGAAATCAATCAGCAGATTGATCATGAAATTTATTAAGAAATTTATCAAGTAATTTATAAGGAAATTGATTACTATTTTAACTAAGAGTCCCTTGTATAAGACAATCGATAGAATTGGTTTTGGTATATGTCCGCTATCAACATATTTTACATTTTTTCAGCATCTTTTTTATTGTTTTTTCTTTCCTTTTTAAAATTTTTATATTTCTTGTTTCTTACTTATTTTAGTATTTCTGAAAAACAAACGCGCTTTCCCATAAAAGTAATTTGCTTTAAATTTCGCATCGAGACTGTATTGGTTATAATTTTAATAAAAGGTAAATAAACAAATACAAAAGAGGAAATGATTATCAAAAATAATAATTTTCTGGTGCATGGTTTTATAACTATCCGTGTAAAAGAGGACGTCATTGCAAACTAGATCCACATTTTTTTAGCGTTAAGCTTCCTTGTATATTTCTCTATATTCAAAATTAACTGGTTTAAGCTAGCAATTTTCAGTGAACATTTACTAAATCATTTAATTCCTTTATGGAATTTTGTAAACCTTAAATAAACCCTATTCTTCACGATAACGGAGATTCAATCAAACAGGGATTTTTCCAGAAACACTTACAACACTGTATAAAAAAACAATAGAACGATTATAGAATTCACTCAATCTAAATCCTACCGTTGAGAAAACTGAAGTGTCCCTTATGATTACATTTCTTCATCAATCTTAAGTTTTATCTTCAAATAAAAATATCACCATCAGAAGAAGTGACGAGCGGATTTTAGGAATAGAAAGGTTATATTCTGCCATTTCCCCACATGGGTCCATTTGTAACGAAGGAAATAGATAGTAATACTTGCATCAATCCTAACATAAATATTTTAATAATACTCTGATAGAATATCTAAAGCGAAACAACTACATAATATTTCAGTACGGGTTTTAATATCTTTTAGTGATACTAAATTCTTAATGAAAAGCACCGTAAAGATAAAAACCAAAATTTATTTTTACTTTTGGTTTGTTCAAACTTTGAGGAAATCTCTAAAACTATTTAACCTTAAAACTTCCATTATTGTAAAGTATTCTATAAATTTAAAACATAAATTTGTGAAGCTTATGTATAATTTCTTTTACACTTAACACTCCAGCATTTAGACTAAAATTTGGCAGGCTTGATTCAAAAACTGACTGGACTAACATTTGTCATTTCCACTATCAGCATTAAACCAAAACTACGAATAAGCATTTTAAAATATGCAAAATTCTACATCATACGCAGTTATTAATTTTCTTTAACTTTGCGTGTTGATTTAACCGAGATTATCTACGATTTTGAGATTGAATAAAAAGTATGCATCTATTTTATAAATATCGTATGAAAATATATTTTTTGCGTTGTAATGTTCCATAGGTGATCAAAAGATTTGTATATGAATAGTTTACAACAGTTTACATTAAAAAAATAAACAAATGCAAATCTTGAACTATTTTTTTAGTGCGGTTGAATTTTATTATTTTGGGATACACTGTAATAGTATTGAAAATATGTATATTAAAACAATGAAAACATTTCAACATAATGGTATGTCATCTGGAAATGACTCCCAATTTTGTACATTTTTTCTGATATAACTGTGTTTTGGCTTATTTTGTCTCATATTTAAGAGCAGCTTGCTTTTATATTTTATAATTGTATGCTTTATTATGGTTATTACACTTAATAGCTGTAATTTAATCTTTGTACAAAAGCGATATATTTGTATTTACGCTTTAAACTCCAGAAATTAGTCAAAATATTTTTCATATTCCATGTTATACGTATAATGCTTTTCCGTTCAGTTTCTTATTTAAAATTTAATAATAATATGAAGATAAAAATTTTCAACTTCAATGTGAACCGCTGTTATAGAATATGAAGTTCTGACAACTATAATATATATAGAAAAAGCTGAAGTTTAGTATAATATAGGAAAATTTTGCGCGTGTGTGTTTATTTAATTTCTGTTGCCGCTAAACATATTAAAGCACATTTCCATTAAGATTACTTTACATAAATTTCCTTTCCTTACTTAAGATTGAAATTTCTTTGAGTACGATTTTTATTTGAATCTGGAAGAAATGGAAAATGAAATTTCAAATGTATTTATTGAAAAAATGCGTCCACTTAGGTATTTCGGAAATAAACATCTCAAATATCTTATTGGTGGATGCAAGGAAAAATAGATATTGAATTATAATAATATTAAAAAATGGAGTGAAAATTAAAAATAAAAACAGAGCTGGCAAAGATTTTTGGAGGAAGATGACAAATTTGATAAGATTACTATTGACTCAGTTGAAACACAAGTATTCTGCTACGTAAATGCAAGTAGCAGCTTATGAAATTAGCAATATAAAAAAAGAAAAAGAAAGAAAGAGAGGGGGGGAGGAATACGGTTGTGTTATGAACTCATTTATGCTCTAATCAGGTTCGATTTTATGCTTTTAAATGTAGTTCAGATATTTCTGGTCTTTACATACTGTGTGTGTTCATTTTTCTAGAAATAAAACGTATTTATTCAACATACACAATTAAATATTACACGTTTCGATATTTTCATTTTATAGATTGAATGACACATTGAGAAAAATGCTAATAATATATATATGCATTTATACAAATATTTACAAAAGAAGTAATCGATTGATATAAATAGCTTCAAACACTCAATGAACTGTTTTATAGCCTTTCCCCTTAGCTATTAGAATTTGATAAACGCACGAGAGTGTGGAGAGTTACAAAGAGTACAGCTGAATTGAAAAGTCAAAAAAATCGACAAAATCTCGTTTAGAAACGCTTTCTTTATGTACCAGTGGCCATTGTTTGCCGTAAACTGCCGCTCTTCTAAGCATGCCGATTCTAACAGGTTCCAGAGTTGGATAGTGCAGTATAACATGCTCCACAGTTTGCTCAACAGTTTCGTCACAGAAACAAAAAGAAGGTTCACGCAGGGTAAACCGTTGTAAATATTATCCAAACCTTCCATGACCAGTTAGAAACTGGGCTAATCTGTAAGCGAATTATTCTAGATGGGTTGTGTACCCCCTATCTTTGACAGTTGGAAATACATTTTTGTCACCCTTGCGTTCTTTGTTTGCCTCCATAAGTTCTCGCATTTCTTAAATATTGAACCTTGGCCTTTTTTTTTTGTTTACAGTAAGAGGAGCTTTATCATATATTATTGGTAGGTCATTTGATAGGGCAGGAAACTTGGCAAGTGCATCTACATTTTAATTTCTTGCATTTCCATTGTATGCATTTGTATTCATTTTAGTTTTATCTTACAATGGTTTGAGTTTAGATTTGACATAACTTGCCGAATGATTTCTGGGATGGGATGGGATAATGGTTACTCCAATTTTGAATGAAGTCCATTATGATCTGACTATCAGTGTAAATGGGAGCCTTTTTTTTTTGTTTAAATACGCTGTACTTTTTTTTATATACGATGTACCATTTCTTGTTGTTATTCAATGCATGCGTGTGAGTGTGCACGTGCATGCCTGCAAGTCCTTCTCTTTGTGTGTCTGTATGTACACATGCACAGAGAATATACATGACGTAGTTGTAACGCGTTTGACAACGGTGCGAATATTCCTAGTTCGATCCTAGCGGATATACAATTTGTCGATATTTTCGCTGCCGATCCATAGTTCGAGGTTTGAGTCCCTAGTCGATAGATGTTCAACTTCATCGGATAAATGTAGATACATGCGCAGCATAATCCTAAATGTACTCGTGTCCTAAAACAAAAAAAAATTTAATAATGAATTACATAGATTAAAAATCACGAGAATCGAAGAACATCAGTCAGTGAAACATGTCGCAAAATTTGCAAAAATAAAATTTTGTTGAAAATACCGAAAAACGCGAATTCTCCCAGTGGCGTAGGCAGAAAGTTCATAAGGGGAGGGTTATAGGCTTAATGGGAGGGGTTACAACCCCAAAAACCTCCCACTGGCTACGCCTCTCAACTCTCTCAATAACGACTATTAAGCAACGGAGAAACATCGTTGCTAAACAGAAAACGACGTTAATAAGAATGACTATAATTCTATGAAGGATTTGGTGGAACCGCAGAATAATGTGGTTAAACCTAAATAGTCGCTGATAAGAACAATGTTATTGTTGTGAGAGATGCGACGGCGCTAAAAGTGGATGACAGCTGACCTAGACATCACAAATGAGGCTCAATCCTGCGAAATAATTAACATAATTAAACAATCACATGTTATCAATTTATGGTGTATTTGCTTTAGTTACTTCACGAGTAATTACTGGAAGAATTAGGGCCGAAAAGGGAGTAATAGACAATGATAGAGGAACATAAATTATTTCCTGCTTCATGTGTTCTGATGGGGTTGATTCTTAGAAAAAAAAAGAAAACCACGCAATTTTTGTAATAAATTTAAGATTAAATCGTAGCTTTCAGATTGAAGTCTCTTGTAGCTAAACTAGAGTCAGATGCATTCTAAAATTGTTGTATGGACCCTAGGGTATGGAACACTCTTCCTGACAGACTTAAAACGTTGAGCTTACTTTCACTATTTAAAAAAGTACCTACATAAATATCTTTTGGAAAACAAATTTTTTGTATAATTTCATTGATTTATTTCTGTTAAGTCCGGGTATCTGGGAGGGGTATGGTTAATATTTTTTTTTAAATAGAGTTTAAAATCAGCCTTTATTTAATGACAGATTAATGTCAAAAAGCCTGTGACCTCCCAAATTTCCAAACTTCATTTCTCCGACATTTCATGGAGCTAATCAAAGGCTAGAGTTTACAAGAATAGTCCGAAATATTGAATGCATTATGTGAAATAATGACGAATGAAATTGGCAAGATTGTCGCTCGTTCTCTACATGAAACATCACTGAATATGGCGAAACATGTTCAACTTCGGTTAGAAGAAAATGGAGGACATTTCCAACATTTACTTTAATAAACTGGTTCTCCAATACTGCATGTATAATTCTAAACTTACTGTGTGTTTTGTTGTGATTTATGAAAAAGGTTATAAATACCAAACATGGTGCTGGTTTAGATGATTCACCATAAACTTTGATAAAAATAACACAAAATATTGTACGAAAAAATGATGGTAAATTTTTAAGAAAACATAGTCCTTGTGCCCATTCCCGCTTATCCATTTTTGCAAAATTTCGCAATTTTTCTTCTTCAAAGAGAAGTATTCTCGATAGTTTCCATTTTTTTGGAACGTTTTTAAAATTCAATTTAATTCTTGACTTCATTTTGAAAGTCCAGCGTCATTTTTAGTTTTTGTGGGACTTCAAAACTTCCATTTGAGATCAAAAATTTGAAAAAATCACTTATGGAGAAGTTTGCACCTGCAGAAAACCATTACTTTCGGCTTAATTTTACCTCAAAATTGCCGAGTTTGCGGTTTTTAACACGTTTTCCTCTTTGGAAATCTTTTCAGATATTTTAATGTTAGTGAAACCAGAATGATCAAATTATACCTTTTTTTTTAAAAATATATTTTTTTGTTTTACTTTAGAAGTTTGTTTGAACTTTTCTAAAGCTGCCGTCTATCATTTGAAACGGCTGGCGATGTAAACAAAATAATATTTTCTTGGAAGCCAGATATTTAAATTCTTTTATTGTTTAATAGCATTGAGGGTGTTGAAAAGATTTATACGTATAGTCGTCGGTTTAACCTCAAAGTTTTATATTAAACGTGTGTGTAAACGTTTGCCTAGGTCAATAATTTGAGGCCAGTGTCTTTTTTGTTTGATTATCTCTTAATTAATATAGATTGTTACTAGTTTATCTTTATTAATTATCGAACAACTTTCAATTAATTGATATTAATATTGAATGCATTTTCTTAGGTTAAAACTCCCATAATCGTGAGATAGGAGTAACTACCGTATATACTAGAAATAAAATACAGGGTACCAGGGAGGAAATTACATAAAAAGGTTAAACACTGGTAAAATAGCAATGAAAAAGATCACTCAAGCTTTCGGACGCATCAGCAGCAGTCCTTCATCAGGAGTAATGACGATGTTATGTTTCTGTCTCTTTTTTATACTTGAAATTTCTGGAAAACCCTTCATCAGAGTAGTCCCGCAGAATGGGAAAACCCAATGAGAACCAATGGGAGGCCTCCAATAGAATCATGGAAAACCCCAATGGGGACCAATGAGAAACCCACACTGCGGGTTACCTAATTTGGGGAAATCCCATACATTTCAGAGTAAGAGTTGTTTATAAGTTTCTGGAAGTGGTTGTGATGTATTAATGGCTTTCCCGTGTAGTTTGTAAGTTTCCCAAGATTCTAAGAAGAGTCTACTATTCTTGTTTGTGATGTGACGGTGTAGTATTTTTGTTGAGTCCCAGTCGGGTTCGTGTCCGTGTTGTAAAGCGTGTTCTGCCAGACGTGAGGCTATGTCTCCTTTCGCGAGTGCTTGTTTGTGTTCTTTTTTTCTTGTTTTGATCATTCTTTTTGTTTGTCCTATGTAATGTTTGTTGCAGTCTTTGCATGGTATTTGGTATATGGCGCCTGTGAGATCTTCTGGTGGAACTGGGTCTTTAACTTTTGTAAGTTGTTTGCGAAGTGTTGTGACAGGGGAATAGAATGTTTGGATATTTGCCTCTTTAAGGATGCGAGAGATTGTTTCGGAAATGCCGTGAATATATGGAATAGATATGCGGGTGTGAGATGTATTGTTTAAAGATGTACTATTGGGTCTACAGTTTTTAAGAACCGTGTCTACACACCTGTCTTTAAATTTTGCTAATAAACGATAGCCACATAATAATAATACTAATCGCAAATTAAATTTAAGATTTTTCAGTCCTAAATATAATTGAGCGTAAAAAATTTTCCTCTGAATGAGGAGATAGGCTTAATGTTACTCTATCCTATAGTTTTTTGCTAATAATGTCAACCTCTTCGGATGGGGCTTTTAAATGATTAGAGTTATCTATCGTATTAACTAAATCCTAATTGCTCTTATCCAACATATATTATACCTTCCGACCGACATAGAAAATAATGCAATGCTTGAACACCGATTGTCTACAGATGGATCTTGTATTTTTGTAATAAAATGAATTTTAGACATGCTTTTTATGTACACACCCTGAAAGAGAGTCTAGCAACAAATCATGCTTTCTTCTCACCTCTATTTCTAACCTACCTAATAGAATCGAAACTTCTCTCGTATTAATTTAAAGTATACAACTGATCAAAATATGTACCTTTACTTATATATATTATATATATTTATATGACAGGCTGAATAAGCTACGATCAGTGTTTTTATCAATATAGATTCTGCGTGGTAGGAGGCGAGAAAAATGATTGAATCGTTTTTGAGTTATAAGAGAGAAAAGATAAGTCAGGAATCATGGGAAGGGTGAACACGTGTATATTATTTCTTTAATAATAATAATAATAGTATTATATAGTGTATATATATGTGTGTCATCATCATCCTCTATTTCAACCATTATCTATCCACTGCTGGATGAAGGTCTCTCCAAATGCTTTCCACACAAGTCTATCCTGAGCAATTCGCTTCCACGTCACCCCAACCTGTTTTCTTATTTCATCCACCCATCTAGTTTGAGGACGTTTTCTAGGTCTTCGGTGGTCTCTTGGAATCCAGTTCAGAATTTCTGTTGTCCATCGTTGATCAGTTCTTCTTGCAATATGCCCAGCCCATCGCCATTTCAGCCCTTTTACTTTAACAATGATGTCCTCTACTCTAGTTTGCTCTCTCACCCAAGTGTTTCTTTTTCGATCTCTCCTAGTTATTCCAAGCATGCACCTCTCCATGCTCCTTTGCGTTGTCTGTAACTTTCGTATTGCTCCAACTGTTAGACTCCATGTCTCTGATCCATAAGAGAGGACTGGCAATACACACTGGTTGAAGACCTTTCTTTTTAGACACAAAGGCAATTTCCCCTTCA
>QLNU02015270.1:122637091-122649025 GCA_006491805.2 Dysdera silvatica
ATACAGTAGTGGACAAAATTGTGGAAACCTTTTGAAAAAAGTTTATTTTAGAGGTTTGATGGCTAATAACACCACTTTTTTTTGTACCAATACTATAAAATTATATATCATTAGAAAGGTAATTTAATAAAGATTGTAATGCAATAACATTTGTTCAATTATCTGTATTCTATCAAAAGTTATAGCCAAATAACCAGAAAAAAGAAGCACAGCTTGCTTACATTTATATGAAGTAGCTTTCCTTCATTTGAATGTGGCCAATGAGCATGAGTGTTTACAGAGCCAATCAGGTGTCATCTTGTTTTGGCAATGAGCCAATCATGTTTTCTCTTGTTTTGGCAATGAGCCAACAGGTTACAGGACATTTATCAGTGTGTTCTGTAATTGCTATCAAGTTGGTTGTTTTTTTTTTTGTGCTCTTTGATTTAGTGTGCTTGTAAAACGTAATAAAATTAAAGAAATGGCGCAAAGAGTTGACTGGTCACCTAGGAAGCGATGTAAAATAGTAATATTAAGTGAACAAGGCTACAGTTATGAAGAAATTAGAAGAAATATTGGGGGAAACTTAACTAAAGGTGGCATTTCTAAATTTTTGAAGAAGTATAAGGAGACTCAGTCATTACAAAACCAGACTGGTAAAGGCAGAAAAAGGTGCACAACAGCAAGTGATGATAGAAGAATTAAAAGACAGTGCCTAGGTGACAGGAAAAAATCATCTCTGTGTATACAAGGTGAAATGGCGCAATGCAATGTGAAGTTAAGTGCAAGGACTGTTCGGCGCAGACTGCATGAATGTGGTCTAAATGCAAGAATTCCACGAAAAAAGCCATTTTTGTCTGTCAAACAGAGGTTGAAAAGATTAAACTGGGCTAAAACCCATGTTAACTGGACAACGGAACAATGGGACAGTGTAATTTGGAGTGATGAGACCAAAATCTCACTGTTTGGTAGTGATGGCGTAAAATACGTATGGAGAAGAATTGGAGAAGATTTCCATCCTGAGTGCATTACACCTACCGTGAAACACCCAGTTAGTGTTATGATTTGGGGTTGTATAACATCAAGAGGTGTGGGCAGAATTTGCGTGATCAATGGGAATATAAATGCCCAAAGATACATAAATGAAATACTTGAGCCCAAGCTGCAGCCTTCTGCATGTGATCTTTTCCAAGATAATGAAGCATTTATATTTCAACAGGATTCAGCTCCATGTCATGTTGCTCGTGTGTGCAAAAAATGGTTTCAAGATCATCATATTCAACTGCTGGAATGGCCTGGAAATAGCCCAGACCTTAACCCCATCGAAAATCTATGGAGCCGGCTAAAGAAGCTTGTTAGTCGGAAGCAACCCAGCAATAAAACACAATTAACAGAAGCAATAATTCAATCTTGGTTTCATATTATAACAGCTGCAGAACTAAAGAACTTGGTTCACTCCATGGGAAAGCGTTGTAAGGCCGTAATTAAGGCTAAAGGTTACCCAACTAAGTATTAACTGGTATGGTGAACATTTTTGTATATCTCATTTTTTCTATGTATATCACCTTTCTTCTTTATGAATGCTGTTCTATTAAAATACGATTCATAAATGTTATTGCATTACAATCTTGATTAAATTACCTTTCCAATGATATATAATTTTATAGTATTGGTACAAAAAAAAGTGGTGTTATTAGCCATCAAACCTCTAAAATAATCTTTTTTCAAAGGGTTTCCACAATTTTGTCCACTACTGTATCGTATAACGCTGAGCATATTATTTATCTTGACTATGTTATTATCTATTTGAAATCTGGCTAAAAATCGCATCTCGTTTATAAGGTATCAGGGGATATGCTCTGACTCATATTGCAATATTATTACATTACGACGAATGCATTGCCATATTTCCCAATAGATTATATTAGAAAATAGAATAGAGCGGAAAAATTTTGTGTATTGAATCTGATATAACAAAATTAATACCATACGATGATATAATCAGATATCTTGCCGAAAAAAACAGATGGACGTCAAGCTTTCCATTTAAATACCAGTGTTCTATAGGCTTTTATTTTTTGCTAAAATTAAAATTTATTTCAATAAAATTGAATTTGATTTATTATATACCAAGAAGAGATAATACTTCAATATAAGTTAATATTGTTTAATGTTTATTTCTCAATTTGTGAGTGTTTTTCAACGTATTTATTGTCAACATAAAAGTTTTTGGGGTATATTAAATGTAACAAATTTTGTACATGGCAATTTGCCTATGGGCGGATGCCCATCTAGACACAATTATTGACTTTTGCCTGCTATCTCTATTAACAATTATATGTACATTATTATTATTATAATATTACATATACGATATTACTGTATTGATTCTGTAAGTACAGTAGTTGCAAACTCTTTGCCGCTTTTTCCCACAGAGGTAATAATAACATATATTCATTTAAAGAAAACATAAATATAATTATTGACTTGGGGATGTGTTTTTTTTTCTTTAAGATTTGGACTACATTATGCGTCCTTTCCAATAAAACAAGAGAAATTATACTTAAAGGTAATACTTGTTATAAAAATAATATAGTCGAATCTCATTAATACGAACAACGAAGGGGAATAGAAAATATATGTTCTTGTTAACAGTAATTAGTATGATTCGCAAAAGACAGTATGCTATACAATCTGACGGGACTTCAGAAAATGATTTGTATTAGGGGATGGTGGACCTTCTTTTTTCAACTTTTGAAGTTTTCATTAGATTTCTTCCAAATTTGTAATAGAAAAAGTTATTGAACTTTGACACTTTTTTGAAAAGTTTGGTTGGGATAATGATGGAAGTTTTTTAGATATTGCATATTTTATGCATTAAAAATTATAATAACTGGGAAAATTGAAATTACAATTCGCGCCTAAATTTTTGTCAAACATGGCTGATCTTAATTTTACATAACCTTCGTAGTAATCTAAACAAAAATGGTATGGATATTGTAAAGAAATAATTGCGTACCAAAAAAAATAATATTTAGCCATATATGTTTTTTTTTTCAATTTTTTTTATCTCAATATGAGATTTTAAGTAGTGATTCTGGGAGTAAATATTAATTAATATCGTAATCAGCATCCAGTTTTCATTACTGCTAATCAGGGAACATATCTGCCAAATTTGATGGTAATACCATTAAAAATAAGGCGCAAGGCGCATTTTGAACAGCCAAAAAATACCATTTTGAGAAAATCATGTTTAAAGAAAAAATGATTAAAAAATATAAAATTTAGCATGATAATGACCATTTAAAAATATAATTTATGATGAGGTACAAAGTAAATTATTTAATTTTTGCACAATATACAAAATAATATAATACAGGGAAAATTACGTGTACTAGAGGTTAATTGGATGGGGGATAAAACTTGTGGAAATTTTCAGGTTTAACGAGGTTTCTGATTTATACGTTTCACTATATTTACAATACCTGCAATTTCAATATACTATCCAAAGGCTAAAAATTTCCTGCGGAATACATTTTTCCTTCTTTTACTTTCAAGGCAGAATTTTTAATGCCCTTGTTCATCCGTTTTTGTTTTTTGGCAATTTTATACCCCTCACTAGCCTCACAGCCTCTTTTGACCGAGTGTTATGCACTGCTTTTTTTTTCAAAGCAATGCCTTTGGCATAACTTCCTACAATTGCATTTTTGTTTTTCACCCTAATTTCGCTTGAATTCACTATACCCATGTTGTATTCACTTACCGCGGATACAATTGCTAAATCTAATCTTTTCTTGCTAAGGAAAACTTTTTTTGAGCGCTTTTCCCATATAACATTATGCACATTTTCATTTTGAGTCGAACCTGCACAACACCTGCGAAGAATTTCTTCAGATGCAAGCCGCTAATATATTGGTAAAATTTTGGACATCAGGGTTGGCTTCATAGTAGTATGACTTTTCTATGATTCACTGTTTGTAATTGTTCGATTGTAAAAGTTGGACATTTGGTATGATGTAGATTTTTGTCCGTAATGGTGTAAGATAGCATAAATTACTTCATTCATCATTTCCACATTAGGCAAATTGTCCTTTATTGTCTTGCGATAGAAGTTGGCTAACTTGGACATAATGTCGTCTTTGAGGCTACCCCTTTTCCTTCCACCTAAGATAATGCCGTTCACCTTGCACTCTTGAATTTTATTTCACAGAGCAGTCGATAGTCTTTTTGACACATGATTGAGGCATTCCTCTTTTCGACGAATTATTGAATCTTCATGGATATTCAGTTTCTGCAAGCCCAAAAACGTTTTTACATGACCATCCGATAAAATAGTTACTCATCTCATTGTGCATTCTGTGATCGATCGTTACCAAATTATTTCGGCAGCATGGACTTCCATGGAATTTGCTGACTTTTCGAAGTTCTTTTCACATTCTTCACCCAGTTTGTGTCCTTCAAACCAGAAATTGAATTCTGGGCTATTTTCACCGCGATCTCTTGTTGCTGCTGATGTACATTTTGAGCAATACTTAGACAGCAGTTTATAATCAATAACAAGACCGGTCAAAATATCTATAACAAGTCCAATCCTATATAAGGAAGAGTAACCCCTTTTGTGCAATGTCCCATCGTATGAGACAGCAATATCTAAAATATCGCCAATATTGTTTCCCTTCAATAAACGGTGTTCTTCAAACACAATTTTCCTAGCGACTTGAAGAATTTACATTTTTATATTTCAACCTTCCTCTGCTAACGTGGACAAGCATTTAGAAAAACCCTTTCTGTCCATCGTTGGAATGTTGCACGATACCAACGAAAAATATTCCAGCGTTTCTTGTCCGTTACTGAAGGATAAAAATGCCTTAACCATTTTCATATTGATATCGAATTGCTTCGATGAACTAGATTGGTGGCTTGAATATGTTGTTTGCAAATGATGTTGACAGGATAGGCAAACGACAGTTAATTTGCTGCAATATCCATACGTTTTATCACTTTGGACAGTGAGATTTTCAGCATCACATTCAGGGCACGCAAGATCCTTCAACAATTAACTCAACGTATTGTTGCTGATTAGAGTAAATGTAGCATTATCATCGATTGAACTACAACCAAAAACTGCTGAAGCGGCACTACTCTTTTTAAAACTTGTGCTAGGTGTCGAATCCGTTTCCTTCCTGTAGTGGTGAATGGAACGTGAACTACAACCAACAGCTTTAGAAATGGAAATGGAATTTTCAGGACTTGTGCTAGGTATAGATGCAACTGCTTTCTTCGCCAATCTTTTCAAAATCTTTTCCCTTGCCAATTTAATTCTTTTTGAAGATCGAAGTTTTGAAGCATGAAATCTTCTATTTATGCTATGTATGTTTCACTTCTTCAAACAATCAATAAGCAAGAATAAAAAGCAGCCAATTATACGTAAATATTAGCAAAAGAAATCAAATAAATTCGATAAATAGCTGACGTAAACATAAATTGGCTTACGTTTACGTGGACGGGTTTACGGAAAACGTGTTTATCTCAATGTTTACGTTTTGCTTTCGTGCGAAGTTACGGTTAAAACTCTCTGTTGCCATACTCTGTCTTCATATTATAATAATAAATAATCCACAACAATTATTTTTTTAAAAGAGAATTACAAATATCCTTGTTTGAGAATTACAAGTATTGTAAAACAAAATTTGACAGCAGTTAACATTTAACCGTCCCTTTGGCATGCGCAGCCATTATTTTTTAAAGTGCTATAATGAGTCAAAAAATAATAAGATTTTAAAATGTATGGATTCTTTGTGGAGTAAATAGAATTGGCTACCAGAATATCCCAATATCCAATTTGCATTTTTTTCAAATTTTATCTACTTTTAGTGTCCACCGTCCCCTTAAGCAATTCGTCTTAAGCGTGTTTGTCTTAATGAAAGTCGACTGTATGTAAACACTTTTAAAGTTTGAAATAAATAGTTTTCGAAATTTTATTATTGTATTATATTTTTTGTATCATATTTTGGATAATATCTGATATTTGTTAAAAAAATTGTTTAAGTGCCCTCTATTAACTCCCAAAACTAAGGTTGTATTATAGTGGTCTCACCATCGCATACTGTACGCGTCTAATTGTTCAGATGTCGTAAAACAGCTTTCGGGTACAGGCTGTTTGAAAATACCAAATGAATTTAATTATTCAATGACAGAATGAAGAGATTACTTTAAAAACTGTTTGCAAAAACTGACCGAAACGTCAAGTTTTTTTCTGTCTTATCCAAAACTGTTTTACAATTTAAAATACACTGTGAAAGTGTTCGTGGAACCATCTTCAGCTATTATTTTTCTACATACCTGTAAAATTTGAATTCATATTATGAAGTCTGCTCGCAAGTTTTATAGTGAGAGCAAAAATTTTTTAGTAATTACTCCAAAATAAAGATTGAGACATACAAATTTAAGACATAAAAATTGCTTAATGAAATATCGTCAGTTCACCCAAACTTGTTTCGCAATTTACATAAACTCAGGTTATAGTCAAAGCGTTCTCATTTTTTTTTTCAATTTGTAAATGGCCCCTAAATTCTTAGCGATCAAATCTAAAATTTAAATCTACAATATCCCACGGAATGTTCTACATAAGAGCGTAACATCTTCCTTATTTGAATAATAACTAACTACTAATAATAACTAACTAAATAGCTGATATGACTAACATGAGGTGGGCCCACATTTAATTCTCTCGTGGGTGACAATTCTGTTCCATACATTCCATAATTCTATTCCAGTTATTATATTATAATACTATACCTATCAGTGCAAGGCTATAGTTATCACGACATGCGTAATGCGATGATATATTAATTAGAGTGTTCATATCTACATAGTTGCCAAACATACCAGTATTAAATTCAATTCTATGTAGCAGCGGTTGAGTGGTGCTAAACTCGACGTCTTTATTAGAATATACCTTGATATTTTTCTTTATGGTAGATCGTTACTTCTATATTACTATAACAACTATAACGTTTATGATATAAGCATTTAAGGAATGAATTACGTTGAGAGGTAAAATATAAGCCTCTAAGATATAAAATGAAATTTTACGACACGAAATAAACTTCTAAGAGAGAAAAGGATATGTCTTAAGATATAAGTTTTTAGGACACGAGATATATAAGCTTGTAATATATCTAAGATTAAATTAGGATCATCGACCAGATTTACTTCGAGATATGCAATCAAATTACTTCCATATGCAATCAAACCTGACTTTTAAGAGGAAGAATCGGTAGCTTACAGCATGCAAAATAGTAATAAAGATTTGTAAACTGTTTGTTAAACTATTTATTTTTTGTGAACTATTTGTTTGTTTTAATTTTGAAAGCATTTTTCGTGTGCGACAAAATAAACTACTATTTTCAGTGATTTTTTGCAGGTAACACAAAGCAAAATACAGAGAGTGCTTACACATTTTTAGAACGATTTCAATAGATGATTAAAAAATGAAAACATTTTGTGGGAAAATGGATCTGGCAACATGTTATTATTTCAAATTAAGATTATCGTCTGCTACTTTCAAATTCATTTTTCATTCAAAATGGCGCCTGTAAACAAGCTGTGGATCGAAGAATACGTTTTTGCGCTTTCCGAGGAGAAATATTCTTATTCCACTATTAAAAACGTTGTGAAACGCATGGTATAAAGATTTCTAAGTGCAAAATAAGCAACATTATTAATTGAAAAAGGAAAGACCGTCAATCAGAAACTTCCACATAAAAAGAGGACTCCAAATGAATACCCGAACAAGGTATGTACTGTTGCAAATATTTCTAAAGTGAGATCACTGGTAACAAGAGAAAATCCACCGACGCAGAAATCAATTGCAAACTCTTTAAGAACTTCTGTAGCAACAGCAAATAAAATAATAAACCAAGATTTGCAACTTAAAAAAGCTAAAAAACATAATCTTCACCGTCTTTTGTCGAGACATGTGGTTCAACGCAAGACAAGTTGCAGAATCCTGTATGAAAATTACTTATCAGAAGATAAATGGAAATACGTTGTTACCCTTGATGAAGCAGGGGTTTATCTAAATGAGTGTAACAAAAAAAAAGGTCCATTTACTATCACAAGCGTGGAGAAAAAAATGTCCAAACTTGGTTCCGAGAATGCAAAGAAAGCTTCAGTAAAGGCTTTATGATTGTCGCAGGTTTCTCTTACAATGGGAAATTAAAGATAAAAAAAACTGGAAAACAACGTTAAAATCAACTCATCATATTATCAGGAGAATGTTTTACATCCAATATTTACAGAAGAAATTCCATTTTTTTTATTCCAACAATTTTCAGAGTATAAAACTGCAATGAGGTAAAGCCAGCAGTCATACCTCGAAAACTACCACTGCATTCCTTGAAAAAATGAAAATTAATACAGCTATTGCATATATATAGAGTCTGCCTTTTCAACATATTCCTGAGAAGTCCCCTGTTGTTTCTCCTATGAACTATTGTGCCTTTGGTCCGCTGAAAAGAGCTCTCTCTAAGCGCAAACCCACTACCATTGATGGACTTTGGAAAGTTGTGGAACAGGAATGGCAAGCAATACTTCTACAGATGTTGCGAAAATATCTTCTATTATGGAAAGCACGATGCCCACTTATAGTCCAGAAACAAGGTTATCAAATAAAATATTTTAAAAGAAATAATCTTTACAATTTAAACATTAAAAAAATGGCTTCGAAATCGTTCTAAAAATGTGTAAATACCATCTGTAATACAAGTATATACTGATATTTCTAAGTGAATATGTCGCGACAATATTTTTATTTTCCTATATGTTTCGACTTACTATATACAAGTTCTCTTCGGAGGAAGATGTAAAATGTAAAATAGGAAAACAAGTTCTCTTCGGAGTAAGATGTAAAATGTAAAATAGGAAAACAAGTTCTGATAGCTATGAGAAATTTTCGCTTTTCAAAATTTGTCAATAAATAAGCCAAAATATAAAAAGCCGATCTGTGCGTGGAGGTAATATAAATATGCTTTCAAAGTGATGTTGTATGATATAAGTAATAGATAAAATTAAAATGGATGTAAATAGGAATCCTGTTAAAACAAATTAAATGAATTTATTGTAACCAATTTAGAATAATTATACCATAGAAATTTAAACATGAAAAGCCTTGTAAACGCTTAATGATATTTGGCATATGTTCTCTGCTATAAAATCTTTATACCAAAATTTATAAATATGAAATTTTAACAATAAATATATGAAAATTAAAAGTGTAATACAGCGGAATTTTGCTTCTGCGAACATCCAATGTACGTATATTATGTTTTTGTTTGAGACCCGTAAAATTTCGTAAAATCAAAAGTTCACAGTATGGCATTTACAGAACAAATTATTTTTGTTTGCAAAAGGACATCCCCTTTGGAAGATATCGTGACTTTCAGCAAGAAAAGCTTCAAATAATAAGAAAGGATAACACATTTAAATTCATACACACACGCACACACGCACGCACGCATGAACGCACATATATATATATGAAATTAGGAACAATATAAAAACACATATAAGAAGTGATTTTGATTTTACAAGAGTAATTTCTTTTAAGTACGTTAAGCTTTTGAAATACCTATGCTAAAAACTTCAAAGTACGTCATTAAATATTTGAGAATACATTAAATTAAATAAAATGAAATAACTTCAATAAATTTAAATACTTTACTTACATTACATTTAAATGCTTTTCATACTTTACATGTAAATATTTTCATGTATTACATTTAAGTATTTTACACCCATTACATTTAAATATTTTACACCCATTACATTTAAATATTTTGCGTACGTTACATTTGAATACTTTACATACATAGCATTTAAATATTTTACATACATTGCATTTAAACACTTTACACATATTACATTTAAATACTGTACATTTAAAACCATTAGAAATTTGACAGGTTTTAATTTAATGGATTTCTCATTTACCAACAGGATCAGTATCGTATTTTCAAATAATAAAACTGGATTATGGAATTATTTTAAAAGTAGGTTTTACCATACAAAAGTAAATGCAAAATTAAACAGAACATTTAAAAAAAATGTTTTTAAAGTCAACGACTACTTTCATTTCAACTTTATTCTTTTCTTTTGTCTGAAGTCGACGACTGAATTGAATTTCTTTTTCTACTTTCCCCATTTTTCCCCTCCAGCCTCCGGGGAGAAAGTAAAATATCACTTACCTTCGTTTTTGTCAAATCCTCAGTGACAAGCAAAAAGCCTCTTTTACTCCCCACTGAATTCCCTAAAATGGGAAATTTTCTGCCCAACAACATTACAGAATCGAAGCAAAAAGAAAAGCGAATGCTTTTGCTATATGTTTGTTTGTCATCGCTTGGAGGTATACTTATACTTTTTGTAGCTGTATATAGCAACGTATATTATATTTTTTATAGCTGTATACCTTTATAAATATTTTCTAAAATTATAGTGAATATTTATAGCCTTCAAAGTTTGAAGAAAAAATTATTATTATATGTAGAAGCGTTTATTTTGATAATTTTGTTAACACACGTTATTAGCTTAAACTGCAGAATTTATATATAGCAAAAAATTGACATAGTCTCGACCCAGAGTCAAACTGGGGACTCTCCGTTAAAATCGAAGTGCCATAACCGTTTGACCACCAGGACAGGAACGATTCTATTTTCCTTCGTATTTGAATTTTTAGGCAATATTTTTACCTTGGCAGGAATAATACAATTGCCCAACTGGTCAATATATAAACCGTTAGGACGTGATTTTTGGAATTTTCCGTGCTTAACTAAGATGGTAATTTTGTTGAAACCCATATTATTAGTTATCAGTTTGGCAGTCATGTTCATCTGGCGAAGAGTAATAATGTCGCATAAAAGCATTCATTTTATTTACTGCACAAAAATTAAGCATAATTTTACGATTGTGATATTACATTGTGATATATACTAATTAATTTTGCATTTGTAATGCTTACTGGTTATGTTTAATGAGCTAGTATGGATGGTTTTTTACACTGTTTCCAACTATTTTTTATAAATTGATTTTTGTTTTTTTTGAAAGAGTCTCATCACACGAATACGGTTAGGAAAACGATAAGTGATGTTCATTCCTAGGATTTGGCGCAGTATAGCCCAGATGCTCTTGCGCCATAAAAAAGCCAAACAATCAATCAATCAATAATTCCTAGGATTCGTGCTTTATTGATTTTAATTGGCGGCGTTTAATTTTCAGTATAATTTTTGGCGTTGATTTTTAGGCGTTATTTCAACTGACGCTATATTTGTTGGTGCAATATTTCTACGCCTGTATTATTTTTTTTTACGGTCAGTATATACAGGGTGTTCCGAAAACACCGAATCAAAAGTATGTATCCATGATCCTTGTGCAGAATGGTCGGAAATGAATATCAACGGAGTTTTGCATACTTTTATTTCGCAGAGGCGGGATCTATAATGACCAATTGCACTTACAAACCATGAAGTTGTCTCCCCCGAAAATTTCAACTCCAGCGCGGGGTTGCTACATTGCATCCTCAAACAGGTTTCCAGGCGTGTTGGCATTTTTTGTGGTTGCTGAGATTGGCGACTTGATTTTATAATTGGCGCAATTTCATAAAGATTTTAAGGCTCCTACGTAGGGCTGGCAACTTTCCTCAGTGGTGCAGTACAAACATAGGATGGCCCCAAGATCCGTGGGAGCCATTCTTAGTTCTAAAGCAAGAAGTTTAGTTTGAAAAATAAATATCTCGAGACTCGCAACACCGATTAAAGAAGTTTACCTAAGGAATGTTTCAATTTTTCCTAAAAAAAGGCAGGGCAGATGATAGGGGGAAAGGATGAAATGTATAGGGACCCCGTGCGGCCAAGGGCGCCCAGTACTAAAAGGAACAAACCCTCCGCCCAGCATGTGTTA
>QLNU02015270.1:122649125-122671098 GCA_006491805.2 Dysdera silvatica
GCAAACGAGCCAGTTTATCTCTAGAGTGAAAATAATATTCACATCCACATTGTCGCTACATAGGCAATTAGATAAGCAAAAAAAATTTTTTTTGACACATAATTTAAGTGATTGATAATGCAGCAGAGGCAAAATAAAAATCGGAAATTCCTTTCCCTGGCCCTGAGTAGTGTTGCAATTTAGTCATCAAAGGTATGGAAAACGATTGTTTTACCATACTGGAGGCAATTAGGATTTGCTGGGAAGTGTTAAGCATGCGTAATAGGTGAAGGAGAACAAAAGAAACAACTTTGGTCCAGTGAAACAATGTCCGAAAATGAGCCGTTCTGGAACTGTAGGGATGCTATTATTTGCATCCACATTAGTTAATCATGTAACAAAATTTGGAAAATTTGCCGTTCCAGTCTAAAGTCATATTGGAAATAATTCCACCACTTACTACGATCCAAAACCATTTCCTATGACCAGATTTATGGGAAATTCATGGCCTAAACGCGAGGCTCACATTTGTGCCACGAATTTCTCAAATAGATTCGTTTTGTTTGGCGCAGAATAATTGTTATCCTGGCGCCAGGAAAATACAACCAAACAACAGAATTGTTATGTTCAGAATCGTAACTGGACATTAGAGAAAGAGAGCTGCCAATTTCACAGCCTCGAAAGAGACTCAAAAAGTTGCCAAACATACGGTTACTTGAGGAAAGAAGCATTTGAAATAACCGCCAGGGGCGTAAAAAAAATAACGATTTAAAAAAGATAGCGAAAAAAAAAATCGATAATTTGGTGATTTTTTAGCTCCGTCCGGATTCACTGGATGTCCGGACTACCGGGGTCCAGATTAGCGAGTCTCTATTGTATATGTGAAGTTTTAATATAATTTTTAAACAGTCATGCATCTAATAATGTTAAGAGGTAAAAAGGTTGTTAGGTAATAAATTTATAAGGTAATAGATAATAAGATTTTAATCTAAGGTAAGGTATGGTTACCATTCACAGGGTTAACACAATTGCCAAATGGTCAACGCATAGAGACAAGGGTGCACGTCTTTCCTAATTTTCGTCGAGAATTTATAGATAATTTCTGCTACCCAAACTTGAGCTTAAATGAGAGCTTTATGTGAGCTTATGAGCTTAGAAAAAGAGACATCGACCTGATCCATTCTTTTTCTTCTATACATAAAGCTCTAATTTCAGTAGAAATTGTTATCTGTAGATGGTAAGGTTAGACAGAAATTGATAATAAGGTTAGAAAGAGAGAAATAAATAGTTAATAAAGTTAGAGAGAGAGAAAAAGAAGTATATAATAAGATTGGAAGAAAATAATAAGGTTAGAAAGGAGAAAAATAAGATAATAAGGTTAGAAGAGAAGGAATAGATGACAAGGTTAAAAATAAAAGATATATAATAAGGTTATAAAATGATAAATAATAAAGTTATAATGGGGTTAGTAAGAGAAGGCAATACATATTATGAAAGCTAACGTAATAATGCCAAATATAAGATAAGATAGGTAATGAATAGGATAATAACGTTACGCAATTTATGGATAGCAATTGTATTAGCTGATCTAGTATATAGCGTTTCATTTTATCTGTTTTGCGACAATAGAGTGAGATAAGTGGGCAATGCGGGAGCCGTAAAAAATTTATGAGTAGAACCCGGAATATATGTACCAGAAAACAGCAATATATGCACTATAGGACCTCAATATATGCATGCGTATACGCCTAAAATGAATAAGCATGCACCTAAAACGAATAAATAAGTACTTAAATAATTTTGACTTGAAAATCACCCTGCGTTTTAAAGCAAACACAGTTATTATTAACTGCTGAGTAGAAAAATTCGATGTACACAAAATTATAGGTTTTATTTATACAGTATATTTTTTATTACTGCATGAAGCAATGCGTTTCTCGGTATTTTTAATAATAAATCTTGATTCTATGTCATTCAAAAGTGTCTTCCAGTCAATAAGCCCTTTCCAGAGCTACAGAGCTAATTGAACAGCATTTTAAAAATTCTGCTTATATCCGTTACCGGATATCACTCACGTCTAATGTTAATAGATAATGATGTGGCATTTTATTCTATGTAAGAGTATGTTAGCACAGTATAGCTATCAGTCCAGTACAATATAACTAACAGTAACAAACAGTTATTTTGACACTGGCGTAAGGTTTAAAAACACGACGTTTCGGGAGCCAACTGCTCCCTTTGTCAAGTGAAGGCAGAATGAAGAGTTCGTGAAAGTCCTAAGCTTATATACCCGCATGTTGGGAATCCCCATCTGACGCCATTTGGTGCGGAGCAGTTCCAGCTGGGGAAACCCCAATCGGGGAAACCCTCGCCGGGAAAGCCCCCGCACCCGACGATGTCAGATGAACACCCCCAACTCGAGGTTTTGCAAAAATCCTGTAAGGTTCTGGTAGAGGTTTTGCGATGTTTATTGCACGACTCCTCAAACCGTAGGTTTCCCATGATTCCAGAAAAAGTCTACTCCCCAGATTCGTCACATTCTGATGTAATATTTTCATCGAATGCCAATCTGGTTCGTGACCCTCCCTGAAGACATGTTCAGCCAACTGGTTTGAATCGTCTCCCCTAGCTACCGCACGCATATGCTCCTTCCCTCGTAGACGTATCGATCTTCCCGTCTGTCCAACATACACCTTGTCACAGTCTCCACACGGTATTTGGTAAATAGCACCAGATTTTTCCTCCTCAGGGACACCATCCTTAACTTAACCCATTCGAGACCGATTGCACACCGTGTGTGCAATTGATTTCCGAGGCTATAAGACGGCCTGCACACCGTGTGTGCAATAACAGTAATGTGCAATTATCAGTTATTCTGAGTAAACTAGTCGTCGAAATAGGATTTTTCTTGAACTAATGAAATCTGTAAAGTACAGGAAAACAAAATTTGGCATTGGTTTTAATGTGTACCAAAAAATCTAAAAATTATCTGAAGCCTTTCTTATATGTAAATTACATTCTGTTTTCATGGACAATTATTACAGTTCTTTTGGTTTAGTTTCAAAATTGCTACAATACAAAAGTTACTGTACAGGAACATTGAGAAAGACAAGGAAAGGAAACAACTTGGAAGTAATAAAAAAAAAACCTGACGAAAAATGAAGTTATTTCTCGGTTCAAAAACAATGTAATGATAGGTAAATTTAAAGACAAAAGAGACGTGTTATTCATATCAAGTGAATACAAAGCAACGTTAAAAGAATATGAAAATAAATATAAACGAAATATTCTGCAACCAATTGCGTTGCATTACTACAACAACTATATGAACGGGATAGATCGCAAAGATCAGATGCTGTCTTACTATTCTTGCTCAAGGAGAACATTTAAATGGTACATCAAATTATGGATTCATTTAGTTGAAACTTTGGTTTTTAATTCCTTCAATTTATACAAAACATACTCACCAACAATAAGAAAATTGAGTTTTTACGACTATCGTCTAGAGATTTTAAAAAACTTAATTGGAAAACCCCGAGACAGAAGGTCGACAACACCAGAAACAAATGATCACCTACCTGAAATTTTACCAAGAAATAAAAATAGGAAAGTAAACAGAAAGATTTGCCGACAGTGCTACAAAGAAGGAAAATATAAACGTAGTAATTACTCTTGTCCTGCTTGTGTCGGTAATCCTGGATTATGTTTGGGAGAATGTTTCAAGCGCTACCATCAACCAACTAATGTATAATTACTTTACGATCAGTGTACTATTTCCTAAAAATGTATTTACAAATTATATTTTCTTTTTTATTACTGAGTTACATTACTTTATTATCTTTAGACATTTTTCTAAAAATTTATTTCTCGTTTATGTTATTTTTTTCATTATTCAACTTATTTTTTTTAACTTTTTACTACTTTTTAAAAATTTTCTTTGCATTATATTCTGTTCTTTATTATTGAAAGCAAAATAACGATTTTATATTATCTAACTATTTTTGAAATAAATGTTTATAAATTTTTTAATGATGTATTTTCATTTTACCTTACATTGCACACATGGTGTTCAATCCGCTCCTCGCAATAAAAATTTTCCGAGGAGCGAGCTGCACACCCGGTGTGCAATGATCTTATTTATGTGAATTCACTTACGAATTGGGTGATTTCCATAGTAAACATGTTTTTTTATTAAAAATGAACAATATAAAGAAAAAATTTCGCTCCTGGGGACCGTGTTCGAAAAAAATCGTCGTCTCGAATGGGTTAAGTAATTGATCACGCAGGGTGTAGACAGGTTTGTAGTAGGTCTTAACATTCACACAACTGAGAATTCGAGACAGCTTTTCTGAGACACCCGCCACATATGGCAAAACCACTGATGTCTTCCTAGTCTCATCCTCTACATTCCTGTTTCCACCACTAACACCACATTGGTTACGAGCGATAAATTTAGTCGGGTAACCGTTCTTTTTCAACACGCTTTTGTTGCGTCGTAATTCAACATTGCGAAGGTCATCATTACAACAATGTGTAAAGGCTCGTCGGTGCAAGGCTCTAATGACAGATGCTTTGTGTGATGCCGGGTGATGAGAACGAAAGTCAAGATACCTATCAGTATGTGTTGGTTTCCTAAACACCGTAGTCAACAGTCGCCCATCCACATCTCTATTTATCCGAACATCTAAGAAGGGTAATGAACCGCTATCTTCTTCCTCTAACGTAAATTGAATATGAGGGTTCAAGCTGTTCAAATAGAGATGAAAATCAGCAACTGAAGACCTTGGTAGGATAACAAACGTATCATCGACGTATTGCTTCCACACCTTGACACAGTAAATACACTCATCTAAAGCACTGTTTTCAAATGCCTCCATACACAAATTTGCCACCACACTCGAAGCAGGTGACCCCATCGCCGTACACCTCTTCTGTCGGTAAAATCTACCCTTGAAGCCGAAAACCGTGGAATTCAAGCAGAACTCGAACAGGCAATATATCTCTTCCGGACTAAGGCTAGTTCTTTCTTCCAGGCTTCCATCATGCCTCAGTCGCTCCAACGCTGCTGATACCGCCAAATTTGTTGGAATACAGGTGAAAAGTGAAACAACACTAAAAGGCACCATAGCATCATCGGGAGCGATTTTTACGTTTCTGATAGAAGAAATAAACTCCTCAGAGGTAGACACCGACTGTCCAGAGGGTCCAACAAGAGGAGATAGTATACCTGCAAGATATTTAGAAAGTGCATATGTTGGCGAACTACAAAAACTCACAATAGGTCTAAGAGGAATATCGTGTTTATGGACTTTTGGGAGTCCATAGAACAATGGTATTCTTCCAGACGAACAACGGAGTCGCGAGTAAAGTTTCTCATCCAGTTTCGACTCTTTGTGAAGTTTTAGCAGGCAACCATTCATCTGCCTCTCAATACAACCAGTAGGGTCTTTATCTACAACGGAATAGGTATCGCCATCATTTAAAAGTGACATTACTTTATCATCGTAAACCGACCTATCCATCACAACAGTAGTACGACCCTTATCTGCCGGTAAGACCACAACCTTTTTACTGTCTCTGAGGGCTTTCCGCTTAGGAACAGAAAGATTGTCCACAAGTGCCTTACGTTCCAATAGCACGCTTAAAACCCCCATGCGCACTTCAGCACACCTATCCTCCGTCATGTTCCACAAAGCCGATTCAACAGCCGAAAGGATTTTTGAAAACGGAATCGACGAGGGCGTAGGCGCAAAATTCTAACCATGTGAAGCACAGAAGAAGACTAACAGTCTAGCACAATATAACTAACAATCTAGCACAATATAACTAACAATCTAGCACAACATAACTAACAGTCTAGCACAATATAACTAACAGTCTAGCACAATATAACTAATCTTCTGTTTCCTGATAAGGATAGTATTTATAACTTAGCTATAACTATATTTCTGGCGCCCTATGTTATATAATTAAACGCACGTTTATAAATTCCTTGCCTTTCTGCTCAGATAAAAAGTAGGAGAAAATTTCAGTTTCAGTTATGGGTTATTTTTTTTTTGGTGGGGAGGGGGGAATGCTACAAGGAATTTTTTCTGATAAAGGAATAACAAAATTATCTTAAAATTACTAAAACCCTTAAAATATGCATTTATTCTGGAAATTCATGGTTTTTGTGCATTTGTATGCACCGATTTCAAAAAGGCTAAAATATATAATTATATGCATATACGCAGTTTTATATAATTCTGGCCGTAGTTATAAGCCATAATTAAAAACTGTTCACAAAACGGATCTTCATGCAGTGAAGTGCTGTAAAACAACACATGATTTGACATTAAATCATATGAAATCATATACCAGTTGAATATAAATCTTACCGATTAGGAAGCCATCGAAGCTGACCTCCGACCCTGCCTCTTATAGACCGATCTCGCTCATCTCCTGTGTGCTGAAGATCTTCGAAAGAATGGTCTTTGGCAGACTGAGCCATTTCTTGGAGGTCAATGGGATCCTTTCGGACTATCAGACTGGTTTCAGGCGCCACCGCTCGACAGATTGGAACGTGACTGACCTTGCCTCCGCGCTTGGCAGTTTTAAGTATCATGGTATCCCATCTGCGGTCCTGTTCGTGGACTTGGAGGCTGCCTTCGACTCAGCCAGCCATCAGGCTATCCTTCGGAAGCTCTCAGCTCTGGGACTGAAGGGTCACATTATGGCTTTCATCACCTCGTTCCTGACCTGCAGAGATGTACAGGTCTGGCTGAGCAATACATTCTCTGCCTCCGCCAGGTCACTGAGGGGTGTTCCACAAGGAGGAGTCCTCAGTCCATTGCTCTTTAACGTCCTCATGGCGGATCCTTCCAGCCTACCTTCCTGGGTACATTCAGTACTCGATCTTCGCTGACGACATTGCCATTTGGACCTCGGGATGCACTGCGGAGGTCCTCCAGCGCAGGCTCCAGCTTGCCGCCAACCGGCTCTCCTCTTTCTGCTCCGACTGGGAACTTACCATCTCCGCTGCAAAAACAGTTCTCCTCCCGGTCACGAGAAGACTCTTCCTCCGAGGTCAAGATATTACCATTGGAGGCAATATTGTCAGAAGGGTGCAGTGTCACCGCTTCCTTGGTGTGACGTTTGACCGGCGGCTAAATTTGTCCAAGCAAGTCTCTGGACTTCTAGATCATTCCTTTCGTCGCCTTGGAATGCTCAAATGTCTGGCTGGTCAGCGTTGGGGAGCTTCTCCGAGGAGACTGCTGCAGTTCTACAGGGCCTTTGTTCTGTCAAAGGTATTATACGGCGGAGCAGCAACTGTCACCCTTCGCTCCGATCTTAGGGTACAGCTTGATAGGTTCCAGTCCCGCGCCTTAAGGCTCTGCCTTGGGGCTCCGCAGCGCGCCAATCCGGCAGCCATGCGGGCGGAAACCGCCAGTCCTCCTATCATCAATCAAATGAAGAGCCGACTGGATAAGGTCCTCTGTAAGATGCTATTCCTGGCTCCTGAGCACCGCATCCACCAACGTCTGCACAGCAGGGCTGATGGTTCGGTGATTGCCCGTCATTATAGGAATTCCATCCTATTACACGTCGCGCCGCAGGTACAGCGGGACCCTGTTGCTGTTCCATGGCTTCTCGCTCTTCCGACTGTGCACCCCTCCCTCCATGGAGTGCCGAGCAGGGAGTCAGTGGACGCCGGAGTCCTGCGCGACCTGGTACGTGATTCCATCGCCAACCTGGACTTGCCCCACTTCCAAATATTTACGGATGGGTCCTTCTGTGCAGTCTCCAGGAAGTGGGGTGCCTCGCTTGCGATCCCGAAAATCGGTCTGGCCATATGCTTCCACTTACCGCTGTGCTCCTCCTCCACGGAGGCGGAGCTTGTCGGTCTGTGGGAAGCCACCAACTGGGTCCTTCACCACGGTAGCTCCGATGCTACCGTCTTCTATGACTCTCAGGCTGCTTTGCTTGGCCTCCAGGCCGATCCTGCTGTTTGGCCGGTCTGCCCCATTGTCCAGGACATTGTGGTCGCGGCGGCTAGATGTGCGGATGAGGGGAGGTCTGTGATATACTGTTGGTTTCCTGGCCACACCGGTAATCGTGGTAACGAAATTGCGGACACTTGGGCGCGTCGAGCCCTAGAGGACGTAAACGGTTCCTGCAGTAACAGACCCTCCCCGCACAACCCCTCCCTTTCCTGCCGTATCAGGAGTCTGAAGGACACCTATCGAAGTGACATGGTGAACCTCTTGATAAGAGACATTACGGGGCACTTCTGATTACGCTGTTCAAGCGTCCTGTCTGGGATTACAGCGCCGCCTCCGGCGGCCACCCTTCCCAATGAAACCCTTGCACAATCCTCCTCCTCCCAGTTGAATATAAAATTGCATATCAGTTGCATATAAAACATATCAATTGCATATATTTGTGATCGACGTCAGTTTCATTTCCGATGTTCTTTTCTTTCTCCGACATTTAATAAAAGTCTTATTCTAACTTCAGGAATTGAACAAAAATAGGGAACGGAGTTCAAAATATTTGCTGGTTCACGTTTTTTTCAGTATAAAAACGAAAAACAAATTAAACAGTATTTATAATATAAAAATTTATATATTTTTAAGTTTTTCTCAGTATTAAAATACATGCAGAATAAAAATATTATAATAAGAATATTAAAATAAATGCAGAAATAAATTGTTTTACGTTATGCAAGTTTGAATATATCACCATTCAAAATTAGGATTTTTTTTAATATTTCAGAGACCAATGATAATATAAATTCAATTAGCTCAGTTTGTTGCTGATCGGAATACGAAAAAAAAAACATGCAAGGCTTAATTAATTATTATTAATAGGTAAATAGAAGAATCAAAATAACAGGAATAAAATCAGAGAAAGGAAAAAATAAATAAGATAATTTTTTAAGTATGCTTAAAACAGTAAAGCATTGAAAAAGAAATACTAGGCAAAAGAAAGGATAAAATAAGCGAAAACTAATAGAATACAAAAAAAAGTAAATAGCTTACCAATTACATAAAAACTTCAAATAAAGAGACAGCAACTTCTGTGGTTTACAAGCAACGTTAATTAGCGTGGAAATGTTTTTATTGCCTTTAAATTTCTCATTAAGGAACCAATTTTTCATTTGCGTTAGAAATACAAAGAAATCGCGCAAATACAGACCATTTTCGAAGTTCTTCAGCAGAGATTTGAGGCTGATGGGAGGCATTGAGTTTCACATTAAATTTGCATCTAATGTGCGTTCGCGCTCAGTTGGCGTGTGATACCGTTAGCAGACGGGTTAGTCCATTGCAGTTTAGGGAAGGGCGTCTTGCCGAAACTGGTTTTTCGCGCGGGAAAAACCAGTTCCTCCAAGACGGCCTTCCCTAAACTGCAATGGACTAACCCGTCTGCTAACGGTATCAAAAAACGGTCAAAAAACGGTACGACAAATGAGTGCGAACGCATAGTACGTGAAATGCAATTTCGCCTTAAATTTCTTCGTCTGAGAAACTTTCCAGTTTCCTCTTCTTCTTTAAATACGAATGAAAATATAATTAACCAGTTAATTATAAACCGTGGCTTAACCCTATGTGCCTGCCCGTCACGGCCTAATCTTTTAACAATAAGTTTTCTTCGATTCTATTTTATTGTGCCACCACTAATTGTCAAACGTGAAGTCAATTAGTGTACAAACAAACAACCATTATCATTTTAAATTCAGCCTCTTTCGTTGTTTCAATTTTAAAAACTAAAACTAGGTTTTTTGTTTTTTTAATCGTGACGAAGCTAACTCTAGAGTAGCGAATTAAGCAATATGTTGAGAAGGCTTACTTTCTAATCGTAGCTTCGCAATTCAAAACTCATGGTTGTGGAGCAGGGGCTCAAGTGGCTTTAAAGATGAATATGTGATGAGGCTTTAGGGAAAATGTGGTTTGATATACAATGGGGAAGCTTAAGTGTCCTGAACCCCCTTTTATGCGCCACTGCTTTCGAGACGTGATAAATTCTAGGATAGCGTTTTGCGAACTTCCATCGCTCACAGATTGCTTTGGACATCCCTTCATATATTGTTGATCGTCCGGGGAATTTCCGGAGGTCATCCGTGAGAGAAAATTTAAAAATATACCATCTGAAACTAAGATTGCTCACTTTGATTGAAAGTATGGTTGAAAGTAGTAGAACTCATTGACAGTAACGATTTTAGACAAAAAAAATTTGGAGTACAAATTCCTTCTTATATGCATAGTCGTCGCTGGCGGCGCCCACGCACATTCGCAATATAATAAAATCCGGTGATATTTGTGGGGCCATGCTTCCGGCCCTAGCCCAGAACCGCCTATGCTTATTGATTACTAGCAGTTTCAAATCCACTTTGTTTGTGCGGAGCATCGTTGTTAAAACATTTAAAATATCCAGTATTAAGTTTTTACATCCCGATATCATCATCATCAATTGTCTTCTCCAATCTGGAGGTTGGCGGCCAATATTTACCACATTTTCCTATCTCTACTGGCATGGATAATGTCTTCCGTGCTTAGCCTAGTCCAAGCCTTTAAGTCATCCATCCATCCATCCATCCATCCATCCATCCATCCATCCATCCTCCCTCCCTCTTCTTTTCTGCCTCTAGGTTTCTTCCCCATGATGTTTCCCTCCAGTTCCAGTTGGGGTAGTTTGCATTTTTCTCATCTGACTATGTGGCCGTAATTTGATACATACAAGTGCATATATATCATCATCATCATATTCAACCATTATCTATCCACTGCTGGATGAAGGTCTCTCCAAATGCTTTCCACACAAGTCTATCCTGGGCCATTCGTTTCCACGTCACCCCAACCTCTTTTCTTATTTCATCCACCCATCTAGTTTGAGGACGTTTTCTAGGTCTTCGGTGGTCTCTTGGAATCCAGTTCAGAATTTCTGTTGTCCATCGTTGATCAGTTCTTCTTGCAATATGCCCAGCCCATCGCCATTTCAGTCCTTTTACTTTAACAATGATGTCCTCTACTCTAGTTTGCTCTCTCACCCGATACATACATGCATATATATATATAATTTCTTAAAACACTTACCCGCGAGCATGTTACATTTAAAAACGTTATAGCCCACTTCAGATTAATACTCATCGTGGACGGGTACTTTTTCATACGTCATTTTATTATTACTACTTCCAAAATTACCTGAGGTCCTTGCAAACTTCATTATAGACATCCACGAACCACTAATGGTTTGCGGAGAACACTGTAAAATCACTGTTCTAAGAATAATACACAAGGGACTGTGAAGGTAAATAAGGTAGAATTCAGTAAAGGGGTTTTGAAACGAGTTGTGGAGGGATAAGCAGTGGGGAGAATGATGCTGGGCAAACACGTAGGTTCATCGTGCCGGACAGTTCGTCCAGAGGTTCAAGCTTTGATCTCAAGTAGGAGAACTTTTCACAAAATATTTTGATTTTGTGATGAGAAGTTTTTTCTTTCCAATTGAAACGGTAACGCCTTCTATATGTTAATGTACATAAACCTGTGTTGTGTTTTTGTTGCGTCACTTCGGGTAATAATCCTGGGTGTAAATTCCGCATTTCGGGATGTCAATACTCATGATCAGAGGTTTTGGTACGAGTCTAAAGAACGTCACATGCTGAGGTCACTGGACTTCATCCACACTCGTACTTAAGAAAGTACCTAAACCAGCTGTCGATGTGATGGTCACAATTAGGCCCCTTAGAAACAAAATGTTCTCTATATAACTCTACTAGCGGCAAATCTCCCCTGGTACACTGACAAGGCGCAGAGCAGTATGATTCCGCCAGTGCAATATAGTTCGCCCTTTCTTACGTTAAGAGAGTTAATAGAAGATACATTTCGTACATAAAACATTAAAATAATGCTCAAATACATAAAACATAGTCATATTTGTGCAATTAAAATCTGGTATTTATTAAATTTAGGAAAAAGAATCATTATAGGAAACGCTGACGTCATTCAAATAACTGACCACTCAGAGGACTTTGTTCGCTTGGCGGGATATTTGTCGCGTGGAAGTTTGGCAACCGCGTTTTTCTGCATTCCAAATTAGGCGATAAATGGCCTAATAATGTTGAGGGTTATCTCATTTTTCGCCAATTTGGGAATGAATATTTATTGCACACACGTGAATAGGTCACCGTAGCCTTAATAGTGCACCAGGTTAGCATTCCCGCGAGTATAGTAAAATTCTCTTATTGGTTGAGATGCGAAAATAAAAATGAAAATATAAAAACACACCAAAAAAACAAGGGAACCAAAAGAAAATAGAAATGAATAAATTTAATAGAGGAAGAGGAATAAAAATGAAAATACAAATAGAAAAAATAACATAAGGAGAGAAAGGAATTCGTTATGATTATCAAGATGAAAAAATAAATAAAAGGGAGAAATGAAAAAAATAAAAGAGAAGGTAAAGTTGAAAGCAACAGAAAAAATTATTACCTACATAGCAATAATTCCACAATATTTCAAGAGCTACTGTTTTTCTCTTTATCAAGAGAAGTAATAATTCGTCTAATAAAGAAAACAGTAGTCATCGAAACGTAGAAGAATATTTTCTAGACCATTGGAAAATTTTGCACATTTTTATCCTTCTTCTATTACTTCTGCTTTTATATACTTTTGATATTATTTTGTATGCTAGGACACTCTTACTCTCGGCAGGGAAAACATAAAACACCGATTGATTAGCAGAGAATGCCACCCGAGCAGGGTTTGTTGCAATTTCGTATCTTCTCCATTTTAGAAAATTTCTTTACTTTTTCTTTTTTAATATTTTTTCTTTCCGTTAATTTGTTATTTATATTATATATACTATTTTCATTTGTAGCCTGTTCTTGGAGTTCGATTATTTCCTTTCGTTTTCTGTTAGTGGTCTTGCTTTTCTCTGCTTTCGCATCTCGTCCAACATCAAAATTTTACTAGTTAAGTTAGGCTGTGGTCAGTCATTGTTTTCTTTTATAAAAAGGGTGTGAATTATTGTATTAAAACAAGGACATCTCTTCTGAAATATTCAAAGATATTCAATTAATTGGTATTTCATAAAACTTTATTCTTCTAGTGAAAATGCAATAGTGAAAATGCAATAGCTTTTCAATATTAAATTTCGTATTTATCATAGTTCAATCTAGGCAAAATTATGAAGCTAATATTGCTTAATTTAAAATGTTTTTCTCATATGATATATGGCCAAATGAAGAAACTAGTGACAAAATTCTTATCTGCTTTTGAGTATATTTAAATGTTGATATGTTTCTACTTGTATTTTGTGAAAACCAAGTGTTTTCTAGATTTCAATATTTAAAACACTGACAATGACGGAAACTGACTCCAAAGATAGGTTTTCCAGAGTTTTCGTTTTTAGGCGTAAAATTTTTAGAGTAAAATCATTAAATGAAGTTTTTCATTTGTATTTCGCTTTTAGTTTTTCTTTTAATAGCAAGTTATGAGATATGAGTTATCTTTGTATGATCATTGTAAAGTTATCGAGTAGTCCAACAATTGAGCGATACAATGCCATAGGCAAAAATTTCAGCAACATCATGAGGTTGAATTACGCTAGAAATCGGTAGTTTTAGACGATGTGCTATAAGAAAAATACGCTCTCATTAATACGTGAATATATATATAAAAATTTGAAGCAACATTTTTCTAAAAGAGAACAATTTAAGGAATCCATGTTACTGTTTAAAATAATATTTTTATTTCTCTTTTGCAAATTATAAAGCTTTAAAATTACTATTACCTCATTCAGATTGATTTCAAAGTTTAGTTCATTTTTTAAATGGTTTATTATTGCAAATGACATAACTAATCAAGAGCCTGTTTATATTAGAAAATAGGGAATTATATGCTGAAACAATCGCTTTAAAATATTCAAATGCAAAAAAATTATATGCTACGAAAATTTCCAATGGCATAACATGGGGTTTATGCTACCAGGGGACTGATTGAAGCTTTTCCTTAAGGCTTCGTCGTGATTCTTAGGAAGCAAATATATTTGATGATCTTCTGATAAACCATATTTTCAATATATATATATATAACTATGCAACATATATATGTTAACTAGGTGATGATATAGGTTACAACAACAGTTATTTCGACACTGGTGTAAGGTTTGAGGATACGACGTTTCGGAAGCTAACTTCTCCGTTTGTCAAATGTCTGCAAAATGAAGAGTTCATGGAAGCCTAAGTTTATATACCCGCACGTTGGGAATCCTCATCTGACGTCATTGATGCGAGATAGTCTCATCTGGGGGAAAGCCCACACCCGATGACGCTTGATGTTTATCTTCAACCAGAGGTTTTTCAAAGATCCTGTAAGGTTTTGGTAAAGGTTTTGCGATGTTAACGTGCAGATGATGTTAACAGCTGAGAATATCTCTCACCAAAGGACATCAGATGAGAATTCCCATTACGCGGCGTATAAATATAGGACTTTTTTTTCACTCACCTTTCAGTCTGACTTCACTTGCAAAAGGTGATAACTGGCTCGCGAAAGGTTGTGGTTTTGAACCTTATGCCCAACGTAAGATATTATTACCCTTCACAGGGATAACACAATTGCCAAATAATGGTCAACACGCAAAGCCACCGTGGCGAGTTTTTGTGAGTTTTCGTGGGGGAAATTTATTTTTTTTTACTTAATAATGAAAAAGGCCGTTGTTCTTGTGATCCTTCGTCTAGTAGGTCAAGACACTCCGGGCTAAACGGAGGGACCCTGGTTCGAATCCAGGATGGGGAAAGCGTCTCTTTTTCTCCAAAACAAAAACAGCTCTAGTTTGAGTTTATTTCTACATGGGTGTCGAAAATTATTAAGTAAAACTTGTGCCCAATGTTGAAATAGCAGTGGTTATGGAATAAACTCCCCTGGTGAATGTATTGTTTCGTTATATATATATATATATATATGAAGGTTAAATAAACTATAATTATTACCAGGGCTATACAAATCCGATCGGCTGATGGATCGGCACTGACGAATAGCTTTTTGCAGCTGAGTAGTAGAAAATATTTTTTCTTACTAGGTTCTAGTTTTGAAGCGGGTAAATTCCATTCATCTCTGGCAAATTTTGTTCACTGCAATTCTCGAGCTCAGATTAGGATTAGTAGTCGCTTTTATTTTAAATTTATGATTATAAATATGTTTACAATTATATATCACTAGAAACTCAAAATTTATCCTTTTAAAATATATTTTTCATTTTAATTCCGTTGTCATTTAAATTTCGAGTTATTAATTATAAGTCTCTTCGAGGCAGTGAAAAGCTTGAAATAATTTTCCACTTTTCATTCCTTAAGTATTTCACTTTCAGCCTGTCTATTATTCTTAAGACGTCAAAGCAGCAAAAAGCTTGAGTTAATTTTAGTTGATAAATTCGCATAAACAGCGGAAATGATGACAGGCAATTAAACACTAATTACTTTCTTAGATAAATTCTTAAAGAAATCCGAGTTTAGATTTCGTAGTTAATTAATTTCGAATTAGTTTAAATTCAGTATTTAAGTCCTTCTCCCAGTATCTACTTTCCACGGAGATGCTGATAAGTTAAACCGCTCTTGACGTCGCAAATATAAAATTAAAAAATCGTTCAATCAAAAGGACATAAAATCACTATGACAAAATATTTCATGTTGTCTATTTCAGCCTTTTGTTAGTGAAAAAAAGATGAAATTACTATGACAAAATATTTCATGATATCTATTTCCGTCTTTTGTTAGTGAAAAGACGTAAAATCACCATGACAAAATATTTGGTGCTGCCGATTTCAATCATTTTTTAGTGAAAATACACGAAATCTGTATAAAAAAATATTTCATTCTGTCTATTTCAGTCTTTTGTAAGTGTATATGATTCACTCCTTATATAACATTTAATTTACTGTGCAATTATTTTACACGCGTATTTCGCATTTAAATGTTGTGTTTTTTGCGTGTGTGATTCATCCTTCATATAATATTGGATTTAGTGTGCAATTATTTTATACGCGTACTTCACATTTAAATATTGTGTCTTTTGTAAGTGTGTGTGATTCATTCCTTATATAATATTGGATTTACTGTGCAATTATTTTATACGCGTTCATCGCAATTAAATATTATGTTTTGTGTGTATGTGATTCACTCCTTATATAATATTTGATTTAGTGTGCAATTATTTTATATGCGTACTTCGTATTTAAATATTGCGTGGCAGATTAAGGTACGCGAAGTTATAGATGACAATATACACATTATTGTATTTAGTTCAGGAAAAAATTCATCGCAATGTTTTCTTTTTGGAGTGAACTCATGACTATTTATCAAAATATAGGGGCATTTTCGTAATGGATTATTGATATTATTTATTGTTTGCCAGTTTATATATATGAAAACACATTTTTAGAATAAATATATAGAAAAAAGCTTTTTAAATGATAAAAACACAAGTCTGTGCAATATGAAATATAACACCATTGCGAAACTACACATGATGTTGTATGACTTCAACAAAGATATGAATATTAAAAACATTTTAAGGTGAAACATGGAGAACAATGAAAAACATTGAAAAATAAACAAAATAATTTTACGTACATGCTGGACGATAAATGATAATCCAAAGCGGGTTCTTGCACGCTTTTGAAAACCGACGGATTAAATTATTAAAGCAAAGCAAATAGGATACAAAAATGAAAAGTCAAGCCAGCCCAACAAAGAACTGAGTAAGGACCAATGGAATGAAGTGTTTGGAATACCCTACAGGCTCTTTTTCAAGGGGAATCGCCCATAGGATGTTTCCATATATATGGCATGTTTCTGAAGGAAGTATACTTGACAGTAAATACCTCCTGATCCCCCGACATACCATGTTATAAATTGTATGATGTGGATATAATAAACGGAACAGAAATTTGATTGAAGAGGTATAAATATACACTGACACACGACAACAAGTAAAAGAAAACCTTATTCGCTCAGCACAAACTACTCAAACTTCTTTGTCTCCCCACCCCCACCTCATTTTACGGGAACCAGTTTTTCAACTGCTACGTGTTGTTCAGCGACCCCCCCTCCAATAACAGAACGGAAAGCTTGTAATACATTTCGTTTCATTCTTAAAAATATCTTTAAAGAAATTGAAACAAATTGCAGCCATTCATTCATTACTAATAATAACAATAAGGTTTTGGAATTTATTAAAAACTACAAAGATATTTTCAATATCGAAACCTTTGATTTTGAAAATCTTTCTACCAGCATTCCCCTTGAGAAAGTTGCTTCCATTTGTGACTATCTTTATTATGAATATAAACATATCATAGGGGTAGAAAAAATGTTTGGGACGATCTCTACAGACTCTGTACCTTTAACGATATTGTTTTTAATGGTAGCAATTATTTTCTGCAGGTTAAAGGAATTGCTATGGGCTGTAGTTATGCAAGCTTCTTTGCAAATATATTTCTGCATTATTATGAAAACCAATTTTCTGAGATATACAGCCTTCAGGTACATTGATGACATCATTGTATTTAATTGCTACAATTTTGAACAAATTTGCAAAATAATTATCCAGCTGCTTTAAAACTAAAGAAAACAAATTCAGGCTTTAAATACAATTTTTGGACATCAATATAAGCATTAATAATTGTGCTTTAGTCACTGGTATTTATGACAAAAGAAAAGATTATACTCTTAATGTCAACACTCTTATGCATTGGGATTCTAATATTAGAATTTTAGTTCATATCCAGCTAGAAATTTTCTACAGAAATTCTACAGAAAAAATAATTATCTGTAGATTTTTGTAGAAAGCTGCAAAAAATCTGCAGAACTGAATTATAAATTTATGACTTTTAAATTAATCTACAAATTTCTGCAGTTTTCACTACAAAAATCTGTAGATATTGTGACTTCAAATTCTCACAACAGAAAATGTAATTTATTTTCTGTAGAAATCTGCAGGTATTGTGACTTTGATTATTTCCCATCAAAAATATAATTTCTATTCTGTAGAAATCTGCAGATATTATGACTGAATTTTCCCATCAGAAAATATAATTTCTATTCTGTAGAAATCTGCAGATATTATGACTGAATTTTCACAGCAAACAATATATAGATTTTTTGCATACTTTGTAGCAGTAACGTGCTGGGACATCTTTTGTTTTGGGGGGGGGCAAAACCACATATTTTTCCTGACTCAAATGTTTTTCAAATTATATTTTATTTTGCTTTGCCCAACTGACAGAGAGGCTAGTTTTTCCCGACTAGGGGGGGGGCAGTTGAACCCCTGGCCCACACGCCACTACTGAAAATCTGCAAACACTTCCCACATACTTTTTAAATGTGGGAAAAAATAAGTAATTTTATTTTGGGAGGACACATCAGCACCTCCATACAATACAAGGCCGTACCTAAGGGCAGGGGGGCAAGGTGGGTTCAAGGGTTTTTTTTTCTCGATCCCCCAAATGTAAAAGTTCACCAGGGAATACGTACAACGGTAAAGAAAAACATCATCATGCGAAGAAGAATTCTCATTTAATACATTCATCTAAGGAAATTTTTATTTTAAATCATATACATATATACACACATCATTACAATGAATTTTAATAAAGTCTTCCTCTGTTTTGGATAACAAGACCATTTATAATCCATCTTTTAAAATAATTATCTATCAGTCGCTGGAAGACGAAATAACTTTTGTGAGATTGTCCGTGTTAAAGAGAGATTTGTAAAATGACATCCTCGCTATTTTAACTATACAAAGAAATGGTAAAATACTTATTTTATTGTAATAAAATCAAACGTTATATATAAAAAGACGTCTGGGTACGATCTGAAATGAATAAATAACATATATTTTAAAAAATGAGATAAAATAAGGAAATAACGAATCTTTGACTACCTATATAAAACAATATAAGAATCGATTAACTAAGTCTGTAGTCGTTCTGTGGCTATGGTCTGTCGCTCTCACGCCCACGAACCGGGTTCGAGATCGTCCCCAAGTTTTCTTTTCTTTTTTTTTTTTTCCTGTGACATCGTGCGCAGGTAAAAACAGGTTTTCCGAGGGTATGGAGGGAAATGGTTATAAACGCCTAAAACGGCCGTTAGATGGCAGTGCAACACTAGGATTATAATGTCAAAGGCAAACACTAGGAGGCATTGTATCCGTGGTCGGTTTATAAAGGTTCATGAGATCGAGATCCCGCCAAAAGATAAGCCTTCCGAAACCCTCAGGGCAAAGATCCCCCTACCGAAAATGCGATAGCGGACTGGAGACCAGGACGGCAGCCATCTTGATTCGCTGACGTCACTTCTGGGGCCCAAGTTACACCCATACTACTGTAAAAATCTGCAGATTATCTTCTGTAGATAATATTCTGCAGATTTTTTTTCTCCAGTCCGAAATAACTACACATTTCTGCATATTTTTGTTTTGTAGATTTTCTGTAGAATTTTTTTAGCTGGGATGGCTAGATGTTCAGCTTGGAAGACAGAGTTGTTTCTGTCCAGCCTGCAACCAATGTTCTCGACCAGTTCTCCGTCTTTAAAGATGCAAACAGCATACCCCACACCTCAATCAGACCCCGAACCATCCGTAAATATGTCGTATATGAAGTCTGGAGAGTAGGGGTGAGTAACGATATATTTTTCATCACTTTTCAGCGAGCTTAAAGTCGTAGCTATTGGAATGAGGTAGATTATTATCGTGAAAGCGGTTATACTTCAGGTAGAGAAAGTTTAACAAGGGCGCATACATTGGATTATCAGAGGGCGTGAGTCCTTGTCTATGCAGGGCCTCAAGTCCTTGTCTATGCGGGGCCCCAGGTCCTTGTCTATGCGGAGGCCTATAGTCCTATAGCTCATGAGGGCGCATCGGCCCAGTCCGCCCCTAATTAGACATAACCCTGATTAATAAAACTAATAAAACTGCAAGCATTAAAGATGCAACAATTAATAACACGAACAACATACAGACCATGTACACAACAAAAATGATCAGACATCAAGACTTCTGACGCGAAATTATGACATGTGACATATGAAAAGGGTCGACATTAATTCTGTCAGCCACAGCCTAATACACACTGTATAGAAGCCTGATATCAACCGCAACACTTACATTGTACAATGGGCTGCGAAAGGTTACAATTTTAAAAACGAGCTGAATAGCCAGGAAGTTCCTGGACAAAACAACTGAATAATTTGCAGAAAGAAGTCTTGAGTATTTGGCACTGCTCGTCTTAAGGCTATACAACCAAGTTATAGAATACATATAAATTACTACTAATAATAATACTAATGATAATAATTAATATTATTAGCTTCATCTTAGTTAATTAAGTGTTGTTTGTTAACTTTAATTGTAACACAACTGACAATATATTGCAAATGCATATAAATTGCCATCTCAAACTTTCTTTGCTTCCGAAACTTCCTTAGTGTGTAGCTCCTTTAATATTATGGGAATAAGATGAGCATGGATTACCTAAATTGCAAGGGTGACAGCAGAAATTATTACTTGAGAAGAGAGATAAAAGTGTGGATGTAAGAATGAGGTTTTGGTGGTAATGGTCACACTATATCATTACACTATCTTAGATTAATTTCGGTAAGAACTGAATGCTAAACTATAGTTATTATATATTAAACTATAGTGCGGGGCCGACGAGAAACGGAGCAGCACGGACTGCAGCCCAGGGGCTCGCATTGGCAAGGACCTATGTTGTGGGGATCGCCTCCCCCTCCCGCCAGTCTAAAGGCCAGAAAATTTCTTCCTTAAATCCAGATTAATAAGCTTTTGTACGCTTATAATATACAGTTTTTAATTATTTTTCATTAGCCTGTCTTGATTATTCAGAAAAATAATAATAGTAGCTTACGTTAGTTTTTTCTTTTTCAGCAGTGATCTTGTAAAATAATTAAGTAATAAGTAAGTACAAAAAAAAAGCGTTCTTATTTCATACTTTTTGTTCATTTGGGAGCTCACACGCCTCCCTTAAAAAAAAGGAATAAAAAATCTATGCTACTGCCCAGGGAAGGGCTCATGGGTCTCGTCGAAGTGAGCCTGCGGCCCCCGCGCTGGCTCTTGGCGCCTTGATTAGGTGCCATACAAAGGGCGAAGCTCTCTGTACAATTTTTAAGAGGAGAGAGGGAATAATAAAACAATTTTTTTGTTAATGAATGTTTGTCTCCAAAGGTAACTTCCAGTTGCACCTCAAAAATAAAGCCGCCTTCTTACGTGCGAGGGTGCTTAATGTCCACAATCATGACCGTATACAGAGGGGGCACCTTGGGGAGAAATCCCTCCCTTAATCAATAAATCATAAGTTTTCGGTCAAACCAACTATTTTTAAATATATATGGCTATTAATAATGAGAGATTTTGTACATTTGTCAATAAATAAAGATAAAATGTCGTTTAAACTTAAATAGCACTAGTCCCCCTTCAAAGTACTTCAAAGTACTCAATGTTCCTGGCTCAAAAACCACGGGGCCCAAAGCCCGGACTCACTCAACTATGAGTAAATCTGGTACTGGCGGAAATGCATTCATTAACGGAAAAGCTTTGTGTGTGTGTGCTTTAGTGTTCTCGATGTCCACTATACTTTGTACAAAGAATTTTGAATCACCCTGTACTTGGTGGGAATGCTTGTAGGTGCGTAAGTGGTGTAGTATGTAACGTAAATTCTGCATGTTATGCAATTCGCTAAAATATTGCGTTCGTGAAAGCTCATAATTGCTTATTAGAATGGTTGAAATACATATGGCATATGATTGAAAATACGACATGACATACGATTGAAAATACGACATGACATGTGATTGAAACATGACACATGATTGAAACATTAACGTTTTTTATATAATATAAATACGTTTTTTAACACATACAGCCATTCGTCCAATTAATCAGAGAGCTAGGGATATGTATGGCTTTGTCTCCCATCGTTGAAAGAAGTTAGCCCCCCCCCC
>QLNU02015270.1:122671198-122702042 GCA_006491805.2 Dysdera silvatica
TGTTTCCAAAGCCTTGTTTAAACTGTTCATTTTCAAATTTCTTCGTTCTTACCTAAGAATCTATTCTATGCAAAACAATTTTATATCTCCTTTATTAGGCCTAAATTAGAATACTGATGTGCATCAATTTTTTTTAGTTTGAGTCAAATGAACTGTAATAAAATTGAGTGCACTTAAAACCGGCTGTTAAAAGTAATTTCAGGCATATCTTTCAATCATCGTGAAAATACAATTCTGGCTAATATTAGGCAATTCTTTAACATTCCCACCCTTTGACATTATCTCCTTTTATCATGTTTACTTTTTCGTCTCGTTATAATGAAACGAAAATGATAAATTTCTAGTTGGGTAATGATGAGAGCAATGTTATATTTCCATGTATTTCAATTTACATTCGTATCCCTCCCAGAATTTCGGCCTCAAGATCCTCCAAAAATCAATGAAATAAAATTTTGCCAAAGGTCTTTTGCTAACTAAATTGTAGAATTATCTACCAATTGAAATTACAAAAATTAACGATTTTATTTCATTTAAAAAAGCCATGGAAGCTTTCTGCCCCCCTTTGGTTATTATTTTTCATTAAAAGATACATATGTCCCCCCTTATATTTCTTTTTATCTTTCATTTAATGGTATATTACGATTTGATTAATATTTTTGTAATTATTAAAAATTAATAATTTTAATAATGATTTTTATAATCACTAAAAATATAAATTTTATAATTACCACTTACAATATAATTTTTGTAATTACTGAAAATTTATTCAGTCACACAGTTGCTAATTTGCTGAGTCTATTTACTCATTTTAGTTCTCCAAGTACATATTTTGTATCACTATTTAAGTGAAGATAATTATATATATATGGCCTGCAAAAGGGTTGCTGGTATCTAACTGGAAGGAGACCCACACGCTGAACGTATGTGACGATGTGTGGAACCGGCCAGGCCAGTAACCTAGTGTCCTACCCCGCCTTCAAGTGGTGCAGGCTGAGCTTTCTATTTATGTGGCAAATTAATATTTGCTACACGGATAGAAAGGCGGAAGGGGAGGGCTAATTCACCAACCCGTCTAGCCAGCGTGGTGAAATTATGGCTAATTCCTCCATTATGTTGACACACCAGAAACCATGGCCCCTAGTCTCCAGGTGCTGGAGTGCTCCTGATCAAGGCAGCGGTCAGTGTGGCATGAAAGCAGGGGGTGCTAAGAATCACTGGAATGGCCCAGGCTGCCGTTTGTTATTGACCTTGGCTACGTTTAATGGACGATCCCTTGCTTCTGAAGCAAAACTTCAGGAATTGGAAGAAGAACTTGACAAGATCAAATGGGACATTGTAGGACTCAGTGAAGTTAGAAGAAAAGGTGAAGAGTTGGTGGAACTTAAAAGTGGACATTTGTTTTATTATAGAGGAACGGAAACTGGAAGAACAAGTGGTGTTGGCTTCTTAATCAACAAAAGAATTAAAGACTACCTTCTTGAAGTCGAAAGCACGTCAGATCGAGCAGCGAGGCTCGTTGTTCAACTAACCCAGCGATACCAACTTCAAATAGTACAGGTATATGCACCAACATCAAGCCATACCGACGAAGAGGTTGAAGAATTTTATGAAGAAATCAAAGAGTTACACACCAAAGGGAAACAACATATCAAGCTCATCATGGGGGATTTCAATGCAAGAATTGGACAACAGGAACAAGGAGAGACATCGGTTGGTAAATACGGATATGGGGAAAGGAATGAACGTGGCGATCAACTCATCGAATTTGCAGAAGCTGAAAATCTTAGCATCATGAATTCATTTTTTAAGAAGAAACCGCAAAGAAAATGGACATGGAAACACCCAAATGGGGGAACTAGTGAAATTGACTATATCCTGGCAAACAAGAAATCAATTATTGAAGATTGCAGTGTACTGAACAGATTTAATACTGGAAGTGATCATCGAATGGTGAGATGTAAAGTGCACTTAAATACTAAATTAGAACGACAGAAGCTCATTAGGAAACAAGTAAGTAAGAGGGTGGATTTAAAGAAATTAAAAGAAAATACCGAGGCATTCAAGTTGGAATTAAAAAATCGCTTTTCTGCACTGGAAGGACTTATTGATGAAAGTGATATCTCAGAAGCAAATGAAAACATTGTTAAGACAATAGTTGAAACTGCTGGGGAAATTGGTGGTGTAACCTGTAAAAAGCACAATAGCAAATTATCTGAGAAGACGAAACAGCTCATGAAAAGGCGAAGAGATATGAAGGTGGACAATCAAAATACCAGTTCCAGGATTGAGTACATAGAACTTTGTAAAACTCTGCGCAAAAGCATGAAAGAAGACATAAGAAAATTCAACTGTGAGCTAGTAAGGAAAGCCATTGAAAATAACAAGAGCCTTAGGGTTGTTAAAGGAAGTTTATCTGTTGGGAAGAAACACATCATTGCATTAAAAGGAGAGGATGGCACCGTAACAAGAAATAGGGAAGAAATACTTAGAAGAGTTGAAGAATTCTACAAAAATCTATACGAAAGTAACAGTGGATTAAACGAAGACATTGAAATAGTCGAAGGAACAGCTCCTAAAATCTTAAAAGAAGAAGTTTCATTTGCAATAAAAAGTATGAAGAAAGGAAGAGCCCCTGGTGATGATGGTATTACATTAGATATCCTAAAAGAAGCTGGAGAATATGTAGAAGACATACTTGCAAAATTCTTTACCAAATGTCTTAACAGCGGTAACATACCAAACCAATGGGATTCTGCAACAGTAATTCTTTTGCATAAAAAAGGTGATAAAGAGGATTTAAAAAATTACTCGTGCAGTAAAAATGCCATAAACAACTTTTTATGATTCGTAGGAGGATAAAGAGGACGAAAATAAAAAAAAAAACAGGCGTAGACAACATGGCGGCTAGTCACCTTGTGCCAATTGCCAGACTATAGTTTTTGGAAACACGGACTAGATTTGGGGGAATGGGGTAACATCTCGTGCAGTAGCGCCCAAACTTGAAATTTTTCATGGTTTTAGGGCATGCTCTTGATCATACATATCAAGATCACACATAGTTTTAGTTTCCTGTCGTTGCTAGGGTCATATATAATTTTTTTTCTGAGTGAGGGAAGGGGATTCAGATCTATGAAATCTTAAAAACAGTGGATGCTAGAAAAAACAAAAAAAATTCATATTTTTAAGTGAGAGATATTCGTGGAGTTATTAAAGGTTAAATTTCATGACTTATACTCACGACGGAATTCAGCGAATATTTATTTTTTGTTTAACGTTTTCTGCAATTTGTCCATGATTACAAAGTATTTGGTTAGTTTATATATATATAAATATATAACGATGGACATCAGAAATTCTGAACTGGATTCCAAGAGACCACCGAAGACCTAGAAAACGTCCTCAAACTAGATGGGTGGATGAAATAAGAAAACAGGTTGGGGTGACGTGGAAGCGAATTGCTCAGGATAGACTTGTGTGGAAAGCATTTGGAGAGACCTTCATCCAGCAGTGGATAGATAATGGTTGAATATGATGATGATATATATGTGTGTGTGTGTGTGGTTATATCGTGAAATGGGGGGGGAATCAACGAATTTTTTGCTTGATCAATCACATCTCAGTGTATACTACACTGGCTGTAACCTGTGTTGTTTCTCATGTAAATAATGCAAGTTTTTAACCTGCATGTAAAAGAAAATCCTGTGCACCCCTGTCTTCGTGGGGGGGGAGGTCATGTTAAAACAAAAAAGTCCTCGAAGTTTGCTGGCATATTCGAGTTTTACATAAAAAATATAAATTAAAACTGCTACAAAGGGGAGAGGGAACTTAAGTCCCCTCTCCCCTCTGATAAATTTATCTTCCCAAGTTATGATTAATCATTATTTATAACATGCAATATGTTTGGTAGTTTTACGTCCCAAAGCTCCACCATGAGCAATCTGAAACGGTACGGCTGACTCAACTTGACCTCCGAATCCTGATACGTTTGCAAATAAACAACCATGCCTTTTGAGGGATTCGAACCCACCGCCCACTAAAATTTCTTTCTTTACATTGTTTCTAACCTCCCGATTGCGAACACCTCTCAATCACGAACAATAATGGGAGTACTTTCCGCGACCGTAAATGGGAAGGTTCAATGCACGTGCATATACATATATAAGAGGCGGACCAGGATTTTGTCTTTGTGGGGAGCTTGTCCAGCTGACATGTTTTACATGAGAAAAAACTTGGCTTAACATGACCTCCGAACAATGAAACACGTTTACAAATAAACGTTACAATAAAGCCGTGTAAACCCAAAAATTCCTCAAATTTTTCTGACGCATTCGGGCTAAGTTATTTGACCAGCTTTGGCATACATGTTCAGCATATTCTGATTTAAAAAACAAAAATATCTTCTTCGCACTGAAAAAAAATCACTTAATAAATTAATATCGAGTTTATAGAACTGTTATATAAATAATACTGTGTGGGTGTGTAATTATTTATAATATTCATTTATAATGGAGATTTGGGTTGATAAAGACGAACTAAACGGGGCATTAACAAAGGGACAAGATGAGAAAATGGTTCATTTATTATTCGAGTAACAAGTGAATGATGAGGCAGCTAATACTACCAATTTTTTTTTAAAATTTTCAACACTCTTATCTTATTTCTGTTTCATGTTACTATATACTTCAGTGTGCGGCCTCTCTGACTAAACAATTAATTGCCTTTGGATGCTTACAGCTTTGCTTTGTCACTGGAAATATTCCCTATGACAAAGCAGCCACTCTGAATCTCATGGCATGCTTTTCACTTCTGAACTTATATACTTTCATGTCATATATTTTACAAGTTATTTTTAAATTTCAGATCTCTAAAGATCACTTCTGATGCAGTATCTAAGGAAAAACAAACACAGAAGAAAACAATTGCTCAGACGAAAATTCTGCAGGAAGCGAAGAAAAGAATTGCAATCAATAAAAAGAGACCTCCTTGCATTTCTTGTATGGAATTACAAGAACAGCTGAACCATACCCAAAAACAACTCGGTGAAGTTCAGCAGCTAAAAATAGAAGTGGCAAATTATAAAGAAAAGGCTGCAAGATATAAAAGAAAGTACAGGGAATTGAAAAATACAGAGGACACCACTGTCAGCCAGACCAGTCTAACAGAAATGTATAGGCTTGGGGCTAGTACAGTGATTTCAAAAGAAAAATCGTCTATGTGCCGAATCACAGACTATTCAAAATATGTTGGTGATTTGCTTGATGTTTTGTTTACAACACAAACATTGGCCAACAGTGTAATAAAAGGAATTAAGGGGAGTGAAAATAAGGCTGTGTTGGACCATGGCATTGTTAACGATCTGCAACGGCATATTGCGGAAAAATTTAATGTCAGCTTGAAAAGTGTGAGAGCAGCAATTAGACAGAAACTAAATGTTGCACACAAAATATTATCTCGAAAAAAAGCTGCGGAAATAACTAAGAATGTATGATTGCAAATAAAGTTTTGATTTCATTGGTACTAGGGAAAAAAATGTTTTTCATTATTTTATGTTATTATATCTAATACTACTTTTTTTTTGTATAACAATATTATATGGTGGGATAGGTCAATCGGCCGTATGAAAATGCTGTATTTTAAAAAACTAATTTATTATTTAAAATGAAAAGTATTTCAAAACATTTTTGTGTTCTTCTTCTTCTTCAAAAAAAAAATACAATTAATTCATTTATGTGAAATAAAATACAGTAAATTTACTGTATTTCATTTCACATAAATGAATGAATTGTAATTTTTTGTATGAATTTGTATGAATTATAATTTTAAATTAACCTTCGTTAATTCGTCACCTCACCAGACTCTTGACAAAAGTTGATGAATTAAACATACAGTTATGAATAAAACAAGGTAAATGACTGCTAGAGACTTTGAAAAATATATAAAAATATTCTAAGTTACGACTTAACGAGGTTATATACTCAGTGTTAGAAATTATAATGGTGTAGTTAGTCTCAAATTGCGACCAGAATTTTCAATTTGACGACTAGATATTTTATAAATATGTACATTAAAAATACATTCAGACATCCAATTTCTAATAAGTGGGCTGGGTTTAAAAAAAATTTTTTTAACCATTCCCATACCAAAAATTGTACAGAAATTCAGTTATTTGGACTACCAAGTGTAGAAAAAATTCTGTAGATTATTTCCTTCAGTTCGAAATAACTACAAATTTCTGTAGAAAAAAACAGATAGAAAAAATCTGTAATTATTTCGGACTGCAGAAAGAAATCTGCAGAATTTTATCTGCAGAAAAAATTTTCAGAAAATAATCTGCAGAATTTTATCTGCAGAAAAAAATTTGCAGAATGTTATCTACAGAAAATAATCTGAGGAATTTTTTCTGCAGTCTGAAATAACTACAGATTTCTGCAGATTTTTTGTGTAGATTTTCTGCAGAATTTTTTTAGCTGGGTAGAAAGATAATTTTTACGTCGTAAATTTCTATCATTGAAAAAGTCTTCAATAATAAAATAGAAATTATTAAAGGTTTCACTCAACTTACTAACACTCTTGCAAAAAATAACATTCCAAAGAGTTTCCATTTAAGTATATCTTGCAATGTCGTGCAAACCCAGTTTCGTAATATACCCGCTGTATATGCTCTTACAAGCTCATTCTTCCTTTCTCCTATTTCAAGGTCGATATTTAGGTCTTTGGAAGCAGGCCTTCAAAGCAGAAGAAACATTGTTGACTTCAATAAGGTCGAACTTTTCCATCTTTTGTTTTCCTATATATTGAGAGGGGTATTCGAATATAATCGACATTACAATAATTTGGAATATAGTATCTGAATCTGTTACTGTAGGGCGCGCTAAGCAACACGCTGTAGTGGAAAAACTTGTTCCCGTAAATTAAGGCGGGGGTTGGGGAGCCAAAGAAGCTTGAGTAGCCTGTGCTGAGCGAAGGTTTTCTTTTACCTGTTGTCGTGTGTCAGTGTATATTTATATCTCTTCAATCCAATTTCTATTCCGTTTATTATATCCATATCCTATAATTTATAACATGGCATGTCGGGGGATTAGGAGGTATCTGCTGTCAAGAATACTTCCTTCAGAAACATGCCATATATGGAAATATCCTATGGGCGATTTCCCTTGAAAAAGAGCCTGTAGGGTGTTCCAAATACTTCATTCCATTGGTCCTTATTCAGTTCTTTGTTTGGCTGGCTTGGCTTTCATTTTTGTATCCTATTTGCTTTGCTTTAATAATTTAATCCGTTAGTTTTCAAAAACGTGCAAGAACACGCTTTGGATTTTCATATATCGTCCAGCATGTAAGTAAAATTATTTTGTGTATTTTTCAATGTTTTTCATTGTTCTCCATGTTTCAACTTAAAGTGTGTGTGTGTGTGTGTGTGCAAAAAATCACATAGAAGCATGAAAGAAAAAGTAAATAGCACAAGACCTCCGAGATCCGAACTCGGTAACTTCCGTATGTAGGGTGCTCTACCAACTAAGCTAAGGTCTACGTTAAACTTATCCCTGATTAAGGTTTATATAGACATTCACAAGGAGGTAATATTTATATATTACCACCTGGATAACTGCACCGCAACGGGAAATCAAAATTGTTGAATATTTGTTGTTGTTTCGTTTGTAGTCTTCGTCCTCGGCTACGTATACAATAGAGTTTCGTTAATCTGAATTAATTGAGGCCAAGGCCTGTTCGGATAAACAAATTTTCGAATTAACTAAAATATTTGCTATATAATTAATTGCACTATAATTGTTTGATATGTGTGTGTTTTGGTATGCCTGCGTAACAGGCGACAGACGACGAGAGGGCAACGGAACATTCCCCCTACTTTATGGGAAATTTAAGTTAGCTCACAACACACACTGCGTTATTTGTTTACATTTTATCAGTCAGCTGCTACGACAGCAGACTGAAAAAAGTTCGGATTAATCGGATATTCGGATTAGAGTGGTTCTGATTAACGAGGCTGTATTGTACAGGGTGTCCCTGAATTCATGGCCCATACGTTAAGGGGCTGTAGGGAACATCAGATAAACCATATTGGCCTAAATCCCCATGTTTTCCTCATTTTCCATATTTTTGATGACTAAATGGCAACACTACTCAGGACCAGGAAAGGGAATTTCCGATTACTTTGTCTCTGTTGCATTATTAGGTCAATCACTTAAATTATGCGTCAAAAAAATTTTTTTGTTCATGTAATTGCCTACGTAACAACGACGTAGATGTAGATATTAGTTTCACTCTGCAGCCAAATCGAGTCCTTTGCAGACAGACGTGAGGATTTCGGCCAATTTGGTTTATTTGATATCCCCTACAATCCCTTAACGTTTTGGCCATGAATTCAGGGACACCCTGTATATATACAAGACTAGAAGTAGATTCCGAACAGAAAATAAATTATTCTCTCAATGGATGAAATAAAAGTTAAGAGGCTCTATTTACCGCATCAAGTGCAATAAAAAGTATTTTTTATTTTAAATCTATATTTGAAACCTAAAGAATTGTACTGAGAACTGAAATAACTTTTTAAAAAGCGCAATAACAATTTGATTTCACATAATAACCAATTTCAAATTTGCAAGAGTTGTAACAGAGTTGTAAAAATTCCACGACAAAACTTGTTAATGGAGAAGTGTTGCCAACGGTGGAATTTATCTGAAATCCAGAAAACTAGATTTCCTTGTGCGAAATTGGTTTTGTTGAAATTGTGTATTTTCTCTCTCTTTATTCATTTTTTTCCAGGTTTTCGGATATTTGACGTCACGTTATACGAGTGCTGGTATTTGTTCAACTTCTTGTTTTTGCCCGGAGCGTATCTCTCATCATCCGCTTTCATCCAAAATTCCTATAACATGTCAAGGTTCGTAAAATAAAAAAAAAAAAATTTTGCCGTTGTTGTTTTTTTTTTTCAATTCCCGGGTCACAAAAATCTAAAAATAGATTTCGCAAATAATCCAGCGTTCATTCTGTTGTTAGTCTTACTGTGGCGAAGGGGTTGTTCGTTAAACCGGAAGTCGTTAGAACCAGCGTTGTGTTCAACCGGGGTTCACCCTCAACGATGCTTTAAAAAAACAATAAATAAAAAAAAAATTGCCTACTCTAGTCTTGGGGTTGGTTCCCTGGCTTTTAAGAAGTTCTCAATTCTCGGAAAATGTAGTCCACCTTAAATTGGCTTAGTGGATAAAACATTCATCCACTGTGCTACTGACCCGGCTACGAGTTCCAGAGGTATCGTAGAGTGGTCGCTCTATTTATCTCCATCGTAGTTAGGGGTTCATTTCCTTTGGCTTGAGAGGTCCAGGTTCCCCACAAAGCGATAAGTCCCGGAGCAGCATGATCTTCACTCTGTTTACTCCTTAAAACAAAATAAATATAATTTATTTATTTATTATTTTGTTCCCATTTTAAAATACGTTTATTAATAAAGAACGTTACCATTGTAATTAATTTGGGATATATGCTTATCCAAAAACTTACAAAATTGTAATTTAATCGCTGTTTACATACAGAAAATTAAACACTGGTAAAATAGCAAATTAAAATCTCTCAAGCTTTGGAGTAGCCAGAAGAAATCCTTAACCAGGCGTGATGAACTTCTTTATTATTAATCATCATTATTTTTTCTTTCGCTGATATATGCGACCATATAAAAGCATCTCATAAACTGACGTTTTCTTTAAATTTTGAAATGTCTGCATACTTTTAAGAACTAATTGATTTGAAAGTGACACATAAGCCATTTTACTGTAGCACCGTTGGCTGTCACTTTGAATTCCATTTCAAAATTTTAAAATCTAGCTTGCTTCTTTCTAATTTTCTATATTTTTTATTCAGAAACTCTCAAATTTTAAGTGGTAAGGGGGCAGTTTCTATAACCGAATTTTATATCAAGTACCCAATTTCAATATCCAGTGATATTCTCAAATAACTGTCTTAAGAGACCAAAAAGAAGTTGTGTTTCGTTATTATTTATGGACGAGAAGTTCAGTTCTTGCTCTATATTATTTTTATATGCTCTATGAAAAAAATGCTCCTATAAAAAAACAAAAATTAAAATATCGAGTGTTCGTTTCAAAATAATTTAATTTCGTGTTGCAGAGTGTATGTGTAATTTATATTCATAAAGAAAATGCATAAGAATGCTTGACATAAAATTGACTACATGCAGAAGTAAGAATATAATCAATTTTATGTATGTGTGTCGGGTATTGCCATGTATTTTGTTTGTGAATACAATATATATAGTGGAACCTCCATACAACGAAATGGACGGTTCCGTGAAAAAAATTCGTTATATAGAAAATTCGCTAAGTGGAATATATATGATAATATATGATATATTCATGAACCAGGGTATTACAATATGATACCACAGTTAAAATCCCGCTTTACAGTAAACGACTGTTTCTCATAAATAACATTCAACCATTTAAAAATAGATGTTTTTAAGTGTGCGTATTTTATTCCGACAGTATTAGGGAACCCGATGTCACTGACGTGACCACTCGATTTTCTGTTTTAGTCGTTAAAAATTTCGTTATATAGAAACACTTTCGTGTATAATGACCATGGGGATTTACCAAAACTTCGCTATATAGAAAATTTCGTTATATAGAAGTTCGTTATATGGAGGTTCTACTCTATCTATAATTATTGTGCTATTAAGCTAGCTGTATTTCCAATATAAAATGTCTGTCTCCATTACCTCAGGGACTACCTACCTACCTACCTGCCTGCCTGCCTGCCTGCCTGTCGGTCTGCCTGCCTGCCTACCCACCCATCCAAAATTATCAATCGTCACATAGTTAGAAACATTTTATATTCCATTCTTTTAACCCTTTCCCTAATTAGCAAGTCAACTTAGTTCTTGACAGAACAGAAAAGAAATACGTAATCATTCAAGTTATAGAGCGCATCGATGCAGATGAACATCGTTAGGGAGACCCTCTTGGCAAATACGGAGGAAAACATAAAGGAACTTCGAACAGACTTTGGAACGTAAAAAGCGCAGGGGTATTCAAAAGCAAATAAGAATCATTAACAGCGACACCAAAACAATTTTTTTACAGCAATTACGGCTTTTCGACGGTAAAAGTAAGGAAAGTATAACGAAGATGGTTGAATTTACAGCCCTTTAATTATAGATCGACGTATCAGCCGCCATTTCCTTGTACACTTCCGGTTTCATAACACAACATTTACCATTGGAAAATTAATTATCCAGTTTCTTCTTCTTCTTCTTCGTACAGGATCTGTTGTAAATCTAAACATTCTGTGTTTATTCCTTCAGTGATTTGTACAATTCACAGCGCCACCTATTTTACCTATTTTATTAAAAATTACACACTTGTAAATCACTCAGCTTTACACTACGGTGAATGCGATCACGTGATACGATGACATCAAAATGGCGGATACGCAAGCTCCCTTTTCTAGGAGCTTTAGTTTAATCTATGTAACCAAGTTTTAGGATTTTTGCATGTCATCAGCAAATCAAAATTAAAACCAGATTGTTGAAAGTAAAATACTTTAAGAATTTCAGAATTTTTTTATTTTTACTTTCTTGGAAAATGATTACCAGATGGATTTCAGTTGTAAATTTCCTGTTGATCCTAATTTACGAAGACAGTTTACTTCCGCTCACAATTTACAGGATATTGATTAAAGTAACACCAATACTAAACACTAATTTTGTAATTTTCGGCGAGAGCCTAATTTACTTGGCTATTTATCTTCATTTAACGATTTTTCTCTTTCGTTAAGAAATTGCTAATGTTGTTTTCGAAAATTGTTGTTGATCAAATGTGATCCTTTGCTTTCGGTTTGTTATTTTTATCCCATTTGCTATTTATGCTTCCAGTTTTATAGGGCTTTATATTTCAAGGGGAGGGTATTGAATTTCGAGGTTTGTATATAATGGTACCGGCCAATTGCGAACTAAAATTGCGTCTGACAATTTTTCCATGATTTCAACAATAAAAAACAAAAGAAATATTGCGGTTAAATTTTGTTTATGGTTCACACGATGGATTATTTTCGGGCCATAGGAATTGGTGAAAAGAAAATTTGCCACGCGTTTACGCTGAGTTCGAACCAGAGACCTCTGGATTATCGTCGCAGTGTCTTGACTGCTGATATGCAAAGCACAGCCATGCGTGACACTTTTTGCATATGTTATTACTCTTTTATGTTCACCCAAAGGGATCTCTTTGAACCTCTTGTTGTAACTGACGGCAATTTTTTTACAGTCAAATATTACCGAGATTTAACCTCAATTCTATTAAATTGATAGTAGTCTTAGTAGCTTTATTTTCTGAATCAATTCTTCAAAATCGTCTTCAAAATTGATGTGAATATTTTTGCATCGAAGGTATATCAAAGGCAATAAGTGGGAAATCATTTAATAAGAAACTTCCCAGACGTATTTTTTATTAGACGGTTAATAAAACAAGGGCACTTTTGAGATGTAATTCGAATTTTCGCACCTTGTTTATAAACCGTGGAATTGAAAAAACATTGTTAAAATCTAATGAGCACGAAACGATTTTTTTAGATTGCTTAATTTTGTGTTTAAGCCAATTTTTACAACATTGTCTTAAAAATTGTTTCCAGATTATGTATTAACTAGTTTCGACCAGTTTTTTTTTTCAATTCAATTTGCAAGAATCTTCAAAATACCTTCCAGTGGCATTCAGTTGTTACCAATTCCTTATTTCCGAAATAAATACCACGAATCAATTTTGATATTCTAGAAAAATGGCAAACAAGCATCTAATGAAGGAAACACCGGTTCTCAGGGCTGTTCCTAGCGAGGGGGGGCAAATAGTGCCCCCTACCTGAGTGACTAAACCCAGGGGCGGCCGCATACGTTTATTATACTATTATGATGTTTTTGACCTTTGTTTTATTTTATGAAAATAAAAATTAGAAACAATTTTTTTATAACTGTTTACAATACAGTCGAACCTCGTTAAGACGAACACCAAGGGGAACAGAAAATCTGTTCGTATTAACAGTAATTCGTCTTATCCGGAAAGGGTAGTATGTTATACACTCTGACGGAACGTCAGAAAACGGTTCGTATCAAAAACTAATTCTCCTTAAACGTGTTCATCTTAATGGGGTTCGACTGTATATGTATATAAGTAAACACTGTACATATAAAACTTGGTTAAATAATCTTAAATTAATACTGACAGCTAGATACTCCTTTTGCAACTAGGCGGCCAATGACCTAGGATTAAACCTGTCGGTTCCTACCCGATTACCAAAAATTAAGCAGCATAGACACAGTTGGTTTTCCGAAGGATGACCACTCGTAACTGCTGTGTGTTTGTTGTGACATCTACAGCGCCCCCTATTAAGGATAAACAACTATACGGATAAACAACTATTTACCATTATCTGATGATTTATTGCTGGACCTCAGATTTTATCGAAGGAGGACAAAATGGTGGAAGTCATAAAAAATAATATTCCGCCAAATTTAAAATTGAACTAAGACATCTATCAAGAGAAGCCCATAAGCTAGGACGCAACGTATGTTCATAAAGGATTTATTTTCGAGCATTTAATAACTTCAGCTATTTACAGTTTTTTTGTATGATTTTAAATGATATATGAGACATTGCATTTTATTATTAATTTAAAAATGTTCTTCGACAGCATCTTAATTAAGAAATAAGGCTTACAAACGAAACTCGCTAGCTGAAAGTATTTATACAGTTGGAGCACAATTTATTTTGTTGAAACAGTGTAATTTTAATCCCGTTTTCTATTTTGCTTCTGGCTTTCGGATATTTAACGTCGTACTCTCTTAGTGCTCATATTTGTTTCCGTAATTTGTGTTTATCCTGAAGCATATTTCACATCAACTGCGTTCATCCCCAACTCCCGTAAATTTCAGGAGTTACGGCAAAATTCTCCACTGCTGTTCAAAACACTTAAACAAGAGCGCTTTAAAAACACAGTGTTTATCCTACTGCCATTTCGTAAACAAGCTTGTCAACAAACTTTACTTTTCTCAATTTAAAAATTGAAAATATATTTATTCATGTAATTGGAAATTGATCATTGTAATTTTGTTTCCTGTAAGTCTAATATAAACATGCAAGTATTTTGTATGCAAAACTTCTTCATAGATTTATATATATATATATATATAGAAGGACATGAAAACGCCTAAATGGCTTTGATATTTGTTTGTCTCTCCTCCTGTGAATTTATTTTCATTTATTTAAATTTGAAATCGGTTTTCAAATTCTGAAAATGGATTTTCATCTAATGATTTTTTTCCTTTACGTTTTCGTTTTAGAAGTCCGGAATCTTAGCAACTTTTATTAAATTTAATTTTCTTACTTTTAACTTCTATATTTTGATTCCTTTTCATATTTATTTTTACGTCCGATTTATGCTTTGTTAGTCTTCTTTGTCATCCTAATCTCAATTTCGTTTCTCATTTTATTTTTTCCGTCTTCTTAATTCATTTATCCTTAACTTCATTTTACCTTTTTTTTCCATCTTTTTTTTTTGTCTATCGCGAACCATCTAGCGATATGAATGTGCAAGTTATATTGTCCAGACTTTGTATATTATTGCATCTTTAATTATGAAGGCAACATGTTAATGGGATTGTCAATAAACACTTCTGAACTCCATAAATACAGGATCTTCCTTTTGCTGTACCATATCCACTTACCGAACTTGGGCAATCATAATGGCGATTACCCCTTTTCTTTTCTTTTACCCTCCATTTCTTGCTGTACAAAAAATTGCTATATTTGTTGAATTTATACAGGGTTGCCTTAATTAAACTGGCGAGATTTTAAGCTCGATCTAACACCAAATTTGACGCGTAGACTGGTCAAGACATGACAAGAAAATTCCATAGAAAAGGTAGTTCCAAAAGACGACGATAGGGGAAAATATGGCATTCTGCAGCGTAAAAAAGTTACGATGAATAAACAAATGAATAATAAAACGAAATTGAACTGAAACGTCAAATTTTATCCACACATTCACTCAATCCGTATGGGAGTGAATCAGGTTCAATATGGACACCACTGTTGTGGACCAGAAATTGCATCCTGTGTACAATGTTCTTTACAGCTGAACGCAGGATGTCTGAACGAACGTACATTAAAGCCCGTGATACGCTGCATATTACACAAGTTCCAATGTTGATACAACGTTCAGCAACTCGAACACAACAACCATGGTAAGCGGTTGATGTTTGCTTTCATGTTTCTTGCCAGATAGAATAGAAGTTGATTATGCTTGGCCTTGGAGAAATGAGGCCCATTTTTTTTTCTGGCTAGGGGATTATATGCACTCAATATTGTTGAATTTGGGCTCCCATAACACCTCACGAGTTTTAAGACAGATCATGAAACTCACTAAAAATCAATATTTTGTATAGCTTCATAGAAAATTCTATTGTAGGGACATTTTTTTCAAAACGTTATTCCGATAAGGCCTATTCCATTACCGTACTGAAATAAAATACGATATTCTGACCAGTTTCGTCATCTCGAAACTTCAATAAAAAAATTTCTTGTCGAGATAGTTTTTATGTAAGATAGAGCACCACAATATATTTCTCGGTCACTACAGGAGATTCTACATCACTTCCCAAATGAAAGAGTTATCAGTCGGTTCTTTCCTATTCCATAGCCACCTTGCTCTCCAGATTTAACTCCATGCAAATTTTAGCTATGGGGTTACTTAAAATCCAAGGTCTATCTTAGAGGGGTCCCGAAATTGATTACCTTATAGAATAACATGTCATGAACTATGATGAGCGTTCCTTCGAACATATTGCGTTCAGCTATAAAGAACGTTATGAACAGGATGCAATTTCTGGCCTACAAGACGGTGTCCACATTGAAACTGATTTACTTGCACATTGGAAGTCAATGTGCTGAATAACAGGGAATATTTCAGTTCAGTTTCGTTTTGATTATTCATTTGTTTGTCCATTGTAACTCTTTTTTCCATTGCATAGTGCCATATTTACCCCCATGAAAGACTTCTTGAACTTCTGATCTTTTATTCCTATGTCCTATTAATAATAACCTGTCCACCAAATTTCGCGCCATTCCGGTTGCTAGATCCAGTTACAGTTGACTCTATGTACCGCCAGTTTAATTGCGGCCATCCTGTACCTCTCAAATAAACATTTTTACCTTCAACGAAAATATAATTATATAAACAAGACGTTTTAGCGTGAACGTTGTATGTAAAGTATTGCAAAAGTGAAATAGGCAACAATCCATTTTGGGGTTAGAGAAAACCTTTTTCTCCATGTTTCACACTTCCTTTAATTAGCAGAAAATGGAACTAAATTTACAGGAGTGAGGAATTTAAAAAAGTGCAAACTAATTATTTAGTTTAAACAACAGACCGATGAAGCATCATTAGTGAATACCTTCTTGATAAATAAGTGCGAATAAATAAAAAAATCTCTCCGAATGCCGATGGAAAAAAAAACCTCTGGAAATATTCAGAAGAGATAACGAGAATCGTTAAGAGTAAAGCAAAAATGCAACCAGTTTGTTTTTATGAAACAATTACAATTCTTCAAAGATAAAAGTAACCACAAGGTAAGGGTAATTAAGATAGTTTGGAATTCAATCAGGTTTTGCGACATTTTCATGCTATCGGCGAATTGGAAGACAAGGTTTTTGAATCCAAAAAATGCAAATAAAGGGTTTCTTTGATCGGAAAATAAATTTCTGGTTGATTTCTTTTCTGAATTTATTTCCCTTGAGCTTGGGACAATTATCTACGAATAACAATTTATTGAATATTAATTAAAGTAATAAATACCAGTAATAAGTATCAATAAAAAATACTAATAGTAATAACTAATATTATAATAATTAGCAGGGGTATGAGCATTTTAAATTAATGAATTGCTCTTTTGTTAAAGCTACACTTATATCAAAGGAGATTAATGATCAAATGCAAGACCTTGTTTTCGATCAGAATTGACAATGTCCCCATCTATTGGTTGCAGAAAGTGGCATCATTAAAGGAAGGGAATATCGGTTTTCTGTGAAGAGGTATATTTCGAATCATATTGGACCTTTGAACAGAACCCGATGATTGGAAGGATTTCTCCATTGCAATATTTTATGCGAGTACGAATATAATAATAATAATAATAATAATAATAATAATAAAACAATCCTAAATATAATAATTAAACTATCACTTTCTTTCGAGTATTTTTAAGCTTATATTTAATTGAATATGCTCATAAAATTATCTGATTGTACCGGAGAATCTTAATTAAAGTTGCCCTATTCTGTAGCTTCAATTAATCTGAGAATGGCATCAAAATTTGTACATATACTATTCAAAGGATGCAGAAAACGCTTCTTTGAAAAAAAAAAAATAACTAGCTCCAAAATTTACCGATATTGCAAAATATGGTGCAGCCCAACAGAAAATACCTAGAAAAAGCACAAAAATTAAATAATATAAATTTACAATACAATTTACGAGTTAACTTTTGCTTTTTGCAACAACAAAAAGGAGTTTATAAAATGTAAGGAAATTTATTTTAGAATCGAATATGTGCGCCAGGGTTTACAGGCTCATATATAAAGCGAATAAAGAAATAATAACATTATCATGGATTTACTTCTCGTGTTTTAGTACTTTCAAATAAATGGAGCAACCACAACTTTTCAAGTTATTGATTTTGCAGTAGTTCAGCTCAGTGGTGTCTAACGTGTGCTCTTGGTGCACTGTTAAGCCGAGTTTGATTTCCAACAGTGCAAAAAAAAAAAAAAAAAGTTTGCCGACCAACTTCTCACTGCAGATCGGGGGTTGGTTCCCTGGGCCCTCAGAGGTACTGAATCCTGTGGAAAATGTAGGTCCACTTCCCTACGGTTAGATAGGGGTAACGTAGCCGTCTATCGAGCAATTAACCCGGGTTCGACTCCTCCCAATCGTACCGTAGAACACGTGCCGCTTCTCTACCAATCGTACGTCAGTGTTTCGTTTCCATAGTAACAGAAATTCAGAAATCTGTAGATCTTGGCCCAGCCTAACCTCCGCCCTCCTTGCCAAATAAAACCAGAGTTTTCCAGGTTACTATGGTAACGTGACGACAAGCAAAAGCTAATAATTTTGGGGCTCCTAGATATGTTTATTACTCGCCCTTAACAAAAACAAATACCCTTTTACACTGCGACAGCCATTATTAACATCTATGCGTTCCCGAGAGGCCCTAAATATGCTTTTTAAATGACTTGACTGTGCAATTGCATTGCCAAGCATTAAAATTGCTTTTTGCTTTGAACTATACAGCTTACTGACCCTGCATAATTAGTCAAAATCCTTTAGGCGATAAATCTTCATAATTTCATATTCTTTCTTTTTTGTAAGTATTTAATTTACAAAATTATTCCTACTTATTCACACCTAACTTATAATGAGCAAAAAATAAATTAAATCAGAAGAGGAAATAATTTTTTTAAATGGTATAATAAGGTTTAAAAAACTCTATTTCCTGTTTTAAATTCGCCAAATTTAATAAAAAAGTGTCCTAAAAAGCACGCACTCAAATCCCAATCACTTCTGGTAAAAAAACGGAATAAAAATCCCTTTTTTTTTTCCCACAGTTACCACTTGAGGGATAAAAAAAAGTTCCAAAACGAAACTTGTTAGTAAAGAGGCGTCACCGACTGTGGATTACAGCAGAAAGCCAGAAGAGTATTTTTCATTTTTCCAAATCGATTTCGTTGAAATCATGTTGTTTTGTCCTTTTTTTTTTCTATTTTGTTTTCTGTTCTCGGATATTTGACGTTGGAATTTGTCTCGTGTCTACTTTTAGCTTGGGGAGAATCTCTCATAATCCGGGTTCCTTGCAAATTCCTGAAATTTTTACACCTTCAGAAAAAAAGATCCGCTGCTGTTGTCATTTACTGATTTGAAATTATGGATGTGCATAAAATAAAAAAATCCTGTATTTTTCTTATTATCTTGCAAATAAGTTTTTTGGCAAACAGTCTTTTTTCTTGATTTGTGAACCACTTGGAAATTCTACTTTTTCCAGGAGGAATTTGAAGTTCAATCCGTCTAGTTTTTTGATGACCTTCGTGTAAACAAATATAAACGTGCTTCATGTAAAAAAGTTTCTAATACAATATTTGATGTAAAATACTCCGTATAAATTTTCTTGCACCTATAAGGAGTGATAAGAAAAAAGATCCACTAAAACAGTTTACGTTGCTTTAGCTTTTTTTTATATTTCCTTTGTGATTTATCTATTAATTTTTTTAAATTTAAAATGTATTTGTTACTTATTTATTTGAGATTGAATTAAGTTTTTAAAATGAATTTTGTCTTTAAATTTTTAAAATGAATTTGTCTTTAAATTTTAAAATGAATTTCATCTTTAAATTTTAAAATTAATTTTGTCTTTAAATTTTAAAATGAATTTTGTCTTTAAATTTTTAAAACAAATTTTGTCTTTAAATTTTTAAAATGAATTTCATCTTTAAATTTTTAAAATGAATTTTGTCTTTAAATTTTTGAAGTGATTTTTTTGCCCTTTTTACCGTTCTTTTTTTATTAAAATGTCTTGATCTCAATAATTTAGAACAGAACGTAATTTTTTTACTTGTATTTATTTTCTCTACATTTCTCCTCTATTCCCTTTACCTTCACTCTTTTTCCACTTTACTTTGCTTTTCATTCATCGTTCAACTTTAGTTTTGCTTCTCATTTTATTTTATTCTCTCTTTAATTCTACCTTACTTAATTCTACCTACTTTAATCTACCGTTATCGTTTACCATTTTTCATTTCCTGTCTTTGGATTTTGACTAATGACAAAATTTCATTGACCGCAAAACCCCAGTCGACCTTTACGTGTCGTTGCATCTCTAATTCTAAGATGCAGGCCTAACGAGAACTTCAGATATTTCTGAAATACATAAATACTTACCAAAGGAATATTTTTACAACCGATAGAAATCTAGATAAATAACAGTACAGTTTACATACTGATGGAGAGGTATTTTATTCCAGTATTATATATAGGGTGTATACAAAATGGCGGAAAAAGTTCACTACACGATTCCTTGTGAAAAAGAGGAATAAAAATTGTCCAGTGTAATTTTTGCTTAAAATCAATATTTAATAAGATAATTAAGACCAAAGATGAACGAATCACGCGCCAGACACGCACATGATTAGAAAAGCAAACCAAAGAAATTCTTGGAGAGGCATGTCTCAGCACAACAGATCTGATTGGTTAACTTCAAACCTGAAAATTTCGTTGCGTGTCCAAATACGTCATTGGAATTCCGAAGTATGGTAACCTAGTAAAGGTTGTTTCATCGCCAAATATTAGAAAAGGAAGCCAACGGAAATACCAATCTTTTTTCTGAATCTGGTAACTTTATAAAAAATGTATATGTTAAATATTACGTAAGCATCTTTGCGGGGAGGGGGGGGGGATTCTGTGCTTATTTTTAATTTTCGCTTACCAGAGGAAGGAGGTGTAGAAAACGGCCAAAATATTGCTTACGTAATACTTGAACGCCCTCATAGCCGCTATAATGGGGGTGCAGGGTTAATTTCTTTATGTGAAGTAAGCAAAAGTACGGCAATAAGGAAGGGGAATAGCCATTTTGAAGTCATCTGGCAACCCCTCCCCGGCATTTAATCCTGTTGTTTTTGTATTCGCATATCATATGACAGCAGTGGCGTACTGATTACCTCTGCAGTAAGGAAAGCCCGAGAGGAAAAGGACCCAGTTCGTCATTGTTCATTTTCCACAAAACTTATAGTATATAATTTGAGAAAAAGTATATTATTTTATAGCTAATAAGGCAAAAAATTAATCGTATGAAATTTTCTTTAAAAATGAAATAAAAATCATCAGTTTCCAAATAGAAGGAAATAGCCTATGGCAAACTCAGAAGCAGCATGAACCTACTTCAAAAGGTGGGGAGGGGAGGGGGTCATTAATAACTCGGTACCACCAATGAACTTGGTAAATCAAACGACTTTCACTTTTTTTAAGTGAACACTTGATTTTAATAGGAAATTGATTCTATTCAGATAAGATTTCCCAAACCCACAACATCTGCCTTGTGCAAATCTTTCACAGTTATGAACATCGAGCTAAAATACTATTATTAAAGCCGAATCCACAAGAATCTGCTTTATTTCATTTCATTTCCTTCGAAACTGAATACCCAAGGATTGTAAATTATGAACTAGTTTCGAAGTTATATGATATGTGATTTGCGCTGGCCCTGCTGTTGGACCCTCCTTTGAAAAACATTGCCTCAAAGATATACTATGTTCTGTTTAAAATATCGGAAAATGTGCACGTCGCGGACAGTGGCGGATTATGTATTTCAAGGGCAGAGGCGCGGGTCTAGAGTTCACTTTACTATACTGTTGATAGCAAATACATCGCAAGCCTGTCAGACTGGCACGCGAAGAAATGTCGCTGGGACGCGGCTGCTTACAAAATAAGAGAAAAATACTATTAATTATAATATTTTTCCCACAACAACGAAGAAAAAAGGTTGAATCTAGTGGCAAACAGCCCATTCCGATCCGTATACATCCCGTCAGTGGTATGATTGATTTGGCACGAGAAATCACCAAATCTGGAGTTTGCTGTTGATTATGACGTAACTAAACTAACTCGTGGGTGTGAGTTTCAATATCCCAAAGTTCAAGTAACACGTGACCTAAGCAAGTTTTTAAAAACCAGTGAAATCTTCGTTTCCTATCTCTCTTCGTGGCAAGGGGCGTACATTCGCGAACGCATATGTAATTGCATTAAAGCGATGTTAAATGGGCTGGCTTTGCCTTGTTATTGGTTTAACTATGATTTGAAATAACTTATTAAATATTGATTTTAAGCAAAAATTGTACTGGACATTTTTTATTCCTTTTTTCACAAGGAATCGTGTAGTGAATTCTTTTCCCGCCATTTTGTATACACCCTGTATATATGCACTTGAAAGTCACAACATTATGACCAATCACTTAATATTGTGTTGGTCCTGTAACATGCAAAATAGCTACATTTCACCTTGCTATGGATTTTGCAAGTCCTTAGTAAGTGGTCAGTGGTAGATTATACCAAATTTTCAAGTACGGATCACTCAATTTCTGTTGATTACGAGGAGGTGATTAGTGAGCTCTGAGCTGGCGCTCTATTATATCTTAAACGTGAACATGTGTGTCGATTAGCATTGAGATCTGGCGAATTAGACGGCCTTAACATCAACTTGCATGCATCATCATGTTTCTCAAATTACTGTAGCCTTGTGGCATGGAATATTGTCCTGCTGGAAGATTCCATTCCCACTGGGAAAGACAGGTACCATGAGTGGATGTAACTGGTCAGTCATAATATAGACCTTACCCATAGCTGTCATATTAGTCTCTACAACAACCATTGGGCCCAGATATGTTCATGAGAACGTCCCTAAGTGGTAATAGAATCACCACTGGCCTGTGTTTGTCCAGAAGTGAATATGTGGAACAATTGTTTTCCTGGAAACGACTTATTATTACCCGTCTGTCGACGTGATTCAAAAGGAATGAAGATTCCTCAGAACAGGCAACACTTCTCCATTGTTCCGTGGTCTAACCGCGACGATACGATTGTGTCTCACTGCAACGATAAACGACAATGACATTGGGTCCACAAAGGTACGTGTGGGCGCCATCTTCTGCGGAGTTCCATACTCAACACAGTAGGAGTGCAATGGACTGAGTACTTAAACGATGCTTATACTTTGTCCTGCATTATAATCAGTTACCGATTGTGAAATAGATTGTTTTCTATTTTGCTTTACCAAGCCGAAACGCCTCTGTCGTCCACATTTTTTTAACGAGGTGTAGTCGTCAAACGACTTAGCGTGTATTAGTGGTTTCTCAGTCTCTGCTTCCACTTTTCAAAAATACTAAGAACTACAGTTCGCAAATATCAGACAAGTTTTGTATTTTTGAAGATATTCGTTTTGAGACGTCGAGCCATCGCAATCTCTCCTTTGTCAAAATCACTTAAATCAGCATCCTTCTGTATTATACGTACGCGGATTCGATAGAATGATGGCTCTATATCCTCGGTACCTATTAAATACCTTTCTTACTTTGTCACGTGCCACACACGTCAGTCAGACACATTATTTACATGGTGTACGAGTGGTCATAATATTTTGTATGATCAGTTTACATGGTTACAAATCGAAGTTATGCCTTTGCCATGACTATTATCCCCATAGAAAAAGAACTATTGATTTGACGGCTCTAAAACGTATATTTTCAATGAAGAGACAATGCATCTGACTTGTCAAGATCAGTCATGTCATGTGTCGATTTCTTTATTTACATAAGATATATGCAGCGACGGATTTACCAATCGGCTAAGTGGGCTGAAGACTACGCACGCATTTTTTAACGGCGGCAAAATTTTCGATGAAAGGTCTGTCGCCGAGCAAATTGTGAAGGTGTGTTGAATTTTTTGGTGGCCAATTAAATTATTAATTTTGAATTGTTATTTTTAGAGACAATTCAGCATTCGAAAAGGAGAGCTGCTGGACGTCGCCATGAGATAAGAGTTGGAAAGGCAAAAAATTCGAGAATACTTGTGAAAAGACGAATCTGAAATAACCATTGAGGGTGTCAAATTAAGAATTGGACAAAAACTCCAAAATCTTTCTTAAGTCTCTAGTTATGTTTATTAATATTAAGTGGCAAAATATATCAGTTCACAGACGGCAAAATGGTAAATCCGACTCTGGATATAGGTCTAAAGATCAATATCAGGAAAAACATGAAATGCGCTCAAAGAATAATGAATCAGGTGACGCAAGTGTTGCCATTGTGATTCGTAAATAAATATAATTCCAGTAACTAAAATATTTTTATCTTTCTTTCTGATATTTTAATCTTACAGTTCCTGTTTCTGTTTATGCTAAAACTCAACTATTACATCAATGATTCCAAAATCTGATGCTAAAAATTCTAGTGCATATTAACTAAGATAATGAAATGCACTAAGGAGAACTGCTTAATGAGCAATCCTTCATTTTCTGTATAATTACTGTTTTAATCTCTAATTATTTTTTGCATTTGATATCAGATATATTTATCATATTTGCTATCGATGCGTCTAATTATTAAAAAGTCTGATGATGCAATTAACTCACATATCTAGATGTTTAATCACTTTCGTAGGAAAACTGCGTGTATACTCGATACCGCCTGATTAGTATTTCAAACGTTGGATACTTTACTTATCAACTTGCGGTTAGAAACTTTTATTCCCATGCTCGCCACCATTTCTTTAATTGACAAGAAAATTAACCGAGTTCTCAGAGGAGAGTCATTTAAAAAAGTGCAATATAATTATTTTGCTTAAACAGCAGACTGGTGCAAATGAAACATCATTAGCGACTCCCCCTTGATCAGTAAGTAGAAAAAGGTGAAAAACATCTCGCTGAATGGGGGATGTAAAAACACACAGGAAATATTCAAAAGCCTAACTAGAATCGTTAGCCATGAGGCAAAAACGTCTTCTGTTTGTTTTTTACCAAGCAATTAAGAGTCTTCAACGGTAAACGTAATCGCAAGATAAGGGTAATGAAGAATTTTTAAGTCATTCTTAACAAGGTCTTGAGTCCTTTTCGTATTATCGGTAAATTCGAAAGAAAAGCCAGTTGTTAAACACAAAACGCTGTAAACATGAAATCGTTTTTCAGCATTTTTTTTATCGGATAATGATTTTTCGGTCAATTTCGTAGATAAATTTTCCCGTGAGTCTAATTTGCTTCAACTATTATTTTCAGATAGTGATTAAATGTCTTTTCCCGTAAGAAATCACTAACATAATTATTGAAAATATTACTATTGATCTTTTACTCTTTTTGTCTATTTGCCTTTTAAAGGTCTTTTTATATCTTCAACTCTATATAAATTTCTATTTAAAGGTCGCATTATTTTAAAGTTAGTTCATTATATTATTATCTCCCCATTTGTCTTCATGGCTTTCTCTGCAAAGTAAGCCGAAAATGATTAATCTTAAATATATTAAAATCTGTTTTTATAATGAATTCACTTCTAAGTAGTGTCTTTTTTTATATATCTTTTTCTATGTCTTTTCTATATTTTCTCTATTTTTATATATCTATTCTATAAGTTGACAGCTGTATTTTAATATCAAACACAGACCAAAGGGCTAATTGAAGAATATATTTTTTTATATATCTAATTCTTCAAGTTAGACGGCTATCTTCAAATATCAAGCACAGACAACGTGTCTAATTAAAAAGCATTTTTTTATATATATGATTCTTCAATTTATGCGGCTATATTCTAATATTAAGCACAGTCGAAAGGGCTAATTGAGCAATATTTTTTATATATTTGATTCTTAAAATTAGACAGCTGTATTCTAATATCAAGCATAGTCAACGGGTCGAATTCTATTATTTTTTCATATATCTGATTCTAGATTTTTTCTGATTTTTTCATCTATTCGATCCTTTAAGTTAGACAGCTGTCTTCTAGTATCAAGCATAGTAAAAATGTCTAATGAAACAGTATTTTATATATATCCAGTTCTTTACGTTGTGACGAATGTTTATTGTTGTTATAGTCGATGGAGAATAAATTCCATGTATCTTTCAATTAAACTTAATCCGCCCTAAGTCAACAATAATCAGGATGGGTGTCTTTTTGTCTGCGTACAAATGAAAACAATGAGTTGGTGAACAAAGTTTATATCGTGGAGAAAGGTAATATATACACTTTAAAGCGCAAACATTAAACTGCCGATGACATATCAACAAGAACACATTGACTGTGGCATTTTATCAGAATAAACCCATAAGCGATTTCCTTCAAAAGCAATAGAACCTCGACGAACGAACTCCCGGAAGCTGAGAAAAACAGTATAACTCTTAACTCAATGAGAAAGTACAAATATTTGAACAATAGCCTGCAGAATTAATTTATAAACCAAACTAGTATTGACCTGGATTCTGTAAATCCATAGCAGACATCCACTAGTAATAAAGGCGAAGTGTTCATAGTAACATATGACAATCATTATGTAACAAATATATGACTACAGTAATTCCGTAAAAGCTCTATACGTAGAACCTGTCTTCACGTTAAGACGGGACGCACACCTAAGCGGGATCTTTAAACAAGGATGATATTGCTTCATTTATCTTAGAGTCACTGGCCAACAAACGTTACATATTTGATTAACTATGTAAGATATTACTACCCTTTTCAGGGTAACACAATTGCCAAATATGGTCAACACACAAAGCCTCCGGGGCGAGATTTTTGTGAGTTTTCGTGGGGGAATTTATTATACAACAATTGTCGACACCAACGTATTATTAAGCCGAAACTAGATTTTTTTGTTTAGGAAAAAAAGAGACGCCGTCTCCATTCTGGATTCGAAGCAGAGTCCCTCCGTTGATCTCGAAGTGTTTGACTTCTAGACGAACAACACTCAGACAGGTATAACGCTCCATTTCTTCGTATATGAGGATGTAAGATATTATTACCCTTCACAGGGATAACACAATTGCCAAATAATGGTCAACACACAAAGTCACTGGGGCAAGTTTTTGTGAGTTTTCATGAAGAAATGTATTATACAATGATTTTCGACAACCACGTATAAATAATAGAAATCAAATAAGGGTAACATGGAGGAAATTTACATACAAAAGGTTAAACACTGGTAAAATAGCAATGAAAAAGATCACCCAAGCTTTCGAACGTGTCAGCAGCAGTCCGAAAGCTTGAGTGATCTTTTTCATTGCTATTTTACCAGTGTTTAACCTTTTATATGCACGTATAAATAAGCTCAAATTAGGATTTTTTTGTTCAGGAACAAAAGAGACGTCGTCTCCCTTCTGCGTCTCTTTCTCTCAATAAAAAAGCTCTAGTTTGAGCTTATTTATACGTAGGTGTTGAAAATTATTGTATAACTAACTATGTTAAGCATGAAATACCAACTAGCAGAACCAAAACTACAAATCAATTAACTCTGCCCGCAAACAACGAGATTTAACAACTTTACCCTACTTACATGAATAGTAAATAAGATTCCGCTCACTTTTACACATAGAACTAAATATTGCACTATTTGAGCAATAAACCTAACCAAAAGTTTAATTAACTTAACTAATATTAAAAGTCAATATAAGAGTACATCACACGGTTCTATCTCCCGATGGTGCAGTAACAATATAAAGCAGTCTTCCTTTTACTCTAAACAGCGAGTCCAACTTGATAACAGGAAATACACAGCTAAACCAACTCAATTCTCCAAGACCAGCGAGTATCAGCTGAAACACCAGCATTTAAGGCGCAAGGTTAAAATAAGTGAAGAAAACATGATGAAGCCAACTCGTTTCTCCAGGTAAATTACGTAGAAGAATGATGTTTCATCAGTCTGACCATGCTGCTTCTTTTCTTCTAAGTTACCAAACCGCAAAGGTATTGCGACTGCATAGCAGGTATCGGGTATTACAACAATATCGAAAAATACAACGCACGTACGATAACGTTAACGTGCCCTCTACATGACACACAGTTACTGACTAAAATGCGTTACAACAACCCAGTTAAAAAAGAACTCTGATAAAGCATCATCACCTTCAATACAGTTAGGCCTATTCTAATTATGTGATGACGTCACGAGGACTACCCAGGCGAAGTATGGAATTACGGGAAGTTCACCAATTCTGGTCCAGTTGGCCTTCAATCCAGTTTTTACTGGCAACACACTGTTACAAAGTCAGACAACTGTCCTCTAATATCAAACATAGTTAAAAGGTCTAACTGGGCAATATTTTTTATCGCAATTGATGAAATCCATTTTAACGTTAAAAGTTAGTCGTATCGTTGTGGAAAGTGAGATTTAACGTTGGATAGGGCGTATCGAAGTGTTGTAGACAGACGTGACTGTTATTTTTCAAGAATTGAATATACTGAATCCTATAGGAATTCAGGTTCACTCTATCTCCCGATAATGGAGAGCGATGCATATCTGAAGCGCGTCGACCCAATAGCTAAAATAATGTGTTATAGATTTGTTATTAGCCTTTAGTGTACGTGACGCAGCGATATGTCGTTCGTTATGTTTTTTTTGTAACTTTATTTTAGGAAAACCAACATAAAGTGAAATGCATTAGGATGTAATGAACACAAAACAAAGGGTAATATAATTACAGTGAATATATATTAAATAAATAGATGCTGAAATTAAGATCTGCCTGGGCCGCAAAGAGTAAAGATGGAGTTCTGACGAGCTCTCGCTGCCTAGTACATATCTCCACAAACAACGCAATGTAGGGCTATTGAAGTAAAAATGGAAAAAAACGTTAATTGGTAGTGAAAATATTGAGGAAGTGAATATGTAATTTTTTTAAACAGTGAATAAGAACGTAGAGATTGCAATTCAGAAGGTAAAGCTTGCCATATTTTAGGGTATGCATGGTTCGATCTGCAACATCCAATATTGATTCTGAAAAAATTGGATCTATAGTTGGAGTTTGAGGAAGGCTCAATTTGATTAAAGATACTTTTTATTAAAGACATTTTATACTTTCTTTCACAAAATTGTATTCATTGTTGTATAAAAGTTGCATATTGTTTTAAAAAATGAAACAGATTTCTAAAAAATTGCGTATTTTCTTTTTAGTTAATCGTAATTTTAATTTAAAAATGTAAACCATTTAAAACACATTTAAACATCATATAATTTAAATTTTATCTGTATTGAGTATACAGGGTGCCTCCTAAGATGTGACAGAGAAAAGCACTTAGCGGTATTCCCCGAAGAATTCAGATATTACTCAGTAATGATAACAATTTCGAGGAATCGATTAATTTGTGTTCTAATTGCAATTAAAGTCTAACCAATGCTCACGCGGTTTAAAGTTACGAATACTTTTAACGATCAGTTTAAAATTATAATTAAATGAAACTTAATTCTTTAAAAACCCTGATACAAAACTCTGGGCAATTTAATCCATAGTTTATCTTCGCACCACGCACGCCTAATTGCTTTTCGACCAATCTAAGCTTAGATTACGTCATAGCCATTTATTGGCAACCCACCGGAAATGTAGCCATTGCCAAATACCAAGTAACAATATCAAAAATTGTACATTGTCAAAAAGACAAATATATTTTAATTATCTGTATAGTTAATCTAGGTATTAAGCGTTTCCCTTTAAGTTTTACGTTATACAGGTATAAGTAAGTTTGATTTAAACGACGCAAAGATATCAAAGGCCATACTGAACCGTAAAGTTTTACCAAAAATCTGAACCCATGTTTTGCAGGAAAGCACACCCTGGACTGGGCCGAACACAGAAAACGTCAAGAATATTATGGCACCATTGAAGTCAAACTCAAACAAACGTTTTCAAACGAACTCGAACAAACGTTCTCGACTAAACTGAAACGTTATCAGATAAATTCAAATAAACCATTGTTTATTCTTGTTTTATCATCTTCTCAAACGAACTGAAACAAATATTCCTAAACGAATTCAAACAAACGTTCTCAAACGAACTGAAACAAATATTCTTAAACGAATTCAAACAAATGTTCTCAAACGAACTGAAACAAATATTCTTAAACGAATTCAAACAAATGTTCTCAAACGAACTGAAACAAATATTCTTAAATGAACTCAAACAAACGTTCTCAAACGAACTGAAACAAATATTCTTAAATGAACTCAAACAAACGTTCTCGAACGAACTGAAACAAATATTCTTAAACGAATTCAAACAAACGTTCTCAAACGAACTAAAAGAGTGTTCTCAAACGAACTCAAACGAATTAACGACACTACAGGTGAATGCGTTACTTTTTCACTACCGTTGGGTTTTACGTTATAAGCCTCGAAACTAAACGTAATCTTTAAATAACGACACATTTGCTGGAGTTTGAGCTTACCAGGGTTCTCCAAATTTGAATCTTCGAAATTAAGAGTTATCGATTTATTTCTGCAATCAATACTTTATAATCACCTTTTAAATCGATAAGATTAGTTTTCTATCGATATATTAAAAGTAATAAACAGTAAGCTTTCAGAACTGTTTACTAAAAATTTGATTTAATTTAAGAAGAATTGTTTCCAAATAATCGGCTAAGCTTCAAATGATCTTTTACATGTAATTAGAATCCGTTTGCTTGATGCATAGACATTGGAATTTAAGGACTATTTGCCAAATCCTAATTTGCATGCAATTCCAGAATAATGGTCTCAAAATCCGTTTCGTAATTCGACTCTGACTTCTTAATATGCATGTTTGGTCTCGTATGCTAGACAATAAATTACAGTATGCTGCATACTAAAAGCTTTTTTGAACTATGGATCATTCTTCCTTTCACTCTGTTAGTAAACTACAAACTTGCGCTCCTTATGTACAAAGTCACTAAAGGTGATCTAGTTTTATCCTTCACCATTTCACAGACAACGCATGAATATAAGACGCGTCATCAGAATGAATTCAGAATACTACAGACTTGCACAAACTATAAAATCCACAGCGTCTCTACTACGGGTCATAAAATCTAGAATTCGATCCCTCAAGAATTTAAAGCTTCGTCTTTTCATTCCTTTAAAGCTAAAATCTTTGATTGGTACATTAATTTGATTTGCTTTGCCTGCTCCTGCCTTTCCTCTTTCTCTCTCTCCATTTAGTCTTCAGCTTCCCCTCCCCCTGCTCTTCCTTTTCCATTTTTCTTTTGTCTGCCTTTCCCTTTTAAAT
>QLNU02015270.1:122702142-122727263 GCA_006491805.2 Dysdera silvatica
TGTATCTAAAAATATTTTGACTGATTATATTTTTAATTTGCTCTCTATTTTCTTTATGATTTTGAGCGTATCTTTGTGCAAAATATGCGAAATGACATCTTGTCTATGAAAATTATCCTCCTCTCGTAGAAAAACAAAGGAAGAGGATATTCTTTTTCATCTGAGAAGTGTTCTTAAGTTTTGAAGGTATTTACTAAACATTTACTTATTGGCATTGTTTTTAATTGAAGACTTTCGCATTTAGTGAAATGTTTTTGAGATAAAAAGTTTAACACCGGAGAACGAAAGTAGGGGAATGGCAAACTTAGTTTTAAAAATTTACAGAAAGAGAAGATAAATATAAATAAATTAGAAAGAATCATTTGAGCTAAAAATGCTAGAATTTCATACTGATACTATATTTACGTTACCTTTTCTCTTTTTATATATTCTTGAGTATTTAAGTAGGTTTTCACTTCACGAAATATACTTTTTTTGACTCCCAGATCACGAAAAACTAACAATAATTCAATTCTCCGTTCTCATAATTCCCCTCTCTGGAACTATATACAGTAAAACTCCGATTAACCGAATCGGCTTAACCAAAAAAGCCTTTTTTATAAATTAATTAATTAATTATTATAGTGGACGCTTGTTTACGTTTTCGAAAAAATGCCCATAATTCCCAAGAAAAGCTGAAAATTTTCGTTCTTAAATTCTCATAATTGTTTCCTAGCTCAGTCTATTCTTAACAAAGAAAGTTGTGCAAATGATGGATACAAGATGTATGTGTAAAGGTATCTATATTTTTAAATATGTTATATATATCAATTTCTAATGGCGGGATACTTGTCTGAATAAAACTTTTATTTATTTTATTGTTTATTTATTATTTCCAAAGAAGTTATTATTTCAATTAACACATACATAATCGCGACTTCTTTCAATACCAATACCTTTAATGTAGTTTATTAATATGACATTAGTTCTTTTTTTTTATCTATACAATAGTTTCCTTACTTCACAAAAAAAAATTAAATTTTCACATTGTATTACAAATTTTGCTCATTTAAAATTGGTTCTGCTTCCTTTATTTCGATTATTCGAAGATTTAATGCATATATGTATATTCAAGGTTATTCATAAGAGAAATGTTAATACATAAAAAATTATTCATAAAATAACAACTGATTAAATAAGGGATTATTTACGAAATTTAGCGTCGTGATTTCTTGTTTCTGAAACAGTAAATAAAATGCTAGCAGTAGACGAAATTTACTTTTTTCGGTGAACCGTAGAAGTTGCTGAAATTTGTGACGAATCCCGACGATGAGAGGTGTGCTCCGGGCAGAAGGAAGAACCAAAGCAATCACCAGCATTCAGAGAGTATGACGTCAGATACCTGAAAACACGGATAAAGGCAGAAAAAGGGGAGTGAGAGAGAAAACTATATTACATCTGGACAAAAACAATTTGGCAGAATGAAAAATAGTTTCTTGGATTGCGGCTATAATCCACTATCGAGCTACCCTTTCATAGCATGTTTTGTCGTAGAATTAATGTACTTGGACCACTGCGCTTTAGAAAAAATGGTTAATTACATTTTGTCAGAAATGATTGGAATTCGATTGCGGGTCGAAAGGGTCAAACGATTTGTATTATATTTTGTGAACTAAATTATTGACCAAATTCGTTTTCTCCCAACATTTCATTTTATGCATTAAGATAAAAAATTATTTTCTTTTGCTGATCCGTACTTTTCACTTGCTTCTGAAATAAACAGTACATTTATATAAGACAGTTTCTTAAATTTACTGCTTCAAAATTGAGATGAATTTTTTGGAAAAAAAGTATGAAAATTAAATCGGAAAGACTTATATTTAAATTATCCTGATTAAATATTTAAACATGCTGAAAATTTTACGAAACATCTGTGACATTATAATTCCGTAACAAAATTCCACTTTTTTGTTGCATATATTGGGTAAAATTTATTAAAAATTAGGTTTCCATTGATTTGCACGTTACGTTCCATAATGCGGATTTCGGGAGACCAGGTTTCACAGAAAGCTCGCGAAGGTGTTCACATGGCTTCGTCTATTGCTGAAGCGTCCAATGGTCGAACTTCCAAAAATAGCCCTTGTCATCAATGCCCGCACAATGTGTCACGTGTCCTCACCATAGACGCACGCAGGAACTTCGTAAGAGTATTATAGGCTCAATAGGGTTTTACAGAGTTACAACTCACATATTTCTATGTTAAATATACAAAATTTCATTGCAATGGGGGTTACAACCCACGGTCAACACCCCCTACGTTCGCCAATGGTACTTATCTACCATTAATAGGCTTTCTACAATGCTTAGTCGCTGGCAAGTACTTTTTTTTTATTTAACTTTGTCTCCATAAATAAGCACAACGAAACTTTCAAAACTATTTGTATGACGGAATGGGGAAATTTACAGCTCAGAATTCCGTTTTCTAATGTGATATCCATATGAAGAACTAATATAAATTTTTCACCAATAGGAGATAGGGGTTATGACACGCCACATGTTTACTAGGGTGGAGTGAAATTTTTATTTTTAATTTTTATAAGCTAGACTATGGAAAGTGTGCCATATTTCCATAGTAAGAACCCTGCAAAATCATATTAATTTCTTTCAACTCCCTGATCGCTTTTCACCTTATTAAAATAATTGGCATTTTAGTCCCTTTTATAACTTTGTAGACTGATCCAGTATGATTACAGCATGGTTTATTAAGTAGCGAAACTAAGCGAGCTACTTATTAAAAAAGTTTTATCCACCCTAAATTTACCTATACAACACACGTTAATCCCAGGATGTCCATGGTATATCCTGGGGGACATCATTTTATCCTCAGGATATCCTCAGAACATCCTGGGGATAACGTGTGTTGTGTGGGACCTGTTAACCGGCTTGAATGAGTTTGAAAATGAGCTTGAAAACAAGCTTCGGTACTAAGTTATAGGAAATAAATAAGCTTTAGCTTATTAAATAATAAATATTCTAATCCTTCCATTTTCAGAGAGCTGGCAGTTGCAAGAGACAAAGTATCGTGCGTGATATTTGGCGCTCCACGAAACCTACCGACCAATACTCTGCCGACCTACACCGATCTCATGAAGAAATATATTCAACTGCTACAAGATCTGAGGACAGACAATGGAAAATACCCATACTATTGGACATACTATCTCATAAACTATGCTATGAAGTCGAAGAGATCTGGGAGAGGGGCCTTACTTTCAACAGTAACCTACGCACAAGTGATTCAAAAACTCAGATCCTTCCACAACAAATACAACACAACCTTAAAGATCTACAAAGGGGGAAAAGGATCAACCAAATTAAGTTTCAAGGTGACTAAACTGACTATCCACTATATTGTTATATCTTTGTAATTTCGCTTAGTATTGTAAAATAAAAGGTTGCGAAGAGCGACACAAATTTTATTCAAAAGCCTTGAAATTTTTACACAGTGTTCCATTGATCTAATGGCATCTTTTGACATATCTAGCTAATTGAAATTCAAAAAATTTTTTTATCCCATTTTCAATCCACACTAATGCCTACACCTGTTATTCCACATAGAAGTATAGCTGGAATCGTCGCCTAGGGAAATCAAATACCTTAAGCTGGCTCAGAACCCTTGTACTTTTAATTGATGATGTAGTGCATATGTAATATGCTAAAAGGTTTTTAAATGCACTAAGCTGTCAGGATTTTAAATTACATTTGGAGAAACATCTTATATGTGTGGGTTTAAATGAGGCACCTTTCTTTATAGGTCTACCTGTATTAAACTTTTATTTGAACTAGAGGGAACCCTTTATCTAATTCGTAGAGAGCCGCGCAACAAGCTTTTGCTTGCTGCTCCCCTCCATTTTTAACCTATTATTGACAATGTCCTCCAAATTTAATTCAAATTTCAATTGTATCGTCCGAATGATATCGCAACAGATGTATCAACAACTACTATATATCGGTTGAATAAAATTGCCCCCTACCATTTTGTACGTAAGAAAATATCATCCCTTAATAATGAATTGCCACATTTAAAGCGCGGATTTTAATGATGAAGTGCTATGGATCATTCATTATGTTATTGTTTCGTGGTCTTGGAGTTTTTCGTGGAAAAGGCGACTAGAGGTCACTTACGTAGCAATTGAAACCTCAAGGGGGCTCAGGTTGCTATGAGGGGGCTCAAGTGGCTTTAAAGACGATTACGTAATGCAGATTTAGAGAAAATAATGTTTTGATACCCAACCGGGGGGGGCTTGAGCCTCCCCTTTCATACGCTATTGCAAGATGTCCAAATTCCTTATAAAATGGAAGGCCTTGAACTTCCATGAGCCTCTCACATAGTCCACAAAATTGGGAAAAGCAGTGAACTTATTGAGAACAAAAACAAGAATGAAATGGAAAACTAGAAAGAATAATTACTAGTTAGTTTTTAAAGTGGCAAGCGATAGTTTTTGAGATACGTTTCTCTAATGTTATTTTAAATAACGCAGGAGAAGAAATTGACGGCAAAAGCTTTAAATTATGTGTCAAATTAATTATTGTATGAAATCGAAAATGGAAGTTTATTTCTGTTTGCAAACCTCTAGGCAATTTAATCCATAGTTTATCTTCGCACCACGCATGCCTAATTGCTTTTCGACCAATCTAAGCTTAGATTACGTCATAGCCATTTATTGGCAATCCACGGGAAATATAGCCATTGCCAAATACCAGTAACAAATATCAAAATTGTACATTATCCAAAAGAACAAAATATATTTTAATTATCTATATATATATATATATATATATATAGTTAATCTAGGTATTAAGCGTTTCCCTTTAAGTTTTACGTTATACAGGTATAAGTAAGTTTGATTTAAACGACGCAAAGATATCAAAGGCCATACTGAACCGTAAAGTTTTACCAAAAATCTGAACCCATGTTTTGCAGGAAAGCACACCCCGGACTGGGCCGAACACAGAAAACATCAAGAATATTATAGCACCATTGAAGTCAAACTCAAACAAGCGTTTTCAAACGAACTTGAACAAACTTTCTCGAACAAACTTAAACGTTATCAGATAAATTCAAATAAACTATTGTTTATTCTTGTTTTATCATCTTCTCAAACGAACTGAAACAAATATTCCTAAACGAATTCAAACAAATGTTCTCAAACGAACTGAAACAAATATTCTTAAACGAATTCAAACAAATGTTCTCAAACGAACTGAAACAAATATTCTTAAATGAACTCAAACAAACGTTCTCAAACGAACTGAAACAAATATTCTTAAATGAACTCAAACAAACGTTCTCGAACGAACTGAAACAAATATTCTTAAACGAATTCAAACAAACGTTCTCAAACGAACTAAAAGAGTGTTCTCAAACGAACTCAAACGAATTAACGACACTACAGGTGAATGCGTTACTTTTTCACTACCGTTGGGTTTTACGTTATAAGCCTCGAAACTAAACGTAATCTTTAAATAACGACACATTTGCTGGAGTTTGAGCTTACCAGGGTTCTCCAAATTTGAATCTTCGAAATTAAGAGTTATCGATTTATTTCTGCAATCAATACTTTATAATCACCTTTTAAATCGATAAGATTAGTTTTCTATCGATATATTAAAAGTAATAAACAGTAAGCTTTCAGAACTGTTTACTAAAAATTTGATTTAATTTAAGAAGAATTGTTTCCAAATAATCGGCTAAGCTTCAAATGATCTTTTACATGTAATTAGAATCCGTTTGCTTGATGCATAGACATTGGAATTTAAGGACTATTTGCCAAATCCTAATTTGCATGCAATTCCAGAATAATGGTCTCAAAATCCGTTTCGTAATTCGACTCTGACTTCTTAATATGCAGTCTTGAAAAATAATTTGCGAGAGCGTAGAAATTAGTTCGACAAACTCTATTCTTCCTTTTAAAATCCAATCTGCATAAATACTCAAAACGGCTTCGAATAGCTCTTAGTTCTTCAAATTATTATTTTCTCATTTTCGCGGAGAATATCTTAAAGCAATTTAGGTATGCAATTCATCTAAAAGTTAGATGGCATTCGGAAATCCACTAATCAAAGCAGGTAAAATACTAAAAAATAAATCTGCAGAGAATATTTAAAAATTTGCATATTTATTTTCTTCAATAATTTATGTGATATATATAATTATTGCACCGCATAAAGTATTTCATTTTTTGCCTTCAGAAACGAAATTATGCGCAAAATTTCACATTCAAAGAGTACTAATGAAAGAATAATAACTGGAAAATTATATATATAGATTATATAGTTTACTGTGCAGTGTGCATATAGAGATTATATAATACTTTTCCCTAGCCGTCAGTATTTCAAATTGTTTTTCAATACAATGAATGAACTGGAGAGAAGAAGATACAATAAGCTTTGACCCCTACACTACCTGGCAGAACACGTATGGTGTGATGTTGTATTGCCATTCACTACCAAACACACCACGTAGGGTGTGATGTGTTTGGTAGAGAAGAGGTTAAATGTCATATTCATAAGTCCTTCATTGTATCAATAACATATTGTAAACACGATGAGAAATGCACAAGCTAGGTTTGTTACACATAGAGCAGCTGATAATTCCAACGTAACCCATTAACAAACCAAATAATAGTGATAAATAAGACAGTAGAAAAACAATATAACAATTGCCATATTGAAAATAAATGAATTCATTCACGGATATATTGCCTTTAAGAGAAGACATGGATTAAAGGACGACAGATGAATGTAGATCATTGCATCTTTCTTTTATTTAATAATAAGAAAAATAGTTGATAAGAATTCGTATATAGTAGGACCTCCTAACAACGATATCGGATATAACAATAGCTCTCTAAAACGGTAATTTTTCTCGGTCCGTATAATATTGTTATAGAGAGGTTTTACTGTATATCTAGCAGCTTCCTGCTCAAAAATAATAAGAAATATCACCAGCCTCATTATTCACACAATACAGGTGAGTAGTCCCTTCCAGTCTCTATTCATCTTTCTATTTCTCATTATTAATTTCCCTTTCTTCATCTTTTTTTCCTTCTTAGCTTATAAAGTATTATCCTTTATTTGATGCTTATGGACGGTCATACTTTCTAAAGGATTTTTCTTCCTTCTTATTCAATGTTAATGTGCAAGACATCTATTTATGAAGACTCTCAATCAGCTGACTGGCTTTGTAGTAAGTACTTTCTGTCAACTACCATCTTTCTAGGATTGTAAGTCCTTATAAAATGAGAACTGATATGTCTTTGCAGGTTTGTACATTAAAGGAATTTTCTGGTCAGTTGTTCCTAATTTACGATGTCTCCTCCTTCTGGCCTCAGTACTTTCAATTTCATGATTATTAAGCAATAACAATTTTTATGAAAAGTGGTGTAAAAAACATATATGAATAGGTGTAGCATGAATGGAAGTTATTATTGTTTAATTTCATTATATCATTATATACAGAGGGTGGACCATATAAATTCACAATATAAAATATCTCAAAAAAACGTTCACAAAAAATTTTTTATACAAAACTTAATTAGCTTAAATGGGAAAAGTATTTTTCATTGTCTTTGTTTTATTGGGGAGTTGTTTTCAATGTCATTTGAAATTCAAACTGATTTTTTTTTGAAAGGGGAACCTCTATTTTTCATTTTTTAATCTTATTCCTCGCAAAAAGATAAACAACTTTGTATAAACCATTTTTTTTTAATTTAGCGCTTAGTTTTACAAACATTTGAAAAGCAAATTTGAGTGAAAAAATTCATGCTATACCATAGATAACTAATTCAACATTTTAAAAAAATGAAAAAAATGAAGGATGCAGTATTTAAATAGACATTGTATACACAAAGATATATCGTACACGCGACTGGTTGATGAAGTCATGTCTCCGACTTATATTCGAATAATGATATATTGCGTATGGTACTAACTGGTATCAAAGTGAGATAACTTGCTACCACCATTCAGCTTGTATCTACTTCTGTTATACAGCCGTCTATGTAGTGTAAGTCAATTAGAAATGTATACAAACTTTTAATGGAGGATTTATCTTTACTATTTGAAGATATATCATTAGAAAAAGGCAGTCCACGTGTTTCCACCATGATGGGTGCCCTGTTTCTTTTGTACGCACTGCTACAGATATTTTGAATAAAAATTATAATGGTCGTTGGATAGGACGCGGAGGTACGGCACGTTGGCAAACTCGATCTCCTGACCTTCCAAAGACGCATGCTTTTATTACCTGCTGTACTTTTTTTATATATAAAACTTGATTTGTAAAATTTTTGCATCAATCGTGTATTTTTATGTGAACGGAAATTCAGTTATTACTTAATCCATTGATGTTTTATCTTAATCTAGTAAAGAAAAATTAAATTTGGGCTGTATGATTTCTTGAATTTAAACAGTTGAAGCTTTTTAAAATTGAAATACGCACATAAACTCCTATGCAAAAATATTAGGCGAGTACCCATGTTATGAAATTCTGGCACGTACTCCATTTGCGTTGTGACCAACGCGTTCCTTTCCCTAGGCCTGCTAAGAATTTAAACGAATTTTTGCAATATGGATGCTATAAAAACGACGTATATCAAATCTATTACCATAAAATTTATTTTCTAGAATTTTAAAATAGTGTATCTCGTAGCTTTTGGAAAATGCGGCATTTAATTAGTAATAAAATTAAATAAAAATGAGTAAAACACAGTTTTTAAACTTTTTTCTTAAAAGTCGTCCAGAGCAGTGGCCCTCAAACCTTCTATTTCAGGGAAAACTTTTCTTACAAGATGTCTAACCGCTGTGCCATTCTGTAAATGTTATTCAAAGAAAACCCAAAGGGTTAATTTTGAGCAGTGCTCGAATATAAACATAAATCATAAACACATCAGGTGTGTCTGGTCTTGAAAAATAACATTCCACCATAAAGACAAAGATTTATGAAATAAATAGAAACCTTTTATGGAAACTACTGATTTTGTAGATAATTTTGTAATAGGCTTATAATGGCAGTGTTAAATTTAATTTCTAGCATCTTAGAGGAAGCTATGGAGGTTTGGATTATAAATGACTAAACATTTTTTGGTCATCCTTCGAAGCAATTCCCCATAAATTCGAATCCCGACAACAGAAAGCTTCAACAGAATTTAGCTCTTTAAAGGAAAAAGATCGTAAACACACCGGATCATATTTGATTAACAGCAAAGTGTTTTCGAATATGTTATTAGCAATTTCTTAGGGAAAGAAGAAAAGGAAATCGTTAGCTGAAAATTATCGGTCTGTAAATTAATCTCAGGGGGAAAATTTACAGAAGAAGTCGAGCAGAAAATTATTTTCAGATAAGATGAAAAAAATGTAGAGAAGGAACCCCTTATTTACAACTTTTGTGTTTAGCAACCAGGTTTTCTCCAATTTGCCGATAATACAAAAATGTCGCAAAAGCTTGTTAAGTGACTTACGTCATTTCAATAAAGCTTATCTTTGATTATTTCGACATTAAAAGTTATAAATGATAAGCAAGTGGTGTTTTTTTGCATCATGCCTAACGATTATAATTGCACTTCGAAAGTTTCTTATCTATTTCAGAGAACACTGTGCGATTCTTTCTCATCCCCATCTTCTTATATATCGAGGCTTCATTAGTGTTGTTTTATTGGTTTCGGTTTATTCCAAAAGTCAAATGTTTTTTCTGTATTCGTCCATTTACCAATATCCAGGAATTTAATTGAATCCTTCGCAAATTAAAGAAAACCGGAAACAAGATGATTTTCGCTATAAGAATGATTGTTCATCTGTTCTTCATTTGGAATACTCAACGATGTAAGTGGTAAACAGACACATACAGATAAACCATAGATTATAAAATAAAGTTATATTTAATATACAAAAAGGCTTAACTAAAATGATAAATGAAATTATATATATTTATTTATATAATTAAATAATACAATATATAACATTATTTATATCGATTTAATTTGTTTATCTATGTGTAAATTTGCTATCACCATATTCTATAACGCGTGTTTTGATTTTTAATGGTTCTTCGTACAGACAGATGACAAAAGGACTGGATTTTGCGTCTACAACTAATAAAGTAATATAATAATAATAATAAATTTTCATTCAACCCGATATACAATATTTCGTGATACATAGCTTGAGCAGTATAAAAGTTATAGAAATGTAAGAGAAGATCTATATTAAATTATTTTAAGTTTTGAGGTTAGAAATGGAAGAGAATATAAAGCCGAAGCTTGTTACGAGATTCTCCTTCAGAATGCGGTGATGTTGACAAAAAAAAAAAAAAAAGGAAAAGTGTAGATATTTATGATTCTGAATTATGCTTATTTTGCAAAGTTCAGTTTTTTATATCTTTGGCAGAGGGACGTGGAAAACCATTGTAATAACTTAAGAACAGACTGAGCGTCGTTTTTACAAATTAATGAGCAAGAAGTATTAGTGTTATTTAGAGCTTTTCATGGGCCTCATTTGAGAAAATTGCGATACACACCTGGATAAAATTTGTGAAATTATCTGTTTATCAAAATGCTAGCCAGAAGGATATCTGAGAGACTGCATGTGTAATCTGAATTTTTGATTAATTGTTAATTAAACAAATGTTAATTTGGAAGTTAGTTGTACTATTAAGAGTTATGCATATGAAGTTAAATCATCTAGAAGAGATTATAGATTAAAAACATAATAGGACTTAGATTCAAAATACAGAATAGCTTAAGGAGGAATAGGAGACGTAGAGATTCCATCCAGCAGCTATCACAAGTTTTCTTTAGGGAAAAAACGCAAATGCCATCGATTCTTTATGACGCACGTTTTGGAATATGTTTAATTGATAAGTGTTTCAGAAATATAAACAATTATTTTGAGGATAAAAAAAATTAAAGAGCCCACATGCCCTTTTGCGAGTTCAGCTGTTGTTTGAAAGTTTTGTGTCACTATTTTTGTCTTCTCAAAGACATTGGAGAACATTACTTATATGCATTGGAGAACATTACTTATATACATTGGAGAACATTGTTTATATACATTGAAGTGACAATGACTTGATAAAAGGAAAAGATATTCAATGTTTGTAGGAGTTTCCAAGGTTTAAAAAGGATATGAAATATAAACAATTTATCTATGTAAGGGGGCGTATTGCATTCGCTGAGACTCTTCATGGGGAAATACGGAAAAATTCTTGGAAGCTCTGCTGGATCTCTTTATGTTAAATGCTTGCTTCTAGGAAATTCGGTTTCTTTTGTGTCCTCCCCAGACACTGCTGAATGTCATTATGGCAACTCAGTTCCGTCTATATACTACTCCCTCTGTTAAACTTTCTCTTAAAATATAAAAAAATAACACGACAGCGAAATTAGTAGTTAAACAAAAAAATACACTGACAGTGAAAACGGATTCTGGAGGGTATTATTGCTCATACGTCCTTCTTTATAGTTGGAAAATAGTCGATCCGAGGAGAGAGATGTTCAGGTTTCCCCACAATCTTTAAGCCTAGGTTTTATAGATAATAGTCATAACTCTCTTTTGATGAAAAATATGTTTTACCACCTGGCGACTGATGATAAGGTCCAACCCATGAAACCATTACCTAAAGTTCACAGCTTATGGGAGATGCATGCATTACACAATGACGAACACTGCTTTCCCACAGTCCCCACAATATACAAAGAACCACCCCTCCAAAATTCGCGCCCTTCCGTGGGGGGGGATTCCGATTCAGCAAAAGGAATAGAAGGAATTTCAAGGAATTAAAGAGCCATTGAAAGCCAGAGCTATCAGCAACCATTTTGCTTAAATTTGCAAATGAATCCACGTCGCGACGTTGACTTGAGAAAAAAGCCCAAAAGGGGAAAAGCACTCAAAAAATTTTAGCGGTACGGAAGGCGAATTCACTCCTGGCACTTGCTGTCACCCAAAGGCTAACACAGACAGAGGAGGATTAAACACTTCTTGAGAAATTTGGAGTGGGAAACGACAGGTCACAAAGGGAGAGCAAGGCCTAAACGTATGAGGTTGACAGACTGTACAATACCCCAGACATTGTCCCAATATTATAAGATAATGATATATCAGTAGAAATAACGGCAAGTATGATTCATCGTCGATAGCTGCAGTAGTTCGTAACATAGCTGCTACGTAGTTCAACAACTCTTGCTGAGACTTTCCTTGACCTTACACCACAGACGTCAAAGAGCACAATGATGTCAAAACAGAAGACACTGGGACACAGAATGGAAGCGAATTGTACTTTCCCATGTTTCGATATGCAATCTCGTGCATTATGGCGACAAGATTTTTACTTAAAGCTACAGCATAGAAAGAAACCTGGAAAATGGCATTTTTTAGTGTCATATTAGTTATTAATACAATAAGAAAACAATTGTGTCACGTGTTTTACGTTTCATTCGCATTTCCGACTTATAGATATTGCAAGAAATGCAATCAGCAGTCAGTATGACATCACATATGCCTTGGAAAATAATGGATCACACTTTCTCTGGAATGAATTATCAACAATGGAACCTGTAATGGATAACACTTTCTCTGTACACCACAAGTATCGTTACTTTTCTAGTCTGCTCGCACACCCGATTCCTTTTCCATTGGAAACAGGTGGTGGATAATCTTGAAACGACAAATTGTGTGTCCTCACCTCCAGTTATCTCTGAAGACTTCTTGATGCGCATACATAGCAGGACAAGTGGAATAACATATTATGTTTCATAAACGGATATTCAGAAATTCTTTCGATGACAGCCAAGCCGTATACGATCAATGGTCGTTGCTTGTTCATAAAATATTGATTCGTCATCAATTGCTGGTCTGCATCTCCAATCGGTTATGGTTGTGCCAAAAGTCATCTTGGAAATAAACCTCACTGTTAATAAGCCTTCTTTCCTTTTGCAATTTTCTTGAACACTAAGGCATATATACCCGACAATTTTAAGGTAGTTTCATCTTGTGTTTGAAGTTAGAAATTTTTTACTTATAAACAAGCAGAGAAAGAAACATGAGGAACTGCTATATTTCTAGTGCCATAGTTCTCAAGAGAAATATAAATTTATCCAAAATTGCTCTTGAATTAGTTAACAGGCTGTTATTAACAAATTTAATTATAAGATAACAACAGGATAAATAAAAAATTATTTTACGAAAAATGGTGTTGCGTTTTTCTTGACTGCAGAATGCTAAATAAAATGCTGACGGCATCGATGATTTATTTATTTTTTTCGAAGTCTAGAGGTTATGGAAAATTAGGATCGGCACAAAAAATGGGAGTTACGCTCCGGGCGAAAACAAGAACCGGAGCAAAAACACTCACTGACATAGTTCGACATCAAATATTCGAAAACCTGGAGAACTATAAAAAGGAAAGAAAACTGGAGATTAATTCAAAAAATCAATATAGTGAAAGGAAAAGCATTTTTCTGGTTTTCGACTGTATTTCACCGCCGACAACACATCTCTGGTAAAAAAAAATCGCTTTGAATTTATATACCTAGTTATTTCGTTTTTGAAAAATGCTGCTTGGTTGGGCTTTTACCAGAAATGACTGGATGTCGAAAAACGACGGATGCAAAAAGAGCTTTTTATTAAATTTTAAGAACTAAAAGCAGCAAATACGTTTCTTTCAACCTTTACTTTACCAATTACTACGCAAAAATATTTCCTGTTCGGATTCCAATGCTTTTTGCTTTTCATTTCCAATGGAAGTAAACATAGAATGGAATATAATATATGCTTTTTGAAAATTAAAATTTTTCTTTTGCCAAAATATTTGTGCGTCAAAATATATCGAGATTAAATTGAAAATATACATTGTAATGATAAATTATTTTTAAAGAATATATTTGTAAGAAAATATATTATTATTATTATTAATACAAATTATTTTCTGCTATAATTGCGGCGTGGACAAATTTATATATTTAATGTAATTAATATGCTTAAACCGTGAAAATACTGAAGAAGCGCAAGAGCAATAATAGAATACAAGAATAAAATATAAGATAACAAAGAAATTTAAGAACAACAATACCAAAGAAATGCAAAGGAAAACAAAATTTTTCGTTCTTATAAAGAAATTTGCTTATAGCTGTTTTTTTATTAAGAAAAAATCGTGAAATATTTACATAAAAAAGGAGGGAATTTATAATTTATAAATTTTGTTCCATTTTTCAAACTTTCTGTGCGTATTAAAAGATCAGCATCCACACTGGACCATTAATATTTTTATGTATCTGTCAATGATTTGAGAAAATACGTTATATCAAAACACATACATTTGGTTCAAATACAAATGTATACGATAGAATACATATGATTTTAATGCCACATATAGGCTGTTATATGGCTCCTTTAGGCCTAAGCCTATCCTTCTTGATAATTCTTCGAAATAAATTGAAATTTTACATATATATCAATGTATAAATGGACTCACCATGTGCTTTGACCCTTTTAATAATTTTAAAATCTCTACTTTGATGCTTAATGCACTAACTGAAGAAAAGATAATTTTCTAATACATCTTGAGAAGAATATTTCTGCATTTTATTGTATTATATGGAAAGTTATTAAATATTTTAAATTACATTTATGGAAAAACTTTTACTAATGTATAAATTACACATAGCAAATTTATCTTCAGTTTGTAACCAAGCGTTAAATTGTGCTGATAATGTTTACCCTTATTTAAATCACTGACGTAACTTTAGTAGCTCATATTAAACCATAATAAAATATAAACTATTATATAATATATATTTTATTATTATTAGGTAATATATGGTGTAAAGTAATTATATATGTGGGAAGTAATTATATAAGCAGAAAAACTTCTTTTACTCACATATGTTATTTGGTAATTCTTCTGCTTAGGTGAACATATTTCTGAACACTAGATTCTAATTTTGAATAAATAAAATTGCTTTACGATATTCTACCCGAAAATGAGAATTTAGTATCTTAAATAAAAAAAAGCTATTTGAAACCTCTTGAAAGATTTACGCAGATTGGATTTTAAAATGGAGGAATAGAGTTTCTCTCTCTCTTTTTCTCGAAACTAATTTAAATGAACTCGTGAAATTCCTTTCGAGATTATATTGAGAAGGCAGAGTTTTGAATGAATAAATTGGTTTTGGATCAGCCGTGCTCTGATTGCATGCGAATTAGAAATTTGATAATAATTTATTGAAGTTCAGTATATTTTAACCTAAGCCAGATATGTACTTTAGCAATTGGTTTAATTCTGGCAGCCCAGTATAAATTAAATTTTGCAATAAATACATTAAAATTTTCTCCAAAATTAATATTTGTAAGGTTCTTAAGATTTTGAGCCCTCATTGAGGGGTACCAAAACCATTTCAGAAAGTCCCTTCAATTGGCATACGGACTAGGCTGCTAAGCTAACCAGATGGAGATACAGTAAAACCTCAATAAGTCTTCACTTGACGGACCAAGATATTATGATGCCTTATAATATTTAAGCTCTCCATTAATGGTATAATATTACGTAAACTGATAATTTTGTTCTGTAACACAAAAGTAGTATTTTTTTCTTGCCAGACAAATGAAAATTATATAGAATTTGACCACAATTATACTGGATAATTTTTCACATATAACTAAGAAATGCTATTAATAAATACGAACTCCGATAATAGAAGGCATGAGAAGAAAAGAAATTCCAAAATAAAAAAATAAACTAAACAAAGAGGATCAGTTTGATCGATAGGGGAATTTTCGGAAGTGATATTAGTATTTTCCTAAGAAAAAAAAATACAGAAACCGTTAGATGAAGATTATCTTCCCAGTAAATTAATCTCAAGGGGATATTTGCCGAGGAAATCAACCAGAAAATCATTTTACGATAAAAAGAAACCAAAGGATACTGAAAAAAAACCTTTATTTATAGCGTTTTGAGTTCAACAATAGTTTTCCTTCGATTTACTAATAACGAGGAAAAGTCACAGGACCTCGTTTAAGGACTTGAGCCAGCTGAATTACTTTCATCTTACGATTAATTTTAGCTTTAAGAAGCATTTATTGCTTGAAAAACCAAGAGTTTCTTTTTGCACCGTTGCTAAAGATTTTAATTTGCTTCTGAATATTTCTTATTGTTTTTATATTTTTTTATTACAAGTTTTTATTGATTTCTTTTATTTAGTTACCAAGATAATTTATTTCCCAAACGGTGCATTCTTAATATCGGTTTTACTTTTAAACCAAAGCACGCGTGCTATATTTTTTCCATTTTCCGGAAATTACTTTGCTTGCTAATTGGAGATGTCGCTTAAAAATAGAAAATAAAGTGCTTTTAATTACAAAATGACTACTTTGTCACGCGCTCTTCATCTGAAATATTTCGTACTCAATCTGAGGAGCGTAAATGCGATCTGCAACTGAGCAGAACAGATGCGGTGACATTTAATATAAAATAATTCGGCTTAGATAAAAAAAGAGAATTACATATGAGCGCCCATATGGGAGCAGAGGGGGCCCGAGCCTCCCCTGGACGTTTAAGGGATCTCACGACCCTTAGAGCTTCAAAAATTCGATTTTGGGGGTTATTTTTTGGGGGTAAATTTGTTACGATATTCCAATTTTTTACGAAGATATGGATTTCTACCTGATGCGCGATACTTGAATGTCCTTTTAAAAGAGACGTTTTCAATGGCGACTATCATCGGATTACAACGGAAAAAAGTAGTGCTAGTTCAAGTTTAGAGGCACGGAGGACAAAACGAAAGACAAGTAAAAGCTGATAACGAGGCACTTAAAGACTAGGAAGGTACATCATTTGCTGCTGATGTGTTTTGAATAAAGGAAAACATTTTTAATTAAAAAAATCTATAATTAAAACTTTAAACGTTTTTTTCTGAAAACGCAATTTTGGGACTTGCGCGCAACATAAAGAAAGAACTACTTGTTCAATTAGTACAAAATAGTACAAAATTTTCCACAAATGTTATACGGATCCAACTGCATATTCTGAACTAAAAAATCAACATCTGAGAATTATTTATGATAAAAAAATGTTTAGCTTTAAAAATTATGATACGTTTAAATTGCGACAGACATTTTCTATTAAAAAATATTTCTATTTAATATTTTTTAAAGATCCTAGAACAAAACAAATCTATGTATATAACTATGATTTTGCTATAGAAATTTATTAGTTTTGGCAAATAAGGTGCAAAAGTTGTATATATTAAAAAAAATGAAAGTACTTAACATTAAAAAAAATTATTTTTTAAATAACCAACTTAGATATTATATATATATATATATATATATATATATATATATAAATAAAACTAGAAGTTCATAAAATATTAAAATATAATTTCTGTATGCCAAAATCAGTTGCAAGTATTTTACAGAGGTTTGAATTTCTCTTCAAAATAGTCGATTTTTGCTTGCTTAACAGTCGTGAGACAACTTAAAAATTTTATTTGCCCGAACCTGCTACGCATTTACTTTCAAAAGTTTTACAGTCACATTTTAAAATAAGGTACTTTTTAGCTCATTACTAATTGTCAAGCAGTATCAATTATTTTTGTAGCGTTTTGGTATCTTGTACATTCACTAAAATTCTCGACAGCTTTGAGAAGGAGGTAATAGTTATTTTCGGCGACCTAGAAATACCCGTTAACTTTTTTCAGCCTCCCCTAGAAGTACTTATATGGGCGCCCATGGAAGTATAGTGTTAAATATTAAAAATATTTTATTTGTATCTAAAAATATTTTGATTGATTATATTTTTAATTTACTCTCTATTTTCTTTATGATTTTGAGCGTATCTTTGTGCAAAATATGCGAAATGACATCTTGTCTATGAAAATTATCCTCCTCTCGTAGAAAAACAAAGGAAGAGGATATTTTTTTTTCATCTGAGAAGTGTTCTTAGGTTTTGAAGGTATTTACTAAACATTTACTTATTGGCATTGTTTTTAATTGAAGACTTTCGCATTTAGTGAAATGTTTTTGAGATAAAAAGTTTAACACCGGAGAACGAAAGTAGGGGAATGGCAAACTTAGTTTTAAAAATTTACAGAAAGAGAAGATAAATATAAATAAATTAGAAAGAATCATTTGAGCTAAAAATGCTAGAATTTCATACTGATACTATATTTACGTTACCTTTTCTCTTTTTATATATTCTTGAGTATTTAAGTAGGTTTTCACTTCACGAAATATACTTTTTTTGACTCCCAGATCACGAAAAACTAACAATAATTCAATTCTCCGTTCTCATAATTCCCCTCTCTGGAACTATATACAGTAAAACTCCGATTAACCGAATCGGCTTAACCAAAAAAGCCTTTTTTATAAATTAATTAATTAATTATTATAGTGGACGCTTGTTTACGTTTTCGAAAAAATGCCCATAATTCCCAAGAAAAGCTGAAAATTTTCGTTCTTAAATTCTCATAATTGTTTCCTAGCTCAGTCTATTCTTAACAAAGAAAGTTGTGCAAATGATGGATACAAGATGTATGTGTAAAGGTATCTATATTTTTAAATATGTTATATATATCAATTTCTAATGGCGGGATACTTGTCTGAATAAAACTTTTATTTATTTTATTGTTTATTTATTATTTCCAAAGAAGTTATTATTTCAATTAACACATACATAATCGCGACTTCTTTCAATACCAATACCTTTAATGTAGTTTATTAATATGACATTAGTTCTTTTTTTTTATCTATACAATAGTTTCCTTACTTCACAAAAAAAAATTAAATTTTCACATTGTATTACAAATTTTGCTCATTTAAAATTGGTTCTGCTTCCTTTATTTCGATTATTCGAAGATTTAATGCATATATGTATATTCAAGGTTATTCATAAGAGAAATGTTAATACATAAAAAATTATTCATAAAATAACAACTGATTAAATAAGGGATTATTTACGAAATTTAGCGTCGTGATTTCTTGTTTCTGAAACAGTAAATAAAATGCTAGCAGTAGACGAAATTTACTTTTTTCGGTGAATCGTAGAAGTTGCTGAAATTTGTGACGAATCCCGACGATGAGAGGTGTGCTCCGGGCAGAAGGAAGAACCAAAGCAATCACCAGCATTCAGAGAGTATGACGTCAGATACCTGAAAACACGGATAAAGGCAGAAAAAGGGGAGTGAGAGAGAAAACTATATTACATCTGGACAAAAACAATTTGGCAGAATGAAAAATAGTTTCTTGGATTGCGGCTATAATCCACTATCGAGCTACCCTTTCATAGCATGTTTTGTCGTAGAATTAATGTACTTGGACCACTGCGCTTTAGGAAAAATGGTTAATTACATTTTGTCAGAAATGATTGGAATTCGATTGCGGGTCGAAAGGGTCAAACGATTTGTATTATATTTTGTGAACTAAATTATTGACCAAATTCGTTTTCTCCCAACATTTCATTTTATGCATTAAGATAAAAAATTATTTTCTTTTGCTGATCCGTACTTTTCACTTGCTTCTGAAATAAACAGTACATTTATATAAGACAGTTTCTTAAATTTACTGCTTCAAAATTGAGATGAATTTTTTGGAAAAAAAGTATGAAAATTAAATCGGAAAGACTTATATTTAAATTATCCTGATTAAATATTTAAACATGCTGAAAATTTTACGAAACATCTGTGACATTATAATTCCGTAACAAAATTCCACTTTTTTGTTGCATATATTGGGTAAAATTTATTAAAAATTAGGTTTCCATTGATTTGTACGTTACGTTCCATAATGCGGATTTCGGGAGACCAGGTTTCGCAGAAAGCTCGCGAAGGTGCTCACCTGTCTTCGTCTATTGCTGAAGCGTCCAATGGTCGAACTTCCAAAAATAGCCCTTGTCATCAATGCCCGCACAATATGCCACGTGTCCTCACCATAGGCGTACGCAGGAACTTCGTAAGAGTATTATAGGCTCAATAGGGTTTTACAGAGTTACAACTCACATATTTCTATGTTACATACACAAAATTTCATGGCAATGGGGGTTACAACTCACAGGGAACACCCCTTACGTTCGCCAATGGTACTTATCTACCATTAATAGGCTTTCTACAATGCTTAGTCGCTGGCAAGTACTTTTTTTTTATTTAACTTTGTCTCCATAAATAAGCACAACGAAACTTTCAAAACTATTTGTATGACGGAATGGGGAAATTTACAGCTCAGAATTCCGTTTTCTAATGTGATATCCATATGAAGAACTAATATAAATTTTTCACCAATAGGAGATAGGGGTTATGACACGCCACATGTTTACTAGGGTGGAGTGAAATTTTTATTTTTAATTTTTATAAGCTAGACTATGGAAAGTGTGCCATATTTCCATAGTAAGAACCCTGCAAAATCATATTAATTTCTTTCAACTCCCTGATCGCTTTTCACCTTATTAAAATAATTGGCATTTTAGTCCCTTTTATAACTTTGTAGACTGATCCAGTATGATTACAGCATGGTTTATTAAGTAGCGAAACTAAGCGAGCTACTTATTAAAAAAGTTTTATCCACCCTAAATTTACCTATACAACACACGTTAATCCCAGGATGTCCATGGTATATCCTGGGGGACATCATTTTATCCTCAGGATATCCTCAGAACATCCTGGGGATAACGTGTGTTGTGTGGGACCTGTTAACCGGCTTGAATGAGTTTGAAAATGAGCTTGAAAACAAGCTTCGGTACTAAGTTATAGGAAATAAATAAGCTTTAGCTTATTAAATAATAAATATTCTAATCCTTCCATTTTCAGAGAGCTGGCAGTTGCAAGAGACAAAGTATCGTGCGTGATATTTGGCGCTCCACGAAACCTACCGACCAATACTCTGCCGACCTACACCGATCTCATGAAGAAATATATTCAACTGCGACAAGATCTGAGGACAGACAATGGAAAATACCCATACTATTGGACATACTATCTCATAAACTATGCTATGAAGTCGAAGAGATCTGGGAAAGGGGCCTTACTTTCAACAGTAACCTACGCACAAGTGATTCAAAAACTCAGATCCTTCCACAACAAATACAACACAACCTTAAAGATCTACAAAGGGGGAAAAGGATCAACCAAATTAAGTTTCAAGGTGACTAAACTGACTATCCACTATATTGTTATATCTTTGTAATTTCGCTTAGTATTGTAAAATAAAAGGTTGCGAAGAGCGACACAAATTTTATTCAAAAGCCTTGAAATTTTTACACAGTGTTCCATTGATCTAATGGCATCTTTTGACATATCTAGCTAATTGAAATTCAAAAAATTTTTTTATCCCATTTTCAATCCACACTAATGCCTACACCTGTTATTCCACATAGAAGTATAGCTGGAATCGTCGCCTAGGGAAATCAAATACCTTAAGCTGGCTCAGAACCCTTGTACTTTTAATTGATGATGTAGTGCATATGTAATATGCTAAAAGGTTTTTAAATGCACTAAGCTGTCAGGATTTTAAATTACATTTGGAGAAACATCTTATATGTGTGGGTTTAAATGAGGCACCTTTCTTTATAGGTCTACCTGTATTAAACTTTTATTTGAACTAGAGGGAACCCTTTATCTAATTCGTAGAGAGCCGCGCAACAAGCTTTTGCTTGCTGCTCCCCTCCATTTTTAACCTATTATTGACAATGTCCTCCAAATTTAATTCAAATTTCAATTGTATCGTCCGAATGATATCGCAACAGATGTATCAACAACTACTATATATCGGTTGAATAAAATTGCCCCCTACCATTTTGTACGTAAGAAAATATCATCCCTTAATAATGAATTGCCACATTTAAAGCGCGGATTTTAATGATGAAGTGCTATGGATCATTCATTATGTTATTGTTTCGTGGTCTTGGAGTTTTTCGTGGAAAAGGCGACTAGAGGTCACTTACGTAGCAATTGAAACCTCAAGGGGGCTCAGGTTGCTATGAGGGGGCTCAAGTGGCTTTAAAGACGATTACGTAATGCAGATTTAGAGAAAATAATGTTTTGATACCCAACCGGGGGGGGCTTGAGCCTCCCCTTTCATACGCTATTGCAAGATGTCCAAATTCCTTATAAAATGGAAGGCCTTGAACTTCCATGAGCCTCTCACATAGTCCACAAAATTGGGAAAAGCAGTGAACTTATTGAGAACAAAAACAAGAATGAAATGGAAAACTAGAAAGAATAATTACTAGTTAGTTTTTAAAGTGGCAAGCGATAGTTTTTGAGATACGTTTCTCTAATGTTATTTTAAATAACGCAGGAGAAGAAATTGACGGCAAAAGCTTTAAATTATGTGTCAAATTAATTATTGTATGAAATCGAAAATGGAAGTTTATTTCTGTTTGCGTAAAATGGTATGAAACGAGAGCACATAGAAATGTTACTAAACCTAGAAAGATTCATTAAGTAATATACATGGTGATTGATTTAAATTTACTGCATTGGAATACCTACGGTAACAAAGAATTGAAACTTTTAAATAAATTGAAAATAAGGGAAGGCAAAACGCATGGCTTGTTGCCAGGCTCTCTTCCACGGAGTTGTATTCTCTAAACTATGAATTTTTTTGTCAACATACATATGCAAAATGGATGACAATTTCGAACAATCAGAAAAAGAAATTAAGACATATATAGGATTTGCTGCGTGGACTAAATATTTGATAAATATCATGTTAAAGACTTGAACATAACGATTTTGACCACGTTTAAACCATCACCAAAGATTCAATCCTGTTCAAATCTTGAAAGTACATATTTTTAACAAGAACGACCTTTCGTGTTCGTGTCATATTCAAATCTGACAGAGAACAGCCCTCATACATGGTTTTAGTCATGTAGTTCAACTCACATTTTTTATTACAGAAGACCAATGAACATTAATGCATTACAAGTAATTGCCATCACTTCTTTTCTAGTCCATTATCTATGTATATTTCATTGCTAGACAAATTTATCTGAAACTTGGCTTTTAAACCTAGATTTATCTCTTTAACAGCTTTTTATTTCAGTTAATTCGCGATATCTTTTGGGCGAAATATTCTACTTGTCCCTTTCCTGTTTTCATTATCTCCGATTCTGTCCTATATTAAAAGTAATTACTTGCATTTTTAGACAAATACTACGAATAAGGATAATTGAGATGAATATTTTATCATTGCGTGATTTCTACCTTCGTTTGATTGAGTGGTTTTCTGAAGTCAGGTTTCAGATTTTTTAGAGCACAGCTTAAATTATTATAGAGTCCTTTGTGAATTACCACTGCGGATGATTTGCATTTTCAATTTATACTAATTTGGAAGTAAATAACTTAATTTTAAATTCAGAATCTTTTTAGAACTTGTCCGAAAAACGCAACTAATATTTTATTTCTTATCCCTGCATTTTGTAGTTGCGGGTCTTTATTAATTCTCTATTCTTCTGAGCTTTTATGATACCAAAAAGACGACAAAATTAAATGTTTAGGGAATAAGATATAAATAAAATATTCCCTACTGCTCGTGATCTTAAAACGCAAAATATAATTGAAATTATTTTTACGTGAAATTTAAATGAAGACATATTAAAATTAATCGATATTACTCCCATAAGAAGAAATGTCGGACATTTCGTGATATACTCGTGTACGAATAAAAAGGAAAATACTTTTAATACTCCCATAAAAAATACTTCTTATTCTTCACTAGGATATCACGGGACAAGATCTCAAGAAGTGAAACGACATTCTTATCGTATTAGGAAACATACTTGTTCAACTATCTGATGTTCCAAAGCTTTATACAGACGTCTCTATATCGTTCAGAGGTATGGAGTACATATATCTCAAATCGTTCATCGAACGAATGAATGAATGAACGAGTTTGTCCATCTGTAACAAACGAGAAGAATCGTCCAGCGATTTTGTCATTAGACGATCGGGTACATCGAGCGATCAACGACCAAATCAATCACGATCAACCGAGAACGATTATCAATCACGATGAATAAATCAATGAAAAGTGTACAGTAAGGCTCCTAAAACAAGGGAGCTAGCGTATCCGCTATTTTGATGCCGTCGTATCACATGATCTCATTCACTGCTGTATTAAAGTTGAGTGATTTACAAGTGCGTTATTTTTAATAAAATAGGGTAAAATGGGTGGGTGTGCAGCAGTAAATCGTTCAAATTATTCGAGGAACAAACACAGAATGTTTAGATTTGCAACAGAAGCTGTGAGAAGAAGAAAACGGATTATTAATTGTCCAATGGTAAACGTTGTAATAGGAAATCGGGAGTTTACAACAAAATGCTGGTTGATGCTTCAGCCAAGAATTCTAGGAGATTTATGGATGGGGAATCAAACGTTATTACGATGATTGCAAATACAATATTTGTATGAACATTTATAAAAAATATCCTTTACCTACGTATATAGTGGATCGAGTATGTTCATGATTTTAAAACACTAAAGACGTATAATTGAATAACCTTCATTTGTACTGTTTTGTGAGACGGTAAAATTAAGTCCTCGGAATTGATGTGTTCAAAGTGATGATAGCATAACGCGCGATTTACCATTACAATATTTTAAGAACCAATGATCTGGAAGCGTGGGTAGTTTGGGCATGAAATGCGACACTATGAAATATACAGCGTTACGCATGTCAGTATGAAAGGAAAGACGGAGGGGAAAGTAAGGACCCAGCAGATGAAGGCAGTGGCTAAAAAACTAAGAGACCGGCTTGAAAAGACAAATGTAACACTTTTTCATGCATCAAGGAAGTGATGGTTATCATGAATGCCAGCATTCGTTAAGTGGATATGACACTTTGATAGTAATAGTAATAATAAGGATGAAGTTAAAGTACGTTATTTCCATAATAATTAAGAAAATTTTAATTTGAAGTCAACTAATTTAGTTTATTACCTATCAAAATACAAGAAGGAGATTGAAAATTAATTTTGATGAAAGAAGTAGGATGAAAGAAGTAATTCCCGTATATGCAAATTTAATGATATCCACATTGTTTATTGAGGGATTTGAAACTCATTTAAAAAACTTTTGAAACGATCTGTTTGCACAGTTAC
>QLNU02015270.1:122727363-122752357 GCA_006491805.2 Dysdera silvatica
CTCCTTCAATGGAGGTTGTGGAAGACTTACCCGATATGATTTTGTTTCGGATCTTACTTTTTTCCTTTGATTTAAATTTCAGTTTTGGAAAACTGTCCATTAATTGCAAGAAACTTCCATGAGGTACATCATTAAGAATGGAAACTTTAGGATCCGATAGTATTTCTCAGGTACAAACCGTTATTAGTCTTCAACAGAAGGAGAGTTGTAAAACATTCTTATTTGTGGGACACAAGTTAAATCGTTTTTAATAGCTATTTGAGTAGAGTTTCATTAAGTATGAAATGGACAGCAAAAAGCAATATAACTAATGAAACAAATCAATCTTAGCATTTTCGTGCAATTCGTAACTTATTATATATTTTTTTATATTTAATACAGCGTCTGATTTCTATGCTAAATATAATCATGTCTCCTCGGCTATGCCGCAATGGTCATTCAATCCTCACTGTTGGTTAAGCATACCAAACAGGGATCGTCACCTATTGTTCAGAAATATTTTATTTTTCAGTTTCGCGCCTTTTTGTCTGACTAGCAAGTAAGTTACATTTCCCGGAAAAGGGAAAATTGGAAATATGCAACACATACATTTGACTTAAAAGCAAAACCGATATGAATGAAGCATCGTTAAGGAAATCACGTACATGTGCAATAAGAAGAAACTAATAAAAATTTGCACTGAATAGAGAGGTAAAATACACGATTTCTCTTCAGAAGCAAATTAAAATCTTTAGCAACGATGCAAAAACCAATTCTTATTTTTTTAGGAGACAATCACTTCCTAAAGATAAAAGTAATTGTAAGGTAAGTGTGATTAAGATAGCTTATAATTCTTAAACCACGTTCTCTGACTTTTTGTGTTCTCGGTAAATCGGAAAGCATGCTATTAATGAACGCAAAACACTACAAATAAAGGTTTTTTAATATATTTTTTTTTTGTATCGGAAAATGATTTTCTGGTTAATTTCCTCGGTAATTTTCCCCCTGAGCCTAATTTACTGGGACGATAATGTTCAGTTAACGATTTTTTTTCCTCCTTAAGAAATTACTAATATCATTTCCGGAAACTTCATTATTGATCTAATTTGATGCTTTGCATCCAGTTTATTTTCTTTCAAAAATTCTTTCTGCTTTAAATTCTTATTTTGCATGTATGAGTGGCATTGTTTCGAGATCAGAGTAAAATTATCGGAATTATTTCGTCTGATCTGGATAATATCCTTTCTAATTCCAAAATTAAGAATAAATGCTGATTTTATATTTTAAGGATGTTTAAAGTATTTATAGAAATCAAATTGAATAGTTTATTTAAACTCATTTTATTAATTACACATAGTTATTTATACTTTTAACAGGTAATTGTTTTAGAGTAGATCCTGTTTATTATAAGTCTGCATTTAGTCAACATTTAGTTGTACATTTCAATACATATATGTAATCGTATATTTAAATCTATATTAGTATATACATTATATTTAAAAATTATTGAAAAAATATTATTTAAAATTAGAATATATATATATATATAAATTTACAGCGTGGTAAATGCTGGAAGTAACGATCCCAAGAACTTCGTTATTAAAAAGATAATGAACGCAATAAAATGGGTTATTATACTGCGGGGTAAATGTACGTACTGTACCGCAAAATGTGCGACTGAATATGTAGAACAATATATTACGTTAGGACATCAAAATTAATGGGTACGCAACTGTACAGAAGGTATTTGTCTACGTGTGTGTCAATGAAATACGACGCTCTTCTATTAACGTTTTGTTTTTATTTACTAAAAAGTAAATAAAAACAAAATGCCTGTTAAAGAAAACAAATGTCTGATTTTAGAATTCGTCCAGCTCACCTCATCGATTTTACTGAAATTAAAGCTGGACATAAATAAATTTTAGAAATAAATCTGTCAAATTTTTAGATCATAAAATTAAATTAAATTAGATATTGCTTGTTTGAACGTCTTTACTATGACGGGGTTGAAAACACAGGAAATATCAACGTCTCGTTGTTTGTAACTCAACAACCAAAACATCTGTTGATCATTTCTGATTATGTCAGAAAAAAGCATACTGAACACATGTAAATAATATTATCCTATAGGGCAAAAGACGAAAGTGGTGAATAAAATCATCGTTTGTAAATTTACGTACAAATTTGAGATATATTATTTTCAAGCATGTCACCTAGTGTACTTATGGAAGATACATAAAGTAGCATATTGGAAAATTAACAACCTGATTGATTGCTTGGATGTGGAGATATTGCATTAAAAATTGCTCTCAAACGTAAAATCATGGAAGTGTCCTAAATTCATACTGAGATAACGGAAAGCGAACATCTTGAATTCGACTTCTTTCTGTATCATTAGTAAGATCAGAGTACGAGCTACCAACATAAAGTTTGTTCATCGCGGACTCGATTCTGCTAAGCCATAAAAATTGGGGTCCAAAATTCCAATAAAAAATGCAATTAGAGTTTGTGCGTGTGCTGTGTTAGTTTGTGCATCAACAACTTAACGGCAGATCTAGGGGTAGATTTGTGATTTTTCCCCCTACAGGCTCATACGTTTTGCTGCCTTCTCTTGTTAAAATATAACAACAGAGGAGTAACTAAGGCCTTGGGGTCTTTATCAAACTTTTATTTGGACAACCTTAGTAATCTCGAATTCATCTTTTCGCGAGTTTCACGAATTTGACACCTTTTGAATATCTTCCTTCATTAATACAGAGCCAAACCTCCGAATATAACATCTAAAATTTGTCATAAAAGTTAGTTAAATAAAAAATTTAATCTTTATAAAAGAAATATAAAAAAGCATAGTAATTTTTGACAATGATTTGTGCCGTTGTTTTCTGTACTCATTCAAGTGCTAATGAAAAAAAGATCGAACTTAAGATGACACATTTTTTGATAAGTGACGCTGATACCAGGTCAGTTTTGACAATTTTGTGTTAGAGAGCAAATTTTTCGTTCAGTATCTCCATATAAAATTAAAAAATAAGGCTGATAATTTTATTGTACACTGACTTGTATATCTTTCATAAATACACCAAATGACATCGTTCTATATTTGTCCATTCTAAAAATATTAAACCTCAAATTGTATGAATTTGCGCACGGAGCCTTATTGACGGTTTTCACCATTTATCCTGCAAATCAGGGCCGACAAGAGGGAGGCAACAGTGACTGCGGTCCGGGGGGGGTCCATGGGTTGAAGTCTAGGGTTCCGCGCTGGTTGCGGTGGGACCGGTGCCCCCCCCCCCATCTGCTACTTGGAAGGCCAGAAAAATAGTTCTCTAAATTCAGATTAGTAAGATTTTGTACACTTTTAATGTACATATAGTTCTTTTAATTGTTCTTCATTAGATTGTCTGAATTATTGAAAAAGAAATAATAGCAGATTACGTTGGTTTCTTTTTTCAGCAGTGATTTTGTAAAATAATTAAGTAATAAGTAAGTAAGTAAAAAAAAATGAGTTCTTACATTTTGTTCATCTGGGGGCTCAACCCCCCCCCTCCCCCCCAAAAAAAAATAAAGAAAAATTGCCCCTCGAAGTGAGCACGCGGGCTCGCGTTGGCTCTTGGCACCTGTGCTGCAAAGGTCTGTCTTTTGCATGTTCAGCGATGTAGTTTTACGATTTACAATAAAACATTGAATTAAAATCGTCATTTTCAGATCAATAACTTTTATGTGCGGTTGCCGAGTTACAAGTACTGAAACCTTGCATGGGCTCTTGGTTTTCAACCCCATTGTAGAAGAGACATTTAAACAGAAAACTATATCTCCTTGGATATTTATATTACGACCAACGAACTTGCAAATGTTCATTTATAACATTTATCGACATCTAGTTAAAATTCCAATGAAATCGAAAGTAATTAAGCACAGTCTATTCACTAATCCATACGTAATCTGGATTCAATTACACAATCAATGAGCATTAATTTGAAATTTCGACAGCGGAAATTAAAATTCTTTCTCTTTTCCGCAAATAAGCAAACGACAATATCGAAATACTAATCTGTTTCGAAAACAATTTCGAAAGGCAACTCTCCAAAAAAAATTCGAAACCACAGCTTCGAATTGAATTTTCGAATAAAGTGAACCGATAAATTCGAAACGACGTCCCATTCTCACGAAATGGCGTTTGCTTCCTTCAGCAAATTAAAATGTCGCTAGCGCGCTCGGCAAATAAACTAAAATTATTTTTCTTTTCCTTCCAAATAAACAAAATTATTGCCGGCTTTGACTTCGAAAGCGAAACGAAAAATTGCGATAAGACAGCAGAAAACTCGATTCGGATAGTCGGCTTAAAAAAGGGCGCTTTTTTACGACAAGTAAAGTGGAGAGAACGTTATTCTCTTTGTTCCGGGCGTACTAAAAACAAAAAGCGAAAAGAGTCAATAGTTTTAGCGGTTCAAATTTATTGTCTGGCATTTTAGTAGCTTTTTATGTTCAGTTTGTATATCGTTAGCCGGCCATTATGATCATTGTTCCAGTATTATTTTAAAATACTAGTTGCGACGTCAGCAGAAACCGAGGCTTTTACCGCAAATTGAAATATTTTATTCCTGGCACAAGGCATTTCCTATGACTATCTATCAAATGTAAGAGCAGTTTCAGTCTTTTAATTCACCTGTTAGTACCATTATTAAACGACTAAGTCCTCAAGTGGATAAAAAGCAACAGAATTCCCATCCGGAAGCGTACATGTGTATATAGTAACTTTAGAATAATACAAATTAAGCATTAATAAAATCAGGGCTGGAGTTGGGCGGGAGCCCACTGGAGCCCAGCTTCGGTACTTCATTATTTCTGAGAATTATTTATATATTAGCCGGAGCCCGTACAGTGCCATAATAACCAAAAATTATGAATGTCATGAAAAAGTAATAAATTTGTGATTAGTGTCATGTATTTTGTTGTCCAGAAAAATGGACATAAACAATTGATATGGTTTATCGATTCTTTTGCAGCCATTCGATTGTTTCATCGATTTTTAATAATATTAGGTCCCCCTACACCTTTTTTTGTTAGAAACTGAGCTCTGATAAAAGTTCAGGAAATTATATGGAAACAGCAGTGTTGACCTCTACAATGGTGTCATCAGAGGTAGCACAACATCTTGGTCAGAAATTTACAAGAAGGGTAGGCCATGGGAGAATTAGTAAACGATTAATTTGTATTCTCTTAGTTTAGCGGAGTTATATTTATAATATATTTATATTCACAAGTTATACAGTGTGTTCATAAAAGAGTATACAACTTCAAATTTCATTAGCATGGGAAATATAATAGCTAGAAACTTATTTTTTTAACTCTGTGGCAACAGTCCAAATTTTTGTCTGGATAGCTAGAATGTCTCCACGTGATGCATAGTGCACATGTGTTCATAATAGAACATGAAAGACATAGAAATAGGGAGACAGATTGGATGTGATGGCTCGACAAAATGACCATCCCGTTTTCCTTACGAAAAAACTGACCGCTACTGGCTCCGAAATTGTACGGACGTCCTTTCCTTTCAGTCCGGGATTCGTGGGCCTTGGTTTCTGATAGTGTCCCCGCGGTTGTTGGCGTTGCGGAGAGCCTTGACTCTTCCCATGAGTGCATGGGACATTGGTCATGCCGCTGGATTGGGGTGGATTGGTGGCTGCGCACTAAGCCCTCGGCTGTTCTGCGATGCCCAGCACCCGTATTTCGAGGCTTGGTGGGCTCCTGTAGCAGCATCGGTAAGCCTCGGATGAGCTTCCGTGTCATCCACCGGTCGCTGTCGCTCCTCGGGAAGGATCGATCGTGGAGCGGTCCACGGTAGACGTCAAGTGATGACAACTGTCCGAGCGGTACCTCTCTGTATGTCGGTGATTATCGACTTTCCCCACTCCCCCCTTTTTTCCCCCCAGCCTCATAGGCTGTTGGTTCGCAAAACATTTACACCTGTCTGGGATTACAATGCCGCCTTCGGTGGCCACCCTTTCCAATTTTCCCCTGCACACACAAGCAAGCAACCCTGTTTTCCTAACATTATCCCTTCTAATTTCTTTCTATGTGGATTTATAAAGGACATGATGTTCACAATCAATGTAATCTATTGATATGTTTAAACAGCGCATTAACAAAGCTATCGTCAGTGTAATCCGACATTTTTCAGCGAACTAAATGGAGTTAAACTTTCGTTTAAATACTTTCACAAGAAACAAAATATAACACGTTTATATATTCTAACTATGAAGTAAAAACTTTGACTATTGTTACGTGCTTTTAAGTTTTAGAGTTAAGTGCTTTTAAGTTTCTAGCTATCGTAATCTCGATGCAAATAAAATTTGAAGTTGTATACTACTACTTTTATGAACACCTTGTACACTGAAGCGTTAAAATCATCGTAAAGGCAATAAGTTGAGAAAACCTCATCAGAAATTACCAATGGCCAAATAAAAACTTTTATATGTATTATCTATTTTACAGCATACGGTGGAAAAAGTATTTACATACTGTAAATTCAAAATGTATCGTACTATATATTTTGAGAAGATTACATTTTGTGCATCCACGTTTCCTGTCTCATACTAAAATTATGCTTTAAGCATTTTCTTGGTCTATACTGCTTTAAATTCCAAGGGTCGAAAATGGAAGAAAAAATGACCTTCTTTGCCTCGACTCACCAACCTTCAGGTTTGGGTCCTAACGCTCTACCAAATGGCATACTAGAGATAGCCATTCACAGTTTTAACGTCGTACCTATACAGTACCTAATTGAGAAATTCAGCATCAAAGAAAGATCCATGAGAGAATTAAATAGATGGAATTAATTTCTGGACATCGACATTACTTAACTTAAACTAAATAACTTTTCAATCATGCTACCGGGGAAACAGAAATAAACCTCTTTAACAAATACAGCATAATTACGTAACTGCGAAAAAAATACATGTAAAATACAGAGTGGATCAAAAAAATATTGCGCGTTTTCATTCTGCTATGAATACAAATTTTAATGAAACAAAAGGGAAGTTCTGTCATGCCTCAGTAATACTGTGCCCTGTTAAATAATCCGCTAATAGGAGTTGAACTTACAACTGTGTAAAAAGAGAGGGTACGCTTATGGACTAACTGCTCACTGTAGTTCGAGGATTGGTTCCCTAGATCTTAAGAGGTTGAGAGTCCTCGAAAAAGTATGTTCACTCTATTCTATGGTAGCGTAACTGTAGGACATTCCTCGAAGGGTTGGCTGGACCCTCTTAAAGGGCGTATACCTTGGAGATTCAGAGGGGCACCGGCTCAGTGTGCTCCTACATTTATTCATCGCGTTACTGTTCCGGGTTCGAATCCCAATGACGTAGTAGGACACGCCATTTTCTACTCACCATATTCCGAAACATCAATTTAGAATTTTTAAAATCATTGGAAATATGCAAGCATAGATTACATGGATTAGAGTATATATATATATGTAAAATTTCAATTTATGGGGGGTATCGGGCTCCATGGGTCCATATAATTTTATGCATATGGTCCACGCTTATGGCAGCATATGCGCGGATTCCTTGGAAAACCGTAGGTCCCTGATCATGATATTTTCGACCCTGCCTCCTAAAAGCGCAAAACAGACAAACAAAAACGGGAATCTATTTCATACTGCAAGAAATAGGCAACATTTTAAGAACGGGTAAAAATGAAAAAATTGTACATTTTGATATCCCTGAGTTTTTTGGAAAGCCAATACATCTATAAAATTGATTATATTTCTTTCAAATAATTTTGATATATGTTTCATAAAAATCAAGCAAATATCTTATAATGAAATGTAGAAAAGGGCGGAAATTTACCGAAAGAAACTATCTAAAAGAAGAAAAGAGTTGTAGAGGCGTTTGTTTTCTCTACCTAAATATACTCTCTAGTACGTACCGAAAACTGGAATGATAAAAATTAGATGGCATTTAAAAGCAGATTCTGTTTTTCTCTATTGTTAAATAATTTAGATGCAACAACTTTAACTTCAAAAATGTGACTTTCAAATTAGGCACAGCGCACTAGAAAAACAAGCAATTCCTGTGGTTCGTTAACAAGTCTAATTAATATGTAAATTATCCATTTATCTTAGAAACTCTCATCAGGGAACCGCTTTTTCAATTCTATTAGAAAAAGAAAAGTAACTGTGCAAACAGATCGTTTCAAAAGTTTTTTAAATGAGTTTCAAATCCCTCAATAAACAATGTGGATATCATTAAATTTGCATATACGGGAATTACTTCTTTCATCCTACTTCTTTCATCAAAATTAATTTTCAATCTCCTTCTTGTATTTTGATAGGTAATAAACTAAATTAGTTGACTTCAAATTAAAATTTTCTTAATTATTATGGAAATAACCTACTTTAACTCCATCCTTATTATTACTATTACTATCAAAGTGTCATATCCACTTAACGAATGTTGGCATTCATGATAACCATCACTTCCTTGATGCATGAAAAAGTGTTACATTTGTCTTTTCAAGCCGGTCTCTTAGTTTTTTAGCCACTGCCTTCATCTGCTGGGTCCTTACTTTCCCCTCCGTCTTTCCTTTCATACTGACATGCGTAACGCTGTATATTTCATAGTGTCGCATTTCATGCCCAAACTACCCACGCTTCCACATCATTGGTTCTTAAAATATTGTAATGGTAAATCGCGCGTTATGCTATCATCACTTTGAACACATCAATTCCGAGGACTTAATTTTACCGTCTCACAAAACAGTACAAATGAAGGTTATTCAATTATACGTCTTTAGTGTTTTAAAATCATGAACATACTCGATCCACTATATACGTAGGTAAAGGATATTTTTTATAAATGTTCATACAAATATTGTATTTGCAATCATCGTAATAACGTTTGATTCCCCATCCATAAATCTCCTAGAATTCTTGGCTGAAGCATCAACCAGCATTTTGTTGTAAACTCCCGATTTCCTATTACAACGTTTACCATTGGACAATTAATAATTCGTTTTTTTCTTCTTACAGGATCTGTTACAAATCTAAACATTCTGTGTTTATTCCTCGAATAATTTGAACGATTTACTGCTGCACACCCACCCATTTTACCCTATTTTATTAAAAATAACGCACTTGTAAATCACTCAACTTTAATACAGCAGTGAATGAGATCATGTGATACGACGGCATCAAAATAGCGGATACGCTAGCTCCCTTGTTTTAGGAGCCTTACTGTACACTTTTCATTGATTTATTCATCGTGATTGATAATCGTTCTCGGTTGATCGTGATTGATTTGGTCGTTGATCGCTCGATGTACCCGATCGTCTAATGACAAAATCGCTGGACGATTCTTCTCGTTTGTTACAGATGGACAAACTCGTTCATTCATTCATTCGTTCGATGAACGATTTGAGATATATGTACTCCATACCTCTGAACGATATAGAGACGTCTGTATAAAGCTTTGGAACATCAGATAGTTGAACAAGTATGTTTCCTAATACGATAAGAATGTCGTTTCACTTCTTGAGATCTTGTCCCGTGATATCCTAGTGAAGAATAAGAAGTATTTTTTATGGGAGTATTAAAAGTATTTTCCTTTTTATTCGTACACGAGTATATCACGAAATGTCCGACATTTCTTCTTATGGGAGTAATATCGATTAATTTTAATATGTCTTCATTTAAATTTCACGTAAAAATAATTTCAATTATATTTTGCGTTTTAAGATCACGAGCAGTAGGGAATATTTTATTTATATCTTATTCCCTAAACATTTAATTTTGTCGTCTTTTTGGTATCATAAAAGCTCAGAAGAATAGAGAATTAATAAAGACCCGCAACTACAAAATGCAGGGATAAGAAATAAAATATTAGTTACATACAGGAATAAATATATTGAGTTCAGTGTAAATAAAAAGAACATTTATTTTTATTAGTGGTCGGATCGGTGATACCCCTAAAATCGTCACCAGGGGCGCCGAGAGCCAATTGCGGGCGCCAAGTTCATTTCGACCGGATCCATGACCCCTACCCTGGGCAGTGGTATAGATATTTTTGCAGGGCTGGTTCCCCGGATCATAGGTCCTACAAAGCGCGGGGCCCCCAGACTTTATCAGGGCCCCCGTGTTGCAGCAACTGCTGTGCCCCCACCCCCACTCTCTCTGCGGCTCTGATCGCTACAAATGCGTTGGATAGCATAAACGCCTGGACGATATAATGATGTGTGAATACAGCCTTGGAAAGTTGGATGGTATCATTTTGCCAATGCCCCTATGGCGTTATTGTACAGCTCGGAATTTGATAATCGCACAGTAAAGCGTGATTAATGCTTTTCTTTGAAAAGTAGATTTGAAACAAGCTCCCTTCCCTTTAGGGCATTTATATATCCATCAAAATTAGGCATTGCTTCTTAGAAATGACGTCATTTCGTTGTAATCTTTCTTCATTGAAATTCCAAACGACTGATTACAATAACATTTTCCGGGACATGAAAAGTAGGGAATAATTTTCGTATCTTTTATTTCTTAGATATTCAAATTTTCTGGCTTGTCTGGTATTATATGAGCTTAAAAGAAGCGAGGATGTTAAGTTAAACTTAACTAATGAAGACGAATAAACAGCGGATGAGATGATTAGAAATTAAATACTGATTAAACTCTTGCAGGATAATTTCCAAAAAGAGTTTGAATTTGGAATATCATTAATTACTTTCAAATTTGTATAAATTTGAAATGTAAATGACTGCCAACGCGCACCTTATGCACGATTTGCCATGGTATAATTCAGTCTCTAATAGATCTCAAACCTTTTCCTAGAAAATAATATTTTGGATCGAGCACAAACACCACACAATGACGTATTTTTCATTCAAAATATCCTTATTCCTGGCCTTTGCATAAACGTAGATAATCGCTCTTACAATGAAACAGCAATCAGAAAGAATGAAAACAGAAAGAATGGTGAAATTCTCAGTAAAAATGTGGTAAATTATTGACATGGCGAGTTAGGTTTGGATAAATTTGCCCAATAATGAAATGTGTGAAGGTAACGAAACTGATGGAAATGACTCTCTATAAATCAATTTCCAATTTCCTCTTATACATTAAACGAGTCAAGCAATATGAGTTCGTTGAACCATTGCAGTTATGACACGTATTTGTTCTTGCATGAAGAAAACAACTAAACTAATTTCCATTCTGTTTAAGACCGTTATACTCCATATCAGTTTCCATATGATTCCCATCAAATCTTGAACTTGGAGATGAAATCTTATTCAGAAAGAGTTTTCCTTCCAAGTTCGAAATTACTAGTTTCAATTGGTTTCATATCTACATGCATATTATGATTATTAGTTGCGATTAAAAAAACGGGTGGAATCAGGAAACAGAATCTATACAACTCATTTTCGGTTATAATCTTATTATCTTTGCTAATTCTCGGTATCTCCAGAGATGAATTTCGGGCGGCTCGAGTGGTTTTATCTATTTCTATGCCAACGATTTCAAAAGGCAACTTTCTGAAAATTTTCGAAACAAGAACTGTAAATTGAGGTTTCAAATGAAATGATCAAATAAATTTGTAACCGTGTCCATTCTCACGAAATGGCGGTTGCTTCCTTTCGCAAATTAAAATGTCGCTAGCGTATATGACAAATAAACTGCAATTATTTATCTTCTCATTTCAAATAAACAAGAATTATTGCCGGCTTTGGCTTCGAAACCTGAACGAAGAATTGAGATAAGACTTCCAAAACTCTATTCGAATAGTGAGCTTTAAATGGTCGCTCTTTTACGACTAGCAAACTGGAGCGAACGTTATTTACTTCGTTTCCAGCGAACGAAAAGCAAAAAAAGAAAGACCCGACGTTTTCATCGTTTCAAATTTATCGTTTGGATTTTATTAGTCCTTTACTTTCAGTTTGTAAACCGGTAGGAGTCCTTTGTGATCATTTACTTAGGAATTTTTTTTCAATTAATAGATGCAATAACAGCAAACATCGATGAGTTCAAAATAAGTTGAAATATATTTTATCCTTCTTGGAATAATATATTCTTTCGATTTCCTATCACCATTCATTGAAAAATAGAGTATCACCAGTCTTTTAATTCATCTATTATAGGTGATGTTTAATGTTTAAATCCTCGGTTGATTACAAGTAATAAAAATGACCGATGATAGCATCTATATGCAAAGCGCATTTAAGAATAATTCAGAGTAATCATTAATAAAATTATCTGTTCATAAAAGGCTAAATAATCTAATCTTTCGGATGTTATAAATTCAAGAATGGCCTGAAACTGACAAGATGGGTACAAAGCCGTAGATGGACGCTTTTTCCAATGGGGCTTTGAAATGAGAACTTCTATTTTGATTTTTTGTGTTTTATACATATGGGAAATTGTCTCAAAAAATAAAATACTACTACGGCTTTTATATTCTCCTCCATTATTATTTACACCAATTATTATACCATAATATCATCAATTTCACCATTCTCGTGTATAACTGACATATATTGCTCACAGCATATACTGTTCAAGACGTATCAGATGTTAAATATATAAACTTTTATTATATTATTATTTCATAAAGTCCACTGAGAAAATGTTGAAAAGAGCTTGCTTACCAGAAAAATTTTAGTGGTCACGATCATATCGGATAAAAGTGGATTCCCTACATCGAAAACTTATTACACGCTTCTGCTCTCCCCCAAAAAATATAAAATTCTAATGCAATAGAAAAATAGTCTATTTCCTATTGCATGGGAAGACGAAATTTTGAAAACGAGAAAAAATAAAAAAAGCAGATTACATTTTGGTGTTCCATACTTTCCTTCAGTCGATGTTTTTACGATATTTGATTATAAAACTATTAGATGTCTTGCAATTATTTTTACACATATCGTATAAAAAACACGAAAATGGATAATACCATAAAATGAAAATAGAATCCATTTTCTATTTTGTTGCATATAATTTAAATGCAACAATTTTAGCTTAAAAAATGAAATTTTCAAATTAATTGCAGCTTAAGTTAGTTTACCGTAAAAGCAAAAAAAAATCTGTCGTTCGTTAGCGACGCTATAGTGAGTATGCAAATGATTTAACCATCATAGAACTTTTTTACCACCAGCGAATCTTTTATCAATGCCATTAAAAATATAAAGAGACTGCGCAAACAGACGGTTTACATTTTTTAGCTGAATTCAAAGCACTCATTAAATATTGAAATTACCATTAAATTTGCATATAGACGAAATACTTTTGTTGATTACCTTCGTCTGAAAATTTTGTCAGTTTCCTTCCGGTCCTTAAATAGATAAGAAAAGAAAGAAAAGGACTACATCATCAATTTGACCTGCTGCCCTTTTCTGTGAAAACAGAGAAATTTGATTTGCCTAATTCATTAATCCTTAACACCCCTTAACACCTGCAATGACATAGCACTTTGAACCTGTAATGTAATTACAATGTCACCTTTACGAATCTAAAATGTAGGTACAATGTTACCTTTACAATGAACCTGAAATGTAACGTTGTAATTACGTTACAGTCAAAGTGCTATGTCATTGCAAGGGAGTTAAGAACTAATGATATGGACAAGCAATCTTCTCTGTCTTCACAGATGAAGGCAGCAGGTCAAATTGTATAAAATCCCTTGCTTCCCTTTTTCATCTATTTAAAGGACTTAATGAAAGTGACAAAATTTTCAGACGAAGGTAAGGAAACCAAAGTATTTCTTCTACATACAAATTTCGTCTATATGCAATTACAACATGTGACACTTAACATTTTCAGGCCCTAAATATTTTTTGCATATCTGCCGTCTTTAATAAAACTGTAAATGTGAACGTTTTCATTTTTGCAGATTTTTGAACCAGGAATAAATATATTGAGTTCAGTGTAAATAAAAAGAACATTTATTTTTATTAGTGGTCGGATCGGTGATACCCCTAAAATCGTCACCAGGGGCGCCGAGAGCCAATTGCGGGCGCCAAGTTCATTTCGACCGGATCCATGACCCCTACCCTGGGCAGTGGTATAGATATTTTTGCAGGGCTGGTTCCCCGGATCATAGGTCCTACAAAGCGCGGGGCCCCCAGACTTTATCAGGGCCCCCGTGTTGCAGCAACTGCTGTGCCCCCACCCCCACTCTCTCTGCGGCTCTGATCGCTACAAATGCGTTGGATAGCATAAACGCCTGGACGATATAATGATGTGTGAATACAGCCTTGGAAAGTTGGATGGTATCATTTTGCCAATGCCCCTATGGCGTTATTGTACAGCTCGGAATTTGATAATCGCACAGTAAAGCGTGATTAATGCTTTTCTTTGAAAAGTAGATTTGAAACAAGCTCCCTTCCCTTTAGGGCATTTATATATCCATCAAAATTAGGCATTGCTTCTTAGAAATGACGTCATTTCGTTGTAATCTTTCTTCATTGAAATTCCAAACGACTGATTACAATAACATTTTCCGGGACATGAAAAGTAGGGAATAATTTTCGTATCTTTTATTTCTTAGATATTCAAATTTTCTGGCTTGTCTGGTATTATATGAGCTTAAAAGAAGCGAGGATGTTAAGTTAAACTTAACTAATGAAGACGAATAAACAGCGGATGAGATGATTAGAAATTAAATACTGATTAAACTCTTGCAGGATAATTTCCAAAAAGAGTTTGAATTTGGAATATCATTAATTACTTTCAAATTTGTATAAATTTGAAATGTAAATGACTGCCAACGCGCACCTTATGCACGATTTGCCATGGTATAATTCAGTCTCTAATAGATCTCAAACCTTTTCCTAGAAAATAATATTTTGGATCGAGCACAAACACCACACAATGACGTATTTTTCATTCAAAATATCCTTATTCCTGGCCTTTGCATAAACGTAGATAATCGCTCTTACAATGAAACAGCAATCAGAAAGAATGAAAACAGAAAGAATGGTGAAATTCTCAGTAAAAATGTGGTAAATTATTGACATGGCGAGTTAGGTTTGGATAAATTTGCCCAATAATGAAATGTGTGAAGGTAACGAAACTGATGGAAATGACTCTCTATAAATCAATTTCCAATTTCCTCTTATACATTAAACGAGTCAAGCAATATGAGTTCGTTGAACCATTGCAGTTATGACACGTATTTGTTCTTGCATGAAGAAAACAACTAAACTAATTTCCATTCTGTTTAAGACCGTTATACTCCATATCAGTTTCCATATGATTCCCATCAAATCTTGAACTTGGAGATGAAATCTTATTCAGAAAGAGTTTTCCTTCCAAGTTCGAAATTACTAGTTTCAATTGGTTTCATATCTACATGCATATTATGATTATTAGTTGCGATTAAAAAAACGGGTGGAATCAGGAAACAGAATCTATACAACTCATTTTCGGTTATAATCTTATTATCTTTGCTAATTCTCGGTATCTCCAGAGATGAATTTCGGGCGGCTCGAGTGGTTTTATCTATTTCTATGCCAACGATTTCAAAAGGCAACTTTCTGAAAATTTTCGAAACAAGAACTGTAAATTGAGGTTTCAAATGAAATGATCAAATAAATTTGTAACCGTGTCCATTCTCACGAAATGGCGGTTGCTTCCTTTCGCAAATTAAAATGTCGCTAGCGTATATGACAAATAAACTGCAATTATTTATCTTCTCATTTCAAATAAACAAGAATTATTGCCGGCTTTGGCTTCGAAACCTGAACGAAGAATTGAGATAAGACTTCCAAAACTCTATTCGAATAGTGAGCTTTAAATGGTCGCTCTTTTACGACTAGCAAACTGGAGCGAACGTTATTTACTTCGTTTCCAGCGAACGAAAAGCAAAAAAAGAAAGACCCGACGTTTTCATCGTTTCAAATTTATCGTTTGGATTTTATTAGTCCTTTACTTTCAGTTTGTAAAGCGGTAGGAGTCCTTTGTGATCATTTACTTAGGATTTTTTTTTCAATTAATAGATGCAATAACAGCAAACATCGAGGAGTTTAAAATAAGTTGAAAAATATTTTATCCTTCTTGGAATAATATATTCTTTCGATTTCCTATCACCATTCATTGAAAAATAGAGTATTACCAGTCTTTTAATTCATCTATTATAGGTGATGTTTAATGTTTAAATCCTCGGTTGATTACAAGTAATAAAAATGACCGATGATAGCATCTATATGCAAAGCGCATTTAAGAATAATTCAAAGTAATCATTAATAAAATTATCTGTTCATAAAAGGCTAAATAATCTAATCTTTCGGATGTTATAAATTCAAGAATGGCCTGAAACTGACAAGATGGGTATAAAGCCGTATCTGGACGCTTTTTCCAATGGGGCTTTGGAATGAGAACTTCTATTTTGATTTTTTGTTTTTATACATATGGGAAATTGCCCCAAAAAATAAAATACTACTACGGCTTTTATATTCTCCTCCATTATTATTTACAACAATTATTATACTATAATATCATCAATTTCACCATCCCCGTGTATAAGTGACATATATTGCTCACAGCATATACTGTTCAAGACGTATCAGATGTTAAATATATAAACTTTTATTATATTATTATTTCATAAAGTCCACTGAGAAAATGATGAAAAGAGCTTGCTTACCAGAAAAATTTTAGTGGTCACGATCGTATCGGATAAAAGTGGATTCCCTACATCGAAAACTTATTACACGCTTCTGCTCTCCCCCAAAAAATATAAAATTCTAATGCAATAGAAAAGGAATCTATTTCCTATTGCAAGGAAAGACGAAATTTTGAAAACGAGAAAAAGTAAAAAAAGCAGATTACATTTTGGTGTTCCATACTTTCCTCCAGTCAATGTTTTTACGATATTTGATTAGAAAACGATTAGATGTCTTGTAATTACTTTTACATATATCTTATAAAAATCACAAAAATGGATAATAGCATAAAATGAAAATAGAATGCATTTTCAGTTTTGCTGCATATAATTTAAATGCAACAATTTTAACTTAAAAAATTAGATTTTCAAATTAATTGCAGCTTAAGTTAGTTTACTGTAAAAGCAAAAAAATCTGTGGTTCGTTAGCGACGCTATAATGAGTATGCAAATGATTTAATTATCTTAGAACCTTTCTACAACCAGCGAATCTTTTATCAATTCCATTAAAGATACAAAGAAACTGCGCAGACAGATGGTTTACATTTTTTTGTCTGCGTTCAAAGCCCTCATTAAATATTGAAATTATCATTAAATTTGCATATAAATGAAATACTTTTGTTTATTACCTTCGTCTGAAAATTTTGTCAGTTTCCTTCTGGTCTTTAAATAGATAAGAAAGGAAAGAAAAGGATTATATCTTCAATTTGACCTGGCTATCTTATTCTGTGAAAACAGGAAAGCTCCGTTTGCCTATTTCATTAGTCCTTAACACCCCTGCAATGACATAGCACTTTGAACCTGTAATGTTGTTACAATCACACCTTTACAAGGAATCTGAAATGTAAGTACAATGTTAGTTTTACAATGAACCTGAAATGTAACATTGTAATTAGATTAAAGTCAAAGTGCTATGTCATTGCAAGTGAGTTTAATATTAATTACATGGACAATCGAAGCTTCTCTGTCGTCACAGAAGAAGGCAGCAAGTTAGTTTGTATAAAATCCCTAGCTTTCTTTTCTTATCTATTTAAAGGACTATGGGAAAGTGACAAGATTTTCAGACGAAGGTAATGAAACAAAAGCATTTCTTCTATATTGCAAATTTCGTCTATATGCAATTATCATATCTGACACTTAACGTTTTTCTAAATATTTTTTTCGTCTTTAATAAGAGTGTCAATGTAAACATCTTCACTTTTGCAGATTTTTAAGCCAGCAATCTATTGAGTTCAATGTAAATAAAAAGGACATAAATTTTTATTAGTGGTCGGATCGGTGATACCCCTAAAGTCGTCACCACGGGCGCCGAGAGCCAATTGCGGGCGCCAAGTTCACTTCGACCGAATCTATGACACCTACCCTGGGCAGTGGTATAGATATTTTTGCAGGGCTGGGTCCCCGCATCATAGGTCCTACACAGCGCGGGGCCCCCAGACTTTATCAGGGCCCCCGTGTTGCAGCAACTGCTGTGCCCCCCCCACTCTCTCGGCGGCTCTGATCGCGACAAATGCGTTGGATAGCATAAACGCCTGGACGATATAACGATGTCTAAATACAGCCTTGGTAAGTTGAGTGGTATTATTTTGCCAATGTCCCTATGGCGTTATTGTACCGCTCGGAATTTGATAATCACACAGTAAAGCGTGATTAATGCTTTTCTTTGAAAAGTAGATTTGAAACAAGCTCCCTTCCCTTTAGGGCATTTATATATCCATCAAAATTAAGCATTGCTTCTTAGAAATGACGTCATTTCGTTGTAATTTTTCTTCATTGAAATTCCAAATGACTAATTACAATAACATTTTCCGGGATATGAAAAGTAGGGAATAATTTTCGTATCTTTTATTTCTTAGATATTCAAATTTTCTGGATTGTCTTGTATTGTAAGGGCTTAAAAGAAGCGAGGAAGTTAAGTTAAATTTTTAACTAATGAAGACGAATAAGCAGCGGATGAGATGATGAGAAATTAAATACTGATTAAACTCTTCCAGGATAATTTTCAAAAAGAGTTTGGATTTGGAATATCACTAATTACTTTCAAATTTGTATAAATTTGAAATGCAAATCACTATCAACGCTTACCTTAAACACAGTTTGCCATAGTTTAATCCAGGCTCCCAGGTTTAGCCCATCTCAAACCTTTTCCTAGAAAATAATATTCTGGATCGAGCACAAACACCACACAATGACGGATTTTTCATTCAAGATATCGTTATTCCTGGCCTTTGCATAAACGTAGATAATCGCTCTTATTATGAAACAGCAATCACAAAAAATGAAAACAGAAAACAATGTGAAAATACTCAATAAAAGTTTGGAAAATTATTGACATAGCTAGTTAGGTTCAAATCTGATTACCTAATCATTCATTATTAGTCGATTAAATTAAACATTTTTCTGTCAGTTTTGATTGTACACCTGACGTAAGTTACACTGAAAAAGTATTTTCATCATTCAGTTTGTTGACATGCAAAGAGAAACTGTCATTATCAAAAAAATTTTATAATATTTCAAGAGGTATGAATGAGTTCGTAAAGTTTAAGGTCCACTGCAATATAGAACTTTATTGGCACCATTGATAAGATACCTAAAAAAACACTATACCAAAAACAATCATTGTAATATGTGGGAGAAAGCACTTAATTTCGTCTCTTACAAGGCACTATATAACTTAAGACCGTGCTTATTGGTACTGGACCATGTTATTACATGAAACTGACAAGTACCATTGGCTAAAGTTGTCAGCTTGATGGTCCAGCAACTAAATCTAATTCTCTGGCGAGAGGGAAGAGGACTTTTCCACAAGCTTTTCCCTATTTCTAAACTACATACAATGTAATTTTCTACTCTCGAATAAAACTCTTATCTGAAAAACATCTTAAACGAATCCCTATATTTAGTACATTTATTGAATTCTTATAGGATAAGGACAGCAAGGGTCATTCTGCGCGTCATGTTTGCAGGCTAATGAGGTTTGGTGATTCCCTTTTTTATGTACTGTTCATAGTAACATCAGTATTCATAAGTTAGGAAAATTAATATCCCTTGGGTTAGTCTGGAATTGAACCACTTTGGGTTGCCGTCACATTAAATCTAGCGCTCTGCCGCTGAACACAGCCGTACTTGGTTCTTTTCTCGGATAGGTGTGTTAATTAGAGGAGGAGCTCCTTCAATGGAGGTTGTGGAGGACTTACCCGATATGATTTTGTTTCGGATCTCACCTTTTTCCTTTTCTTTAAATTTCAGTTTTGAAAACTGTCCATTAATTGCAAGAAACTTCCATGAGGTACATCACTAAGAATGGAAACTTTAGGATCCGATAGTATTTCTCAGGTACAAACCGTTATTAGTCTTCAACAGAAGGAGAGTTGTAAAACATTCTTATTTGTGGGACACAAGTTAAATCGTTTTTAATAGCTATTTGAGTAGAGTTTCATTAAGTATGAAATGGACAGCAAAAAGCAATATAACTAATGAAACAAATCAATCTTAGCATTTTCGTGCAATTCGTAACTTATTATATATTTTTTTATATTTAATACAGCGTCTGATTTCTATGCTAAATATAATCATGTCTCCTCGGCTATGCCGCAATGGTCATTCAATCCTCACTGTTGGTTAAGCATACCAAACAGGGATCGTCACCTATTGTTCAGAAATATTTTATTTTTCAGTTTCGCGCCTTTTTGTCTGACTAGCAAGTAAGTTACATTTCCCGGAAAAAGGAAAATTGGAAATATGCAACACATACATTTGACTTAAAAGCAAAACCGATATGAATGAAGCATCGTTAAGGAAATCACGTACATGTGCAATAAGAAGAAACTAATAAAAATTTGCACTGAATAGAGAGGTAAAATACACGATTTCTCTTCAGAAGCAAATTAAAATCTTTAGCAACGATGCAAAAACCAATTCTTGTTTTTTTAGGAGACAATCACTTCCTAAAGATAAAAGTAATTGTAAGGTAAGTGTGATTAAGATAGCTTATAATTCTTAAACCACGTTCTCTGACTTTTTGTGTTCTCGGTAAATCGGAAAGCATGCTATTAATGAACGCAAAACACTACAAATAAAGGTTTTTTAATATATTTTTTTTTTGTATCGGAAAATGATTTTCTGGTTAATTTCCTCGGTAATTTTCCCCCTGAGCCTAATTTACTGGGACGATAATGTTCAGTTAACGATTTTTTTTCCTCCTTAAGAAATTACTAATATCATTTCCGGAAACTTCATTATTGATCTAATTTGATGCTTTGCATCCAGTTTATTTTCTTTCAAAAATTCTTTCTGCTTTAAATTCTTATTTTGCATGTATGAGTGGCATTGTTTCGAGATCAGAGTAAAATTATCGGAATTATTTCGTCTGATCTGGATAATATCCTTTCTAATTCCAAAATTAAGAATAAATGCTGATTTTATATTTTAAGGATGTTTAAAGTATTTATAGAAATCAAATTGAATAGTTTATTTAAACTCATTTTATTAATTACACATAGTTATTTATACTTTTAACAGGTAATTGTTTTAGAGTAGATCCTGTTTATTATAAGTCTGCATTTAGTCAACATTTAGTTGTACATTTCAATACATATATGTAATCGTATATTTAAATCTATATTAGTATATACATTATATTTAAAAATTATTGAAAAAATATTATTTAAAATTAGAATATATATATATATATAAATTTACAGCGTGGTAAATGCTGGAAGTAACGATCCCAAGAACTTCGTTATTAAAAAGATAATGAACGCAATAAAATGGGTTATTATACTGCGGGGTAAATGTACGTACTGTACCGCAAAATGTGCGACTGAATATGTAGAACAATATATTACGTTAGGACATCAAAATTAATGGGTACGCAACTGTACAGAAGGTATTTGTCTACGTGTGTGTCAATGAAATACGACGCTCTTCTATTAACGTTTTGTTTTTATTTACTAAAAAGTAAATAAAAACAAAATGCCTGTTAAAGAAAACAAATGTCTGATTTTAGAATTCGTCCAGCTCACCTCATCAATTTTACTGAAATTATAGCTGGACATAAATAAATATTAGAAATAAATCTGTCAAATTTTTAGATCATAAAATTAAATTATATATTGCTTGTTTGAACGTCTTTACTATGACGGGGTTGAAAACACAGGAAATATCAACGTCTCGTTGTTTGTAACTCAACAACCAAAACATCTGTTGATCATTTCTGATTATGTGAGAAAAAAGCATACTGAACACATGTAAACAATATTATACTATAGGGCAAAAGACGAAAGTGGTGAATAAAATCAGTGTTTGTAAATTTACGTACAAATTTGAGATATATTATTTTCAAGCATGTCACCTAGTGTACTTACGCAAGATACATGAAGTAGCATATTGGAAAATTAACTACCTGATTGATTGCTTGGATGTGGAGATATTGCATTAAAAATTGCTCTCAAACGTAAACTCATGGAAGTGTCCTAAATTCATACTGAGATAACGGAAAGCGAACATCTTGAATTCGACTTCTTTCTGTATCATTAGTAAGATCAGAGTACGAGCTACCAACATAAAGTTTGTTCATCGCGGACTCGATTCTGCTAAGACATCAAAATTGGGGTCCAAAATTCCAATAAAAAATGCAATTAGAGTTTGTGCGTGTGCTGTGTTAGTTTGTGCATCAACAACTTAACGGCAGATCTAGGGGTAGATTTGTGATTTTTCCGCCTGCAGGCTCATACGTTTTGCTGCCTTCTCTTGTTAAAATATAACAACAGAGGAGTAACTAAGACCTTGGGGTCTTTATCAAACTTTTATTTGCACAACCTTGGTAATTTCGAATTCATCTTTTCGCGAGTTTCACGAATTTGACACCTTTTGAATCTCTTCCTTCACTAATACAGAGCCAAACCTCCGAATATAACATCTAAAATTTGTCATAAAAGTTAGTTAAATAAAAAATTTAATCTTTATAAAAAAAATATAAAAAAGCATAGTAATTTTTGACAATGATTTGTGCCGTTGTTTTCTGTACTCATTCAAGTGCTAATGAAAAAAAGATCGAACTTCAGATGACACATTTTTTGATAAGTGAAGCTGATATCAGGTCGGTTTTGACAATTTTGTGTTGGAGAGCAAATTTTTCGTTCAGTATCTCCATATAAAATTAAAAAATAAGGCTGATAATTTTATAGTACACTGACTTGTATATCTTTCACAAATACACCAAATGACATCGTTCTGTATTTGTCCATTCTAAAAATAATAAACCTCAAAATTGTATGAATTTGCGCATGGAGCCTTATTGGCGGTTTTCACCATTTATCCTGCAAATCAGGGCCGACAAGAGGGAGGCAACAGTGACTGCGGTCCGGGGGGGGTCCATGGGTTGAAGTCTAGGGTTCCGCGCTGGTTGCGGTGGGACCGGTGCCCCCCCCCCCATCTGCTACTTGGAAGGCCAGAAAAATGGTTCTCTAAATTCAGATTAGTAAGATTTTGTACACTTTTAATGTACATATAGTTCTTTTAATTGTTCTTCATTAGCTTGTCTGAATTATTGAAAAAGAAATAATAGCAGCTTACGTTAGTTTCTTTTTTCAGCAGTGATCTTGTAAAATAATTAAGTAATAAGTACAGTAGTGGACAAAATTGTGGAAACCTTTTGAAAAAAGTTTATTTTAGAGGTTTGATGGCTAATAACACCACTTTTTTTTGTACCAATACTATAAAATTATATATCATTAGAAAGGTAATTTAATAAAGATTGTAATGCAATAACATTTGTTCAATTATCTGTATTCTATCAAAAGTTATAGCCAAATAACCAGAAAAAAGAAGCACAGCTTGCTTACATTTATATGAAGTAGCTTTCCTTCATTTGAATGTGGCCAATGAGCATGAGTGTTTACAGAGCCAATCAGGTGTCATCTTGTTTTGGCAATGAGCCAATCATGTTTTCTCTTGTTTTGGCAATGAGCCAACAGGTTACAGGACATTTATCAGTGTGTTCTGTAATTGCTATCAAGTTGGTTGTTTTTTTTTTGTGCTCTTTGATTTAGTGTGCTTGTAAAACGTAATAAAATTAAAGAAATGGCGCAAAGAGTTGACTGGTCACCTAGGAAGCGATGTAAAATAGTAATATTAAGTGAACAAGGCTACAGTTATGAAGAAATTAGAAGAAATATTGGGGGAAACTTAACTAAAGGTGGCATTTCTAAATTTTTGAAGAAGTATAAGGAGACTCAGTCATTACAAAACCAGACTGGTAAAGGCAGAAAAAGGTGCACAACAGCAAGTGATGATAGAAGAATTAAAAGACAGTGCCTAGGTGACAGGAAAAAATCATCTCTGTGTATACAAGGTGAAATGGCGCAATGCAATGTGAAGTTAAGTGCAAGGACTGTTCGGCGCAGACTGCATGAATGTGGTCTAAATGCAAGAATTCCACGAAAAAAGCCATTTTTGTCTGTCAAACAGAGGTTGAAAAGATTAAACTGGGCTAAAACCCATGTTAACTGGACAACGGAACAATGGGACAGTGTAATTTGGAGTGATGAGACCAAAATCTCACTGTTTGGTAGTGATGGCGTAAAATACGTATGGAGAAGAATTGGAGAAGATTTCCATCCTGAGTGCATTACACCTACCGTGAAACACCCAGTTAGTGTTATGATTTGGGGTTGTATAACATCAAGAGGTGTGGGCAGAATTTGCGTGATCAATGGGAATATAAATGCCCAAAGATACATAAATGAAATACTTGAGCCCAAGCTGCAGCCTTCTGCATGTGATCTTTTCCAAGATAATGAAGCATTTATATTTCAACAGGATTCAGCTCCATGTCATGTTGCTCGTGTGTGCAAAAAATGGTTTCAAGATCATCATATTCAACTGCTGGAATGGCCTGGAAATAGCCCAGACCTTAACCCCATCGAAAATCTATGGAGCCGGCTAAAGAAGCTTGTTAGTCGGAAGCAACCCAGCAATAAAACACAATTAACAGAAGCAATAATTCAATCTTGGTTTCATATTATAACAGCTGCAGAACTAAAGAACTTGGTTCACTCCATGGGAAAGCGTTGTAAGGCCGTAATTAAGGCTAAAGGTTACCCAACTAAGTATTAACTGGTATGGTGAACATTTTTGTATATCTCATTTTTTCTATGTATATCACCTTTCTTCTTTATGAATGCTGTTCTATTAAAATACGATTCATAAATGTTATTGCATTACAATCTTGATTAAATTACCTTTCCAATGATATATAATTTTATAGTATTGGTACAAAAAAAAGTGGTGTTATTAGCCATCAAACCTCTAAAATAATCTTTTTTCAAAGGGTTTCCACAATTTTGTCCACTACTGTA
>QLNU02015270.1:122752457-122780234 GCA_006491805.2 Dysdera silvatica
ATAATAATATAATAAAAGTTTATATATTTAACATCTGATACGTCTTGAACAGTATATGCTGTGAGCAATATATGTCAGTTATACACGAGAATGGTGAAATTGATGATATTATGGTATAATAATTGGTGTAAATAATAATGGAGGAGAATATAAAAGCCGTAGTAGTATTTTATTTTTTGAGACAATTTCCCATATGTATAAAACACAAAAAATCAAAATAGAAGTTCTCATTTCAAAGCCCCATTGGAAAAAGCGTCCATCTACGGCTTTGTACCCATCTTGTCAGTTTCAGGCCATTCTTGAATTTATAACATCCGAAAGATTAGATTATTTAGCCTTTTATGAACAGATAATTTTATTAATGATTACTCTGAATTATTCTTAAATGCGCTTTGCATATAGATGCTATCATCGGTCATTTTTATTACTTGTAATCAACCGAGGATTTAAACATTAAACATCACCTATAATAGATGAATTAAAAGACTGGTGATACTCTATTTTTCAATGAATGGTGATAGGAAATCGAAAGAATATATTATTCCAAGAAGGATAAAATATATTTCAACTTATTTTGAACTCATCGATGTTTGCTGTTATTGCATCTATTAATTGAAAAAAAATTCCTAAGTAAATGATCACAAAGGACTCCTACCGGTTTACAAACTGAAAGTAAAGGACTAATAAAATCCAAACGATAAATTTGAAACGATGAAAACGTCGGGTCTTTCTTTTTTTGCTTTTCGTTCGCTGGAAACGAAGTAAATAACGTTCGCTCCAGTTTGCTAGTCGTAAAAGAGCGACCATTTAAAGCTCACTATTCGAATAGAGTTTTGGAAGTCTTATCTCAATTCTTCGTTCAGGTTTCGAAGCCAAAGCCGGCAATAATTCTTGTTTATTTGAAATGAGAAGATAAATAATTGCAGTTTATTTGTCCTGTACGCTAGCGACATTTTAATTTGCGAAAGGAAGCAACCGCTGTTTCCTGAAAATGGACACGGTTACAAATTTATGAGATCATTTTATTTGATACCTCAATTTACAGTTCTTGTTTCGAAAATTTTCAGTAAGTTGCCTTTTGAAATCGTTGTCGAAATCGATTAGTAATTCGACTCCATTGTGTTCTTGTTTGCGGGAAAGAGACGGTGATTGGCATCCGTTTCAGAAATTTCCAATTAATAAACTCTGGTCGTGTAATTGAATTTAGATTAAATAGATAATTTTATATGTGTGCCGAAAATTAAAACAAAGCAGAAATTGAACAAGGAAGGTAATATTTTATCCATTTGTTTCAGACATGGTAATAAATTTTACCCATATGTTTACCTACATATCAGTTCTCTTGCTTACATCAGCATGATATACTATACTACATAACACCATTACATGGTTATTATAGGCTACATAAAACCATTACATGGGCATTATTGGCTACATAACACCATTACATGGGTATTACAATATTTTTTACCACGTAATAAACAAATTTATTTTCTTTTGTTCGTTATTTTTTCATTAAGGGATTTGTTATGTTTCTTGTGTTAATTCCATGATATTTTTTTGTTAGTTTTAAAAATTTTTATGTTTCTTACATTAATTTCCAGAACTTATTATGTTTCTTGTTTTATTTCTAATGGCACTGTAAAATTATGTGTATACTAATAAAATATTGTACATTTTAATATACGCAATTATATATGCAATAAGATATATAGTTATACATGAATTTTGAATATGTACTTATAGAGTGTGCAGTAAACATTATTTAACTATTCAAATATTTAAGCAGTAAATAAGTAGGAACTTCCATTTTGCGAGATATTTTTTGAATATTAGAAGATTTTTGACTCTATCCAAGCATCGGTATTTGTGGGGTTTCTGAAATCATTACGATTTCATCTGAAATTTGTAACTGAAATCGGATTTTCAAAAGCTGAAGAGACATGTTCGGACAAGATGAACCAAATAAGAAAACAGAGTGCAGTTAAGTAGAAATCTTATTTCCAAACGCAAATTATTTAAAAAATTAATTTAAAAAAAATTATTACAATTATTCTTAATAAAAATTTACAAATGTTATAAACTGATTTTCAGAAGATAGAACCTTCCTTTGCCAGAACCAAACGTGCCTGTTGCTTGCGAAATAATTAAACGAGGTATTTTTTACTTTTTAAAATTATAGCGATCACTCTAATTCTACTTGGTGTATGGAATGGAACCCTCTCTAGAGTAATTTCCTCCATGTCTCTGACAGGGGCGGATTTAGAGGTAATTCAAGGGGGAGGGGAGCGATTACGACTTGATTTTCGGAAAGATACCTAAGAAGTAATTTAATAATAAGAAAAATATGTAATTTATCGGACCTTTACCTTTGTATCCATAAGTGTACGCAGAAAGTTCGGGGCAGTTATAGGCTTAGTGGGGAGGTTACAAAGCTGCAATTTACATATATTCATGTTAAATATACAAAAATTTCACCGCATGGGGTTACAATCCCCATCAACACCCCCCTGCGTACGCCAATGCTTGTATCTTTCCGATGTTAAATTTATATTCAAGGAGGGGGAGTTTGCCACCCCCCGCCCCTAAATTCGCCCCTAGTCTTTGATGACAAATATTTAAAGACATTGCAGCATTTCCAATTGTATTAGAGTCATGGAAAAAAAACTTTGTGGCAAGTTCTATCCACTAGATGGCGCTTGCACGACAGATGATGCTAGCAGGTGGAAAAAAAAAAGGACAACTAAAAAACATTTTTAATTACATCGCATGTATGTCACTGAAGTAGAAAACCCTGATATATCATTAACAACTACAATTAAAAATTATTAAATTAATTATTATTATATTTTATATTACTATAAATTAAATCAATTACATAGGTCTGCGATGAAATTTTTTTCTTCGAAGTTAAGGGTGTTCCTTATGTATTTTTGGATGCTGATTTCAGGAAAAATACTTAAAAAATTCTATCACGTACAGTTTTGACACAAATCGAGAATTTCTGTCTGGTTGCCTACCTACTAGGTGGTGCGCTACTATAAAAATGTGTCAAAGCAATATTTTTGCTTAGAAGGAGGTATTTTACCTCGTATCGATCGATAAATTGGAACCAGAAAGTAGAAAAATGTTATCAAAAAGTCAAAACATAAGTTATTATTACAAATTAAAGAGCCTTTAAAAGAATAATTCAACGTAATGAACTCCAAGTAATTTGGAGCATTTAAATTTATAACGACTAGAAAAACAACGTAAAATTTAAGGTAAAAGATTGGAGACTCTTCATTGGCTCATCACAAAGAAGTTTGAAAGCTGTCCTTCTTTACAACTGCAACAGATATGCCTCCATACCGGTTGACCTCTCTGTTCATCTGAAAGAGAGGTAACAGAATTTAGCTTTGATGACCAACTTAACTACAAGGAATAGGAATGGACAATCTGCAGCGATCTGAAAGTGCTCTCTATGATCCTTGGTTAATAGGGTGGCTAGACTAAGTACCCCTGTTTCCTCTGCGAATGAGACATCGGTGCTAAAGTTAAGCACCAGAGTCACAGTGACTTTGTGCACAGTGACCAGGACGCTAAAGGTAGGGGAAAAGAACGTGCACTTCGAAGCTTTGGTGGACCCAAAAAAAGTATCCCTGCCTCCACTTCACGTCAAACTTGGCATGATGAAGCAATTTGTGAAAATCCTGTCAAAAATGGTGATAATTTCAGGTACCTAGCAAGTAAATTCCCATGGCTGTCAGAAGCGAAGCTGAAAGAAAGGGTTTTCGTCCGTCCCGACATTCAAAAACTCATAACAGGCAAAATCTTTAAAACCAAAATGGAAAACATTGAGAGGTCAGCTTGAAAATCCTTTAAAGAAGTTGTAAAGAAGTTTCTTGGCAAGCAGAAAGACCCTGACTTCAAGAACGTCGTAGGAAACATGCTGGAGAACTTCAAAGCCTTAGGCTGCTCAATGAACCAGAAGATCTACTTTTTAACTGCCATCTAAGCTATTTCCCATAAAATCTAGGCTTTTTAAGTGAAAAGCAAGGAAAAAAATTCCACCAGGACATAAAGGAAATGGAATGGAGGTATCAGAGCCGGTGGAACGTCAACATAATAGCAGATTACTGCTGGATGCTAACTAGGGAGGAGGCGCAAGCAGCGCACAGGAGAAAGGGTTCTAAACAGAGCTTCGAGGGGAAGGAAAAGAGACATTATAATGATTTTTAACTTTGTGGTGGCTATGACAAATATAAGACAAGATAAACCTTTTTCAGGAGAGTCACACAGATTACAAACACTTCAATACAATTCTGAACGTTTCAGTGACCTGAATGAAATTCACTTGAATGATTCATTCGATCAGCAATAGGTAAAGGCTATTATGTCTGACAAAGACCATGATGCCCCAGGTATAACAAAGTAATGAAATGTAAAATAAATCTTACTTTTAAGTTTCTTTGTAAATGAAGTTTTTTAACACTGATAGATCTTTTGTGATTTTCCTGGGCCTTCATCCTAACTTTATGGGAAAATATTACGTGACATAAGAAAAAGCTCGGCATTTCTGAACTCAGCGTACCGAAAAATATAAGAAAAATTTAAAACAGTGCAGAAAAAAATTAAAAATATTATTTGGCAGGTCTGTGTTATTAATATTAATTATAATTAAGAACTGTTGCAATTTAATACGTCTTAATCACTTATTTTTATACAGCATTTATAGATAACATTAACCTATTCCTATGGATCTGGGTAGGGGGGGGGACAAGTTTTTGTCTCACTTTTTGCCATTATCAATTCTTATCGTTTCCAAATTATTCAGATTCAAACGCCATACGTTTTAATTGTATAAAATAGAAAAGGACATTGTTTTTAAATAAAATGTTAAAATACGAATCGGTAATGATCACATGGCGTTAGCATGGGAAAGTGAGACTTGTAGGTCTTCTTTGTGAAAAGGGTCGAGAGGAAACAGTCCGGATGTGGGCGGATAAAATTGCAATAACTCTGGTCTGCAAGGTCCAGATTGACATTACAGAATATTTATGGGAAACATGTATGGAACGGGGAGAAGGGTCACATCGGCCAATCAGGTGTGACCACGGTCTTAAGACTGACCAATTATATCATAGTGGAGAAAGAGTTGGTTGCGTACAGTGGGTAAGAGAGGAGATCGAACGAGGCAGAGGAGTAGGAAGGACACACGTGTGTGTGATTTCCGTGCCTGACTAATACGTTGGAACTTAGGGGGTGTGCCTATAGTTGCCTTGTCTGTGATGTCAAGGTATATACTAATCACCTTCAATAAATAGTGTTAGATTGTTTCTTCATTCTTGATATCTACCTCACTCTTCATCATCGACCTTCTAGTTTTCTACCTAGCCAACAGGACAAGGAACCCGCCTCACGAAGAGACGTAGATTGCTCAGTTACGAGCCGAGCTGGTAGCAGCACAACGACTACCTGCACACACGCTAAGTGTGATCGCATATATATACCTGCCCATGACAGAATCATTCCTATGGATCTGTTTATTATATTATAAGGGCACTTTGACCGAGATCCGATGTCCTATGGGGTTGGCGCCACAAACGTTGGGTTATATGATCCAGTAGAGCTTCGAGTTGCCGTCCACAATAATCAACCAACATTTAAAATATATTGAAATTTTACGTATACCTAGTGTTGTCATAAACACCTTGGCACAAATTTATAATGCTTATAGAAATAAAAATTAACGCATATGCACTTCGTTTTTGTTTCTCATTGAACGTTCGAATGTTGGTTTTTAAAACAAAAAATATATATAACACAGAAAGAAGGATATTTGTTCTTTAAAATGACAAAAGAAACCGAACGTTGTACTATTTTCAATTACATGAAAGCGGTGAGCGGCCATGTGAAAGTTTCGGACTTTTGAAACAATGTGGTGTAAAGTGCAGGACCGTTTATGATGTCGTCAATAGATACATCCATACAGGGACAGTCTGTGACCGAAACAGATTCGGTCGCCATTGTACTTCTCTCAGCCATGCTGGAAACACTCAAAGAAGGAATAAGAAGAAACCCACTACGGGTTCATAAGAAATTTCAAAAGAAACTATTGGTCGCGCATTATGAAATGACCTCGGGGCAATAAGAAGAGGAACTTGTCATATGATGACGGCTGCTGAGAAAAGTAAGAGAGAGAGAGAGTGTCGAAATTCAAGGCGCTACTTAGGTGGCACGTAGGTGGGAAACATCGCCAGATAGTTTTCATGGGCGAAAAAATTTCCGCGGTTGAAGAAAAATTCAACAGACAAAATGATTGGGTCTATGCGAAGCGACGATCTGACATTCCGATTCCGGTACTAAAGGCCAAGATAGCTCATCACCCTCACTCCATGATGGATTGGCTCAGAGTGAGCTTTTCAAGGAAAGATTGAAGTGCATTTTGTGGAAAAGGTGGGGATAAAGTTAGTGCTCAAAACTACCGCAATTGTATTGTGGAGCCAATTATTGTGGAGTCGAACACCTTAGGACTACCCTTTTCAATGGAAAGCTGTGAACCTTTCAATAGGACTCTTCTCCTGTTCATGGTGCCAAGATAGTGCAAAGGTGGCTAAAATACAGCGTACCAGATTTTATCTGTTGCGAAGAATGACCCTTGGTATTACCCGATCTCAACCCATTAGACTACAACATATGACAAAGGTCAACTCGAAACCACACACCACTTTAGAAGTTCTGGGATCAAGTCTGAAGAAAGCATGGGATGATTATCCGATGGAAAGCCTTCGTGCTGCGGTCGAACAATGGCCGCAAAGATTCAGAGCTTGTGTAAAAGCCAGCGGAGATAATTTCAAACGTTAATTTATGTACCCTAAAAAAACATATTAAACTACTGATTTGCCAAAAAAGTTTAAAAATTCATTCACATTTAGAGTACATTAAGAAAAAAGCGTGTGCAGGAATTTTGACAACATAGGGTACGTAGGCCGTGCAAAAAGGTTTAGATACTCGTTGGAAAATCATCAAGCTCTTAGGTTTTGGTATCATAGTATAGAATGTATCCTTAAAAGACAATATACGGTGGTAGTACTTAACGTATAGACCCCCTCATATTCTGTACTGGGATGAAAGAATGAAGGTCGCGTACGTTCTTGTTTTCACACTCTTGTTGAACAGAAAATCTTGGTGTGCTATTATTTTTGTATGCGTTTCCTAAAGGATTAAAAGCAGAGGTGCGTTTTCAAAGTTTGTTCTAAAAATTTCGAGATGTTTCTTCTTAACATGGCACCATTCTTACTTGGTACATTGGGTTTATCTGGGGAAAAGATCATTAGAAGCTGACACAAAATGTGGAAAATCGAATATATCTACATATCTACTATATATATCTGCCGAATACGGTACCAGATAACTCTCTCTGTGATGTGGGGTTAAAGGCAGACGTCTAGGCCGCTGTGAGCTCAACCAAGCATCTTAAGATAGTGGAATGTATCACAGGTGGTATGCTATAGTTTCTTCCATACCACCTATGGCACCTTACACTTCAGCCAAGCATCGTGAGGTAGTGGAAGGTACTGCAGGTGGTATGGAAGAGATTGTAGCACGTTGGATGGCGGACAATGATGCTGTTGGATCAGCTCGGGCCTGTCGCACAACCAACCGATCTTGCCTCGCATTCGTGCACCTTGGCCTTCCAGAGCCTTCATTCCGCTGATGGATCCATTCAAGCGGTACGGTGCAGGTGGCAGCCTATTGCTCAGTAGGACCAGCCAGCTTCACGCATCCCGACTATGCGACCACGTTCAAAGTCGTCCACTTGGCTATAAGGTCTTCAACAACGTATTAACGGCATTACTGGTGGCGTCTCCAGGGAACTGCAACGCTGATAACGAAAAAAAATAAACCGTCTGCAATTTTTACCTTTTTCATACGATGCCAGTTGCGCAGTAGAAATGCGCGCTATGATCGAAGTTAACACTCATTGGCTTTGAAAATTTAATCATTTGCATACTTGATCTAAAGGAATTTGCATGCGAAATTTTGAGATGATCGGATAATTTTTTAGGGGTGCTTTTTTTTGCAAAAGATTGTGTTTTTATATTGTTGCGGGACATGTTGTTTACAGTTAATTCTACTGAAGGGGTTGTCACGAAGACATGCAAAATTCACGTATTTTCTTGAAATTATCGGCTATATTTTACGAAGTGCTTGTGGAACACTTAGAGGGTAGTCACGAATCCCAGGGTTCCGCGAAGTACACTTTGAGGAACACTTCTATACACAAAGTATTAGGCTTTATGAAAATGATTGCATTTCCAGCGTTAAAATGTTCCATACTTTTGTGACACACGGTACACAAATTAAAGACAATATTTGATGGTAATGTGGGGCTAATATATATGTATTCATACTATTTTAATTGCCTTTATATAGTTTTAACAGTTTTTGTTAGCCGAATTGGCACGCCACCTTCAGCTGACATTTAATGTCACTTGCTCCTTTATTTTTGGTGGAACTAAATATTCCTCGAATTGCTCTTAAGGATGCGATGGTGGAGGAAAAGGTCCGGCGGACTTTTCAGCTAGAGCAGTTTTCTGGTTATTTGGGAGACATTAACTGCAGGACGGAGTCCTCGCTTAAGTCTTTGTGTCTTTTCGCGGATGGATGTATTTGACGTTAATGATGAGTACTCCTCCGACGACCTTTTAATGCCGGGTGCTAGTGAGCCAACTGAGGAGGTCATGGTGTGTGGGAGAAAGCATTCTTGCCGTTTTCTTTCAGGAATCCATTACCTTCTCCTTTATTGCAGAAATAAGGATTTTGAATTTTATTTAAAAAGAGAATTCCATGCATTTGAATATATACTGGAATGGATAATTTCTCTGTTGTGTATTCCTTACCAAATTAGTAAAGATTTTTCAGTGGGTGGTGAATGTGGAAACTTAAGGTTACCCGGAAGCAAAATTCTACAAAAAAATAGATTTTTATTTTTTTATTATTAAATTGAATTTTTTTCCTTACGATGATACCAAATTTATTTATCTGGGAGAATTAGAAGTTGGTTAAATATTTTTTCACAAATTCAACCCACATTCTAAAAAATGTATGAATATTTAACGGTTTTGTGTTTTTCCCGAAACAGTGTTTTTCCAAATTCAGGTACGTTTTCCAGAAAACTGTAAGTAAGCATTTTTTTTAAAATTTATTCATATTATATATTATGCCTTTGTACTTTTTCTGTAGCAAAAGTTCGTTGACATGGTGATAAAATAAATTTTTATCATTTTTTCAGTAGTAAAAATCCCGTGAAATTTAGTGAGTTTTGTTGAAAAACATTTAAAAATATTTCTTATACCTTAATCGCCATGATTGAGGTATAGAATGTGTAAGAATGTACATTTTACATGTGTAAAAAATTTTGTAGTGGTAGATGGCATAGTTACAGAGAAAGAGGTACATAAATTTGGTCAATTTAACATTAGATATAGAGATAAGGCTTTTGGTAGCTTAAGTTATGTATGTCTATGTGTAAAATATTTTTCTTCTAAAGATACGTCTTATAACAATATTTACCGCTTTAGATTTAATATAACACTAATGTTTATTGAACTTGTCTGTAACGCTAATTTGTTTTTGAGTGAATGTATACCTAATAATAAGTTTGCGATTTTCGAATTTCAGCCAAAAGTTCTTTCTAAGAAGTTTAGCACAGTGGTGCACCTAGAATTTTCCAAAGGGGAAGGGGCTAATGGTGAAAGAATTTTTAGTATTAAAGAATGGTCAGAACAGCAATTACGGTTGATGTTTTTTGTATATTTATCATTATTAAATTACTAATAACCCTATAGTGCACGATACTTAAATAATTAGAGGAGTAATAGATTATGTTTATACAATTTATAATGGCCACCTCTTGTCGTTCACAAAAAATCGATGTTTTGACAATAGGCTTTAGAACAACACTATTCTGAAAAACTTGCTTTTGCTTGCCTCTGTATATTACTTAATCCACATAGAAGCCTTTTTTTCGTTCCGTGACCCTTAAAAACTCATCGGCTTTGAGAACTGAATCCATATGATAGAAAAAGTTGACGAGGCTTGTGTCTATAGTAAACCGATTTCTTTGGGTGAGAAGAGAATACAAAATTTCCAATACGTACTACCTTTTTCTGAGTAAGCTAGCCAATTATTATTCATACTCGGCCATAATACCACAACAGTGAACAACTTAAGTACGGCTCTCATATCATTGGTAGTTAAATAAACGTTAATGATGAGATAGACGAAGACATTACCAATACGCTATCTTAGGGAAGTAAACGAGCATTTTCTTGAGAAATCCGAAACTCTTAAAAGCTAAGGAATCGATTCCCGGACAAGCGTGAGTGCAAAGTTGGGACCATGCAATGCTAACCGGTTCGTCCAAAGCGCCGTTATCCCGAGTTCGACTCCCAAAGGCCCCAAAAAATGATTACTGGCTAACAGTGACGGAATAGGGGCGGTGAGACCGGCGCCGTCGTACTGGGCGCCAAGCCAAAGGGGCGACAAAATGGCCTAACGACCCCGAAATGCCGTCAAGGCCAAATCCAATTTGATCATTTAGGCGCTTATTCTTAAATAAGCTTCAATAAATCAAATTATTGTTTTACAAGTTTTTTGATTGCGATATGTAACTATGCTTACTTCCACATGCTTTCTGAAACCGGTAAGAATAAATTCAGGCTGATACACAATGACTACTATGCACGGATTTTTCGAATGATGGTGCAAGTAAGAAACTAGGAACGTAAAATCTACATCAAAATAGATGAACTTATTTGATTGTACAGATGACCTTCCAGATAATTGAAACTCACGCAAGGCTTTGTTTTTATATTTAAAAAAAATAATTCTTGGCATATCAGCTCCAGATTAAGTTACATTATTGACAATTAAATAAAATGGTAAGTTTGAACAGAAAATGTAACGTACAGATTTATTACTTGCATGTATGTGCAATACTAAATAAAAATTTGATTACGTTTACACTGGAGTAATATATGCACTCTTCACCTCCATTTAATATGTTCTCCATAAATATAGATGGCAATATGTGTTTATACGCCTAGTGCGGTAAAGTTTACCTTCACTTTTGTAACTGGATTCGACAAAGGCAGTCATTCACTGCCGAAACGATCGTCATCCACCTAATTAAATAATTTTAACTGTGGTAGTCGTGTTTAAATAGTTTATTATAGTTTTAGCACAGTGTTCGCGTTACTAATTATATACATGATGTTAATCACTTTTAAATAGATGTAACTATGCAATGAATAATTGTAGTATGTAAGCCCAACATATGGTCTGAAACAAATAATTATTATTATTAAAAAAAACTTGTGGTTTAGTCAGACGTTATTTGTCGTAAGGAAGTTTTAATTGTTATCGTGGCTTTCCGTCTTGTAATAATATTCAATATTTTGGTAATAAGATTTAGTAGCCTATTGAGGGGACCTCTAAAAATAAAAAAAAAACTGCGCCACAAAAGGATCTATTTTGAAAACAATATTTAACAGGATGGGGCGCCAAATTTTGTGCTTGCACCGGGCGCCATATGACCCGAATCCGTGTATTAGATAACTGATTGCTGTAGTCCAAGTGTTGGTGACCAAGACCTGAGAGATTCGTGTCCTTCGCAAAATTGGTCTCAGCGCAACACGACCTGCTGTCCTTGCGCCACAAAGCACAAATCTTGAGAAGTTAGGAGGTAAACCGTTTTACTGGGGGTTGAAGCAAGATTGACGGCACCCTAGAGGCACGTGTTTCTATTGCACGACTGGCTCATACCGGCACGAGTTCTGCGGAACAATTGGAATGGAAATTCTGTTAACGGCACTGCAGTAGGTGAACACGTTAACACTACGCCACTGTAGGACTAACTTGAAAGGTGGATCTCTTATTTTTTAATGAACATTCTATTAGAGATCAAAAGTTTTTTTTTTTTTTATCCGAAGTCGGTTTTAAGACTTACAGCCATTGGCGTTCTAACGGCCTAATATTGGTTTGATAGGTTGAAAAACACTAAAGGATTTTCCACAGAAATTATCGCTCACGATATTGTGTAGACTAAAATTTTTGTAGACGGAAAGTAAAAGTAAAGCATTTAACGATTTTGCTGCTTTACAACTATCGTAGAACTTGATGTAAAACAAATGGATAAAATGTATATAGGTAATTAAAGTAATTCCCATAATTTAAATAAAATGCCATAGGAGTAGAGTTTAAGTCTAATTTGTAACTCAAATTCCCAGAAATGTTGCCTTTGGAACGGAAATCTCAGTATTCTAAAAAAAGTAGTTTGACGAAAATAAGTTTTTCTTGCAGAGAGCAACAAACGGAGTAAATATGCTTCCGCTTAAACTATTTTAAAACACTGGTACGCATTAATGCCAACGCTGTCTGGAGATTTTCTTTCCACCTCGACGTTCCTGCTTCCGCGCTCGCAAGTCGACTGGTAGACGATCGAATAGTTCGCCACTTCCACCTGTACTTCGCCACCGCCCTTACCCCGAACAGCACGACAGTGGCTCCCTCCTGTGTTCAATGTCTGAGGCGATTGGCTGGAAAAGTTCGGCTCATATAGAGATGCCTCGTCGTCGGAAGGACCACGTGCATGCTTGTGGAGGTGGTGACAGAAAGCTCTTCGCCTCCACCAAGTCAGCATGGGTGAAACCCCTAGTCAAAAATCCACAGTGGAAGAGCGTCTTAAAATCTTGTATGTGCTCGTTGGGGTCCTCTATATCGGCTTGCTGCTGGACGGCTACTTCACGTTTCGGGCTCTTAGACTTGACGTTGCTGTACCCGAGTACCAATTTTTCGATTACGAAAAAGAATCTTCATCCCCATCGACTGCACCATCTTCTTCACACGTGGAGTTCCTAGAACAGGAGCAAAGCAGCAGCTGGATCAACAATGACCGTAAGTACGACCGATACCGTAGCAATGGTGATAAAGCTTCCACATTAGGAACTTTCGTTGAAGAGCCTTCAGTGGTGGTGCAAGATGGTGTATTTCATGACTCGTTTGACAATAAAGCAGGGTCTAAAGCGGATCAATCACAAACGGACAATAGTATTAGAAAGCAACAGCCTTTCCAACCTGCTGGAGTACATGAAGATGATTCGCCAAAAGTCCAGAAAAATCGACAGAAACGATCTTCGTGGAGTAGAAGACGACGGCAATATCAGCCGGAAGTACGCGGACCTAGTGTGGATTTTTACCCACAGCCCCAGCCAACCAACCCCTCGGATGATTTCGTGTGGTTGACATCTTATTCCAGGATACCGGTGAGTCTAATACCTAGATTTTATCAATTAAAAATACTATATTTTGTAAGAAAGAAATACTTTATGCGCGTAAGACTATACGAATACGTATTTTTGCTTGAATGTTATAGAACAGGATACATTATAAAATAATTTGCGTAGTGAAATCTACAATATAGATACTCTGCCTAGTCGAATCTACAATATAGATACTCTGCCTAGTCGAATCTACAATATAGATACTCTGCCTAGTCGAATCTACAATATAGATACTCTGCATAGAATCTAAAACATTGATTTTCTGTACAGTAATAAGAATATACTCTGCGTAGCGTGAAATCGACATAATGATCTACATAGTGGGATTTCCATTATGCTCTGCATAGTGGGATTTACATTCTACTCTGACTAGAGATCGAGATCAACTTTAAATTTGGTAAAATAGAATCTATATTATAATTTGTCTAGCGAGATCTATTTTACAATCTGTAACGGGATCTCTATTACAGATATGCTATATTGTTAGTAATTATAAAACATGAAAAAGTGTATGACGTAATTAACACTTCCTCTATTATATTATTCTGTTTATGCATTAATCGAAATTGAGCTTGAACCTTTAAAATTTTTCTTTCGCTGACCATTTATTTCACCATGCGTACACATTGGTTCATACCTTCCATTTAGTGCTTATTATCTAAATATAGCTTTCTTACAGGATAAATTTAAAATGTTTTATGATGAAAATTACTGTATTGAATACGGATAATTATTGGCGCCGACAGCTTAAAAGTATTGGGGGAACAATATACCAGTAGAAGGCATTTTGTTTGAAATTGAAGGGGGATATGGAACCCTAACACCAATATTGGGGGCGGGTCCCCCCTGTCCCCCCCGCTAACGGCGCCCGTGCAGCTAATGCCTGAGATTGTTTAATGTAAATATTCATGAGTAAAAATCATAACTGAATAATAATTTTAAAAATAAAAGAAATATGAAATATCCACAATGCATAAATAAACCACATTATAACGATGGATTCACTACGACAAAAATTAAAATGTTAGATAATTAAATTACAGGACTGAAATGGGTTTTATTTATAAAATTTCGTGACTTTGGTCTCTAAGCAATATTTTGACGTGATTACTAAGTTTTATATGAATGTTATGGTTAAGGATTATCAATTACGAACGCTCTTGAAGCACCTATGTCCAACTAAGCAAATTTAGTGAATGATAGGATGCTTATATTAAAAACCATATTTTAAATTTCATGATCCTTCAGCGCGATGGTAGGTGGCAAGTGTGCATTAAATTTAAATCATTTGCGAAAAAAAAACGAGATCCCTTAGATCATTTATCCTCAGAGTTCTGGCGCAGAACGATCCTTACTGTCCTTGAGCCATAAAGAGCAACCAACCGATCTTCAGTTTTGCAAAGTTTTATTTTCCTTTCGTGCTTTATTTTCCTTTTAAAATACAACAGTGGCTTACAAACATATCTAAGAAGCACGTTTAGGGAATAAATGTAAAATGTTTCAATACTGTGCATTGTTTGTATATTACAATTTAATTTGACGCAGTATAGTCCATATGCTCTTGCGCCATAAAAATCCAAACAATCATGATTTAACAAAAAGGCAATTTTATTAATTGTACCGGAATGTTCCGTAAGTAGAATAGTTGCTGAACTTATATTCTGGATTTGCCATGGAAAATAATAAAATTTTCTATGAAAATAAATATTTTAAATGTGTTAAGGAATTCAAGTGTGCAAATATGCTATTGAATAATATTAATATAGTGTCTATGTATTTTCTGTCGAAATCAGTATCGTGAATGTGCCATGCGAATTAATACTATAAACTTTTTATAGGATTTAATGCAGTAGAATTGCCGCACTAATTACTGAAAGTTTTCTATTGAAATTAATACTGTAAATTTTATATGGAAACCAATACCATAAATTTGTAATGAAAATTGATACCGTAAATTTTCTAGAAAAATTCATATTGTAAATTTTCGATAAAATTTGATATTGTAAATTTTCGATAAAATTTGATATTGTAAATTTTCGATGAAAATTGATACTGCAAATTTTCGATGAAAATTGATACTGCAAATTTTCGATGAAAATTGATACTGCAAATTTTCGATGAAAATTGATACTGCAAATTTTCGATGAAAATTTGTTACATTTGTTACATAAATTTATACAGTAGACTCTTTAATTGGTTCTACTCGGCGGTAGTACAGTGGTAACGTATTCACTTAACATGCAGTTAACCCTGTTTCGACACACAATGGTAATGTAAAACGGAACCGCGTCATCGTAGTCCGGGGTTTGTTTCCTCAACAGCAGAGGCTCGGATTTCCCGGAAAGCTGTTGGTCCCACTGTAGTATAACTCTTGCTATCCTTGCGCCATGGACACTTAAGCTTAACTAATTCCGCTGTGCGCAGCCACCGCTTATCACCACCCCTTTCTCTTCCTGCATCAGCTCAGCTGGAATCTAAAAAAGTTAAGAAAAAAAACGAAAATTTTATATTTTTAAATAAAAAATCTTCCATTGCGGATTTATCAAATAACTAGTGAGGTATCTCCGTTTGTAATTAGATAAGCAAATATATTACGGTCTCACCTTCCTTGGCGCAGAATGACTTTTGTTATGCTTGCCCCATAAAAATACAACCAACCAAATTAAATAGGCTCTGTTAAGGTATTATTACCCTTCACAGGGATAACACAATTGCCAAATATGGTCAACACAAGAAAGCCTCCGGGGCGAGATTTTTGTGAGTTTTCGTGGGGGAATTTATTATACAATAATTTTTGCCACCCACGTATTAATTAGCTCAAACTAGAGCTTATGTAATTTTGGAGAAAAAGAGACGCTTTCCCCATCCTGGATTCGAACCAGGGTCCCTCCGTTTAGCCCGGAGTGTCTTGGACCGCTAGACGAATGAGGACAGGAAACAACGCTCTCTTTCTCCGTATGTAAAGATGTTAAGGTATTATTACCCTCCGCAGGGATAACACAATTGCCAAATATGGTCAACACAAGAAAGCCTCCGGGGCGAGAATTTTGTGAGTTTTCGTGGGGGAAATTTATTATACTATAATTTTTGCCACCCACGTTTTAATTACAGCTCAAACTAGAGCTTATGCTAGGCCTAGCAGTGAAAAATGCGTCGATCTTAAATGACGTCAAGCCCAGCTTGACTCAAACAGTGTCAAACGGGAGCACCATCGATACCACTGTAGTCTGGGGCTTAAGAGGTTCAGCTTCCTCGAAAAATGTGGTGTATCTCGTCCCTAATATAGTGATAACGCCTTCATCTACCATGCCATTATCTCTGGGTCTGGACTCCTAATGGTATTAGAGGTGGGCCATTTTTCTTCCCACTGTAGTACGGTGTTCAGCAACGGCTGACTGAATACACAGTAGTGGACAAAATTGTGGAAACCCTTTGAAAAAAGATTATTTTAGAGGTTTGATGGCTAATAACACCACTTTTTTTTGTACCAATACTATAAAATTATATATCATTAGAAAGGTAATTTAATCAAGATTGTAATGCAATAACATTTGTTCAATTATCTGTATTCTATCAAAAGTTATAGCCAAATAACCAGAAAAAAGAAGCACAGCTTGTTTACATTTATATGAAGTAGCTTTCCTTCATTTGAATGTGGCCAATGAGCATGAGTGTTTACAGAGCCAATCAGGTGTCATCTTGTTTTGGCAATGAGCCAATCATGTTTTTTCTTGTTTTGGCAATGAGCCAACAGGTTACAGGACATTTATCAGTGTGTTCTGTAATTGCTATCAAGTTGGTTGTTTTTTTTTTGTGCTCTTTGATTTAGTGTGCTTGTAAAACATAATAAAATTAAAGAAATGGCGCAAAGAGTTGACTGGTCACCTAGGAAGCGATGTAAAATAGTAATATTAAGTGAACAAGGCTACAGTTATGAAGAAATTAGAAGAAATATTGGGGAAACTTAACTAAAGGTGGCATTTCTAAATTTTTGAAGAAGTATAAGGAGACTCAGTCATTACAAAACCAGACTGGTAAAGGCAGAAAAGGTGCACAACAGCAAGTGATGATAGAAGAATTAAAAGACAGTGCCTAGGTGACAGGAAAAATCATCTCTGTGTATACAACGTGAAATGGCGCAATGCAATGTGAAGTTAAGTGCAAGGACTGTTCGGCGCAGACTGCATGAATGTGGTCTAAATGCAAGAATTCCAGGAAAAAAGCCATTTTTGTCTGTCAAACAGAGGTTGAAAAGATTAAACTGGGCTAAAACCCATGTTAACTGGACAATGGGACAGTGTAATTTGGAGTGATGAGACCAAAATCTCACTGTTTGGTAGTGATGGCGTAAAATACGTATGGAGAAGAATTGGAGAAGATTTCCATCCTGAGTGCATTACACCCACCGTGAAACACCCAGTTAGTGTTATGATTTGGGGTTGTATAACATCAAGAGGTGTGGGCAGAATTTGCGTGATCAATGGGAATATAAATGCCCAAAGATACATAAATGAAATACTTGAGCTCAAGCTGCAGCCTTCTGTATGTGATCTTTTCCAAGATAATGAAGCATTTATATTTCAACAGGATTCAGCTCCATGTCATGTTGCTCGTGTGTGCAAAAAATGGTTTCAAGATCATCATATTCAACTGCTGGAATGGCCTGGAAATAGCCCAGACCTTAACCCCATCGAAAATCTATGGAGCCGGCTAAAGAAGTTTGTTAGTCGGAAGCAACCCAGCAATAAAACACAATTAACAGAAGCAATAATTCAATCTTGGTTTCATATTATAACAGCTGCAGAACCAAAGAACTTGGTTCACTCCATGGGAAAGCGTTGTAAGGCCGTAATTAAGGCTAAAGGTTACCCAACTAAGTATTAACTGGTATGGTGAACATTTTTGTATATCTCATTTTTTCTATGTATATCACCTTTCTTCTTTATGAATGCTGTTCTATTAAACTACGATTCATAAATGTTATTGCATTACAATCTTGATTAAATTACCTTTCCAATGATATATAATTTTATAGTATTGGTACAAAAAAAAGTGGTGTTATTAGCCATCAAACCTCTAAAATAATCTTTTTTCAAAGGGTTTCCAAGCACCTTGTCCATAATTACCAGCATTCCAGTCAGCTGTGGTTCAGCTCCTCGACAGCAGAGAGGTTGGATATCCTCAGAAAACTGTAGGTTCCATGACACATGTTTTGCTGCCTCTACGCCAAAATGCACAAGCGGTAAGCATTTCAAAATCCTCAATACCCATTAGCATTAAAACAACCAGCGTTAAAGAACAGGGCTTTATTTAGTATATTTGCGTGTTCTGATTCTATTTTGGTGGGGTCATTTTGTACTAACGTTCAAATCTTTTTTTTTACTATTGAAAAAATGTCATAAATACAAATTTTAGGGATTTGGGGTCCCAGCTAGGGCATAGTTGGCTCAACTGTTAAGGCGGCACTGCTCAATGTTCTTTTCTATTTGTGCAGTAAACTGAAATAAAGACAAGTAATTATATTTGGAGCTAAAAACGGTTCAATTCAATATTATTTTCGTATAAGTACAGAAATACTCTTGGCAAACTAGCATCGGCGCCAATTTTGTTTCTAATTCTTAAACAGCAGCGAAAATTGAAGGAAGTAATTTTCTTTTCCATGTTCCAATTATGGAAACAAAGTTTGAGAAACAACGCTTTATTTTTAAACTAAAAAAACGAATAACGCCATTCACCAGGTTCTTTGAAACATCGATGGAGACAAATTGTGACTGTAATAACTAAAACATCAAGTGAAGTACTTGAGAACACAAAATATGGGTGTGGCATGCTAATACCCAACTCACGAAAATGTAGAGAGACTTAAGAAAGCACGTTCAATGCGCGAATTACACTCTATAACAAAAAAATCGACGCACCAAGAAGGAGTTGTCCGATTGTAATGAAATTTCGTATGCAAAGACATTTTGACCGAGCATGCAAATGATTAAAATTTGGTGTCCAATGAATGAATAGCGGGAACTCCAGCGCATCGGAACTGCGCATTCAGCAGGTGTATATAAGGAGCGATTCTCAATATGTGGTCAAAATTTCTGTTGCATTTTGACTGCGGATATCTTACGTCGACTGTAACAATGCCTCGCCGAAAGATTCGTGCTCATTACGAGCATATGTCAGAGTTTGAAAGAGGTCGTGCTATCGGATTGAAAGAGGCTGGTTGGACGAATCGAAGAATCGCTGGACATGTGGGTCGAAGCGATGCGGCGATTGGACGGTGCTGGCAAGAGTGGGTCAACAACGGCAGATGTCAGCGTCGGGACGGCAGCGGTCGACCTAGGGCCACAACAGAACGGGAAGACAGAGCGATTGTCAGAGCAGCTGTCACAGCACCGGATTCGTCGTTATCAACTATCCACTGTGTGGTCCGCACACATGTGTCCAACATGACCCTCTGCAGACGACTGAGAGAGCGGAATTTACGCTCGCGCCGACCGTTACGCCGCTTACTTCTCATGCCTTTACACCGTCAAGTCCGATTACAGTGGTGCCGGGCTCGATCAACTTGGAACTGCGCTGACTGGGGACGTATAGTCTTTAGTGACGAGTCCCATTTCCAACTGTGTCCTGACGACAACCGCAGACGTGTCTACCGGGCGTTATGGTCTGGGGTGCCATCTCCTTTGATAGCCGGACCCCTTTGGTGGTCATTTCTGGCACACTTACAGCACAGCGGTACGTAGACGACATTCTACGACCGGTTGTGTTACCGTTCCTTTTGCGACACCCTGGACTTACGTTTCAACAAGACAATGCCCGGCCGCACACGGCACGTGTTGCTATGAATTGTCTTCAAGCTTGCCCAACACTTCCTTGGCAAGCTAGATCTCCTGATCTCTCTCCCATAGAGCACATTTGGGACGCTATGGGAAGGCGATTGCAACCATCCCGGAATGTTGACGATTTAGCCCGACAGTTGGAGACAATTTGGCAAGAAATTCCGCAGGACACCATCCGGGATCTTTATCAGTCTATGCCACGCCGGGTGACAGCTTGCATCCAGGCCAGAGGTGGACCAACGCCTTATTGACTTCCTCCCTTTGTAACGGTCAAACTCTGCAATAAATCATTCAATTGTTCTGAAATTTTAATCGTTTCTTTTTCTATGTATGTTCTTCACATCCACCAATTTTTATTGCAATCGGACAACTACTTCTTGGTGCGTCGATTTTTTTTTGTTATAGAACGTATATTTTTCTTATTTTCTAGCTGAAAAAATAAAGTTAATGATACTCGTCATTATGAAAATGAGTCAAATCGTTCCCACTAACAGATCAGAACGAGCCTTGTAATCCTTTCGCTATAAGAATGCAACAAATCAACCATTCCCACTAATTTGGCACTGAAATAAATTAACGATGTCCATTTTTAATTGAAATAGACATTATTTTAAATAAGTTTCGCTTCTTCTCATTCTAGCCGTGAAAAAATATTTCTAAGTAAAAATAAGCTTTATATTTTTATCACACGGGGTAATATTATTTCTCGGAGTTCCGGAAATGGAGGACAATTTAACGCTTTGGAATATTTGTTGGTTTTTTTTTCTGCTACGAAAAAGAAAAATATTTTCAGTAATAATATTTTTCTGGGTCCTAGCGCTGAAAAGAAATATTAACGGTGGGTAATAGCATCTTTTTTTTCCTTGATGCTATGATACGGTCGCAATAGTTTTGTTGTTGTTGCACACATCAATTTTTCGCTCCATAATGTCTGCTTTTTGTAACAAGTGTGGAAAACAAAGGGAGATGTTTTTTATTTTCCAAGAAAAATGTTCCTTTTCTTCACTTCTTTTACTTCCTTTTCATTTATTTTACTTCCTTTTCCGAACGTTAGCAAGGGATAAAATAGAGCTTGGAAATCTGGAAAAACGTTTTTGTGAAAACTATCTAAATAACATTTTAAAATTTCAACAATAACAAAACAAGAAATTTGACGGGCTTTTAACCCTTAAAAGGTTAAAATCACCCCATGTAAATTGTTTATCTAATATTATTAAAAAACCGAATTAATGGTAACATTGAGTTTTCTTGTCATGTATGGCGTCAGTAGGGATGACGTTATCATAAAAAAAAATTCACTTTTGTTATGTACTTCGTTAGCTACATAGCAAAGAAAACTGATCTGGGTAATATTTTACCATGATACCTTAAGTGTAAGTTTTTTAAAATTCCCTCGTGAAGATTTAAGTACCGTAGTTACAATTTTTGTTTCTAGTAAGACAATTATAAGCTGAGAGGTATGGAAATAATTATTTTAGAAGTGTTTTTATTCATTTTATTTTATTGCCGTGAAGATAATTTTATAATATGGCGTTCCCAAAAAAAGATGAAATGGAATGCAGTGGGTATAAACTCGAACATCATACTTGCAATGCTGCAAATGCTGCCGGAAATATTGCCGGGCAAGATTACCTGCTAGAATTAGGATTTTCTCTCATTGAACTATTTCTTGAAGAACGATTAAAAATACCGAATTTGCCACATAATCTGAGGAAAAAAAAATATTAGAAATACTTGACGAAAAGGTTGAGGAAACATCATCCACATCTAAGCAAGGAAGATGTATATGTACAAGGAAAGAAGATAGAAAACATACTGTGAGATGTACAATATGTACCAACCTCATTTGTAAAAGGCCCTGCAATACTATTTGCAATAACTGTAAAAAATAAATTTTATAATTTTGATGAAATATGTAATTCTTATATCTAATATCACTTACATGTCTTTATTAAATTTATAAAATAAAATTCATTTACTGGGGTGAAATTATACCGTTAACTTGATCTTTAGATACCTTTTTAAGGGTTAAATTATTAAAATGTACTTTTAAATGGTATTTTCTGGAATAAATATTGAACTGACCTAACTAATCTCAAAGTTGTTAAATTATGGTTTGAAAGAACACAACTGTAAAATGTTAAGTTTTTTGTAAAAACTTTTGCTTAATGTAAACAATTGAGCGCAGTATTAAACTTCAATTTTTAGATGCACTTGCCATTAGGGAAATTGCAATAGTTTAATTTTCTGCTCATAAGAAACTAACTAGCGCAAACACAACCCTCAGTCCAGTAGCGTAGTACTTTATATTTTTTATTTATGAATAACTCTTGTGGATAAATTTGAGATCATTATTTTTTTAAAAACTCCACAATAACATATTGAATTTTTGAATATATTACTTATATATTATGATTACTTACATATAATATATTGTTATTTTCAATAAATAACATAACTTTTTGAAGCACAATTATTTGTTTTTGTTAAAATTAAACATCAATTGTTGTTCTCTTCGTTCAAATTGCAGCCGAAAGCAAATTTTATCTTGCATAATGACCGATGGAAAAGTTGCGTGTAAACTGATATTTCGAATTCTTGAAGAAAATTTTCTTCTTTATAAAAGCGGTAGGGAGCTGATAATCAAGAATCTAGCAACAAAATAAAGGCAGATTTATCATACAGTCGAAATAACTACCACTGGCAAATCTAGCAATCGATAATTTGGTCAGTCATGCTTCACAACATAAGCAGCCCTGCATTAGTCATACCCTTCAATAAAACTCGAAGGATTTTGAAAATAAAGAATAGCTTTCGCTCGTGGGGAAATTACCAATATTGGTTTTATTGTTCGACGTTAATTAATTTGTAATCTACGAGGGCTAAGGATTACTAAATTGCAGAAAAATTTGTGATTTACCATCTTGTGGAATGTGTTCCGAAATGCACAGCCTTCATCAGGAAAAGTGCTTAATGAGTTGTTTAAAACTAATCGTTAGACATTAATTAATGCGGAATCCGTTAATCTCTGCACTAATCCTTGAAGCACCGGCCGCTTTCGATCTGTGATCAATTTCCCAAATTAATCGATCACTTCCTTTCCCGCGAATTTCGAGGGCTTGCCAGTATGGAAACAAATTGTTGCCAGAGGTCGTTCCTCCTTTGTGTCGGAATGGTTAATTGATTTCTGAATCGATGAAATCGGTGGATTTTTTGTAGATTCTAATTAATCGAAAGTGAAGGTTCGATTAATTATTCTGAGAGGATTTAAATATCGATTTAATTTGTAAGAAAGTATATTCTTTTAAAACGAATTTTTCCCCCCAAGGAAATTCGTCTCATCCTTTCACACCAGATTACACTTTGTTACTCTCGTTAATGACGTAAAGAGGTTTGCCGTATTAGGCAAATATTTTCTACTGAACTCAAAAGTTAAAAATTAACTTTCTGCGCCCCTTTAGTGACTTCCTTTTAATTACTTTAGCAGGCATTATATACTCGAAAAGTAGAGGTGTCGTATATATTTAACAAATAGAGTACAAAAGACCCTCTGGTATCTATGATCTGATGCCTAGTTGCGATTTTAAGTTGAATCCTGGTAAAGCATGGATGTTTTTTCAATGCATCATTTCGAAAACTGTAGCAGTAGATTTAAGGTTCCTAAAAAAAAGGTGGGAAGCTGATACATCCGCCATTTTGAAGCCATCGTATCGTGATCTCATTCACTGCTTTGTTAAAGTTTAGTGATTTACAAGGGTTATTTTTTATTAAATAGGGTGAAATGGGTGGATGTGCATATGTAAATTGCTCACCTCGCTCGAGGGATAAACATAGAACCTTAGATTTGCAACAGATTCTGTGAGAAGAAAATGGATTATTAATTTTCCAATGATAAACGTTGTTATGAAACCGGAAGTGTACAACAAAATGGCGTCTGATGCATCAGCCTAGAATTCTAGGGGCCCTAAGTAGACCAATGGTTCTCATACTATTTAGCCCACGGAAACCCTTTACTTACTACGTGCTTAGCCATAGAATCTCTCTATGACTATGTATTCAAGAAAATCTAAAGACCAATTATCACTACGGGGATGAAACTTAAAAGTAAGCAGCAAATATCAGCATCGAAAATATTTTTCCATTGTTGGACGTTGGTTATGTCTGTTAATTCTAAGTGGTAGTCATGAGGGAGGGAATGACAAAATTTACACATTTTCTCGGAATTATTGGCGATGTTTTGGAAATTTCTTGAGCAACCCCCGTCGCTGTATCTCCCAGTATTCTACGGAACGCTCTGAGCAACACTATCTCAATTATAGATGGAATTTGTATATCCTGGAACATTTGTTTGTTTCGATGTACCAGGGTATGTGAAGGATTCTACGGAGTGTGTTTCGGAATTGCTGAAGAGAAAGAAGTGTTTGTTTGCGAAGAGTAGACCAAGCAGGGGCGGCATAGGTAAGTATTGGCCCAATGGCTGTTGTGTATAGGAGGAGCTTGTTATGAAATGAAAGAATAGAGCATGGTCCGATCAAGTTACTTGGATAAGAGCAGGCGGTTCTAACTTCGTTTTTGGTGGATGTGAGATGATTAGAGAAAGATAAATTTTTGGCGAGTGTCACGCCAAGGTAATTGATCGCTGAAGACCATCTGATGGGTGTGTTGTGGATTTTGAGTGTGGTGGGAGGCGTGTGAGAGGCGTTTAAAAGAAAAGAATAGCCGGTGTTTTGTGGGGGTAAATTTGGATTTTTCATTGAGCCATTTGGTTAGATTGTTGTAGTTTTGTAGAGTGGAGATGGCTTGTGTCAGGAGAGGTTTTAAGGTATAGATAGCCGCATCATCGGCGAAAAGAGCTAGAAAGACGTTGCCTGTTTTCGGAAAGTCATGGAAGAAAACAAAGAACGTTGGGGAGAGTCTGGTCGGCGCCAGTGACAGGAAGTCGAAGCAGGCAAGGTTGTGTTTGTTGATTAGAGAATGGAAATCAAGTTTTTCCACGCTTGGCTAAAATTCAGTGTCGACTTGTAGTCATTCACGGTGTTTTCAGTGTTGGTTTATGTAAAATGCCAAGGTGCACCCGAAACGTAATTTGTAACCTTCGTTTTAACTAAATTTACTAGCCCTACGAGGTTACATTTACTCTTTATACCGCACAATGTTACATTGTCGTGCTATTTTTGAATTCTCTAGTTTTGAGTTGACGTTCAGCCCACAGTTGCACCTTAAAGACAATTGTGGAATACCGTGAGGTGATACAGTGGCAATGGGTTCGCTTTGCGGGCTTTATCTTTTATTAACTTTCAACGGTGCACCAAAAAAAAAACACCTATAACTTGTGGGATGAATTCGTAAAGAGGTTCAGATCTCTCGAAAACCTGTAAGTCCCAACGTAGCATGACCTTGACTGTTTCACCGTAAAACTTGCGCAAACGTGGAATGTTGAAACATAAAATTCAGATTTTTTTTTTTTTTAAATTCCCAATATTTTCGCTCATCGTGTTGAGCAAAATAATACTAATTTAGAAAACCACAGCAGTTTTAACTAAATACACAATTAAAGCTTGAATACTATTGAATGCATATTTATCAAGGAATCATATAGTTAAAACGATTTTTCGTCTACCTATAATTTTTTGAATTTAACGTGACATTTAACTATAGACGTTTTTAAAAATTACGACTACGTTTCAACGGCGCGGGCATCTTGCTTGGCGCAGAATGACCAGTGTTGTCCTTGCGCCATGAAAATACAACCATCGACGGCTCGCTTTGAGGCTGTAGAAAAGGAAACCTATATATGGTGGGTAAAACGAAAGCTTAGTCTTTTGTAAAAGTGATGTTACTGAGATAACGATAAAAATTTCAAAAGTAATCGAAATATCGATTTGGATGGAGACCTATTATGGAGTCAATCGAAATTTCTCCGAAACTGAAAGCAGGCATGCACTTTAAATAGCCACAGAGAGAATTTAAGCGATAATTATCCTTGACCAAAGAAGGCCGATGAGACTTGAGACTATAATTACCCTGATAATCGCGGGGGGGAGGCTGAGCAATTTTATTTTAAGGATAAGAGTCCATACCTTCGAATTGCCTATGATGCCCGCTACTTGTAATACTCTGAGATGCGTTGAGCATATTCAGTCTTTGTTTGAACTCTCCTCGAATAAAGCCCTTTACTGTAAACTCCTTTTAGTTCAATACTCCTTTTTTCCTAAACCATTTCTTTGTGTTACATAATTCTTCCCTTAGCACTTCCATTTCTTTTTTTAATTTTAACGTTGATCAAGTCTTATGAAGGGAAGCTGTGTGTGTGTGATTACTCAGTGAAATATAACGAAGAAATTACCAATATCTTTCTTGACTATTTTGCGCTGTAAGAATACAACCAACGTTCTTGACTATTCCTTTATTTCTTCCCAGCCCTCTAAAAAAATTGGTTTTCTGTAAAATAACTACCAATAAGAGAACTGAAAGCATTACATATTTGTCTTCCCTGATGTGATAAGAAAGGTCAAATCTAGCTACAAAACGCTGAACTCAGCCAGAATTTATAGCCATGGTTTCCTCGTCAGTTGGTAGGGCATCTGGCCGATGATAGGGATTTTATTGCCGCTACAAAACATTTCCCCTCGAAGAAAGATTTCTTCCAAATGCGTGAATAGAATTTTACCTGAGGAAAATCACGACTGCTTATAAATTTCTTTGACTAACGGGCTCACATCGAAACATAGCCATATCCAGAATCTATAGTTGAGAATTTCATTACTTTGCAGTGAGAAAGATTGCACCATCTGTTTTTCCTTTCAGTGCAGCTCCAAAAAACCTTCATCCTGTCCGCACTGTTAACTTTTGTACGTTTAATCTGGAACTTTCGAAGAAGTCCGTATATTTCCTGACCATACACAATTTTCAAATGGTGGCATCCTTTCTCTTCGAACTTTCAATATATACAGGGTGCAAGTTAAATCCAAATAACTTGAGAACGAAGGCTCCTATAAAAGCTTACGCATGGCAAAGTATTAATTGCCGATCGGATGGAGGGATCAACGGTATCGCTACACCTGGCGAAATGCAGAATATATTTTGCTTAATTTGGTAACAAAAATTAAAAAAAAAAAAAAAATCAGTTATGGGTCAATTGATTAGAATAGGAAGGATATATTATATTCGCCGCTAGGAGTACACAGACGACTTATACGTGACAATCTGATTCCACTAAATGTATAACTTTGTGTCCCTTGTCTGGAGCAGAATGGCCATTATCCTTGCGCCATAAAATACAACCAACTGTAATATTGTTAGGCTTCACCTTATTTAGCTCAGAATGACCTTTGCTGTCCTTGCGTTATAAAAATACAACAAAGATTGTTTTGACTGTCGCATTATAAAAAATAAGATACCAAGTACCGGGGAAGAAATTTTGAAGACAAAAGGTTAAATGAAAAAGATCACTCAAGCTTTCGGACGCGTCAGCAGCAGTCCTTCATCAGGAGTAATGACGATGTTATGTTTCTGTCTCTTTTTTATACTTGAAATTTCTGGAAAACCCTTCATCAGAGTAGTCCCGCAGAATGGAAAAACTCTTCATCAGCAGTCCCGCAGAATGGAAAATC